>VZRF01008956.1:170097-336723 GCA_013396875.1 Vireo altiloquus
GTCCCCTCCCCTCCGCGCGCGCGCTGCAAAGATGGCGGCACTGAGCAAGTCCATCCCCCACAACTGCTACGAGATCGGGCACACCTGGCACCCGCAGTGCTCCTCGGCTGTGCTGCACGTCACCCAGAGCGCCCTGGCAGAGTCCCTCCGCATCTACGGCACCCTCTACCTGGTGGGTGTGCGTGCGTGCGTGCGTGCGTATGTTCGGCAGCCCGGCCTAACGGGGGGCCTGGTCTCAGAGGACAAGGGCAGGAGGGGTATCAGAGAGGAGGCAGCCTGGCCTTGGTATTATAGGGGGGGTACCAGGGCACCGAGGGGGATCCTGGCCTGGGGTGGAAGGGCCCCTGTAAAGGACACGGTGGGAGCTTGGCCTGAGGGGAGGGGGAAAGGTATCGGGGGTGTTTGGGGAGGGTACAAGCGGTGCCATGGCAAGGGGAGTCTGGCCAGGGGTGGCTGGGAAGGACATAAGGCATATCAAGGAAGGGAGGCTGGTCTGGAGTGGGGGGCGTGGGTTATGGTCGGAGGCAAAGGGCAGGAGACAAGTCAAGGGGCAGCCTGACTCTGGAGTGAAGGGGAAGAATAGCAAATAGTATGTTTTGGGGTGGAGTGTGATGCTGGGGAGGAGAGGGATGGTGGTGGGGCCGTTTGGTTTGAGGGCTGGAGGATTGTCTGGTGGGGAGAACCTGGGGGGAAAGGCATGACAGGGAGAACATGTTGAATCTGGGCCAAGTAGGGCAGAGGAAGGGCATAGGGGGTGGTGGCGGCATCTGGAGGCATAACACACTGTGAGAGGGTTGGTGCTGGTGGGTAGGAGGGCAAGGGCACAGCCTGAACATCGTATTTTTGTCATCTTCCAATGCCTATGATGCCTGAATAAAAAGCCTTCGTGTTTGCCTGGGAGGCTAGCATTGTGTCTTTGGCAGTAACAAGTGTAATGCACGTGTGTCTTGCTCTTGGTGACACCTTGGTAATCAGTGCTTTAAGATCAAGGAGATTTCATTGCATAATAAAGCAAGACTAAAAAAATGCATCAGGGCTAAAGGAGTCTGAGTATTCAGAGAGTATCCTACAGGTGAGGTGTCTTAGCGTGAGTGTGCAGTCAGACTTGGTTATATCACCTCAGTAGCTGGCGCATTTCCAGCAAATTAGGGTGTAGATAGAAGAGCTGGGTTCTGTTTGCATCATCTGTGTAAACATATCCTGAAAGCTGATCTAAGCTGGAATCGCTGCAGGTGTGCACTTCCCTCTGTCCCTACCTCTGTGCTTCTCCTCTAGTGGTACTTGGGGGATTGAGGAGTAAGCTGGCCACTGAGCTGCCCCCAAGCTAACTTGACAGAAAGGAACACAAGCCATTGAGTCTGCACCAGTGGTGGTGCAACAAAGTTATTGAGCTATGTAATAAAGGGAAGGAAAGGATTGGGACAGGCTTCCTCTGAAGGGTTTCTTGAGTGAAAATTGTGATGACATCCTTTTATATGATAAAATAGTAACTGGTAGCAGTGTGAACCTAAGGAATTGTCATGTCTGACAATGAACATTTTCACTCTGAACTGCCACAGATAGGAGTGGCAGCTGTTGGTGAGAGCATCATTAAACTGCATCATTAAACTAATACAGAGAAGAACATTCTCTCTTCCTTTACCCAGTACTATTTTCTTTGAATCTATTTTCTGATCTAATTTGCTCCGTGGGAGCATAAGTACTTGTACAGCAGAGCATGAACCTAAAGTGAGCCATGAGAGGTGTAGTGGTGATCTGTCAGGTCTGGCTAAAGATAAAGCAGCTTAAACAGTTCTGTAATTGAATCAAAATTCCACAACAGCCAAACCTGGTCAAGAGATTTCCTGCTCATAGCTCTGTTACGGTTCACTCAGTTGTGCAGTCATGAGTTAGGGGGAAAGCTCACACTTTTTATTTCTTTGAAAGGAAAAACAAACCTAAAAATCCAAAATGTTTTCCTGATCTGTTTTGCATTGTGACCCCATAAACAGTTACATCTTGTCACAAACCCAAAATGGGGCGGGAACCTTCTCTACCAATGTCCTGCTGCATTGTAAAACCTCTGTCTCAATTTTTACACTGTCTTCTTTGGAGTTTAGTGTAGTTTCTCTTAGGTTTTTGTTGGTAGTGGTTAACTTGCCCTGCCAGAGTAATCTAAAGCTGAGCTGCTCTAAAATCTTGCTGCTGTCTGAAGAGAGAGGAAGCACTTGACAGTCTCTACTCCCAGACACATAACTACTTTTCTTTGTGTGATTCTGGACCTCATCTCTCCATGAGTTAACCCAGAAGAGGTTACTTACCCTGCTTTTAGCTGGGGTAATTTTCAGCTACAGTAATGAATTAAATTGAATTATTAAGCAGGATTTGATGAGCACCAGAACCAGTGTGTACAGTAAGGAGGAAAAGGTGCAGTGTGAGCTTCAGAGGAGGAAGCAGAAGCTTTGCGCATTAAGTAGCTTGGCAGGGAAAGAATAGTCCTGAATTAAGAATGTCATCACAAAATTCATACTTTGCTAGACTTACGGCTGTGCTTGAAAACCTTTTGTTTGTAAATGAGATACCGCAGTTGGACAGCACAAATGTTCAGACCTTTTCTGTATTCTGAGGTTCACATAAGGTTGTGGACTTAAGTTTTTTTGTCTTTAGAGTTATATCAGTGTATGTTCAGAATGTTTCTGGTAGTACTTAGTCACACTCTGTAGCTAGCCAGATAGCTGCTAATATGAGTCGATGGCAAAGAGGCAGGAAGGGTCTTTGTTTGGCGTCCAAGGAGATGGTTATTCCAGCTGCCCAAGTGGAGAGTTTAGTAACAAAGACAAGCCTCACGAGAAGGGTCCAGGTTTAAGTACAGGGTGGTAGGGGCAGAGAAAGCGTCAGGGACCACTCATGTGGGGGCAGGGGGCAGTGCACAGGTGGGGTTAGGGTATGGGAGCCAGTGGGGGAAGAGAGAGGGAGTGACTGAGGGACAAGGGACTGTGGACCACCCGGGGAAGCAGAACGGGGATACATTAGCATAACAGAACCTGTGAGAGAAGCCTCTTGTGTCTCCCTAACCTGGGGAATGCCTCTCAGGGTCCTTCCCTCCAAGGGGGGTCGTTGGTGACCCTTGTGTGGCAGGCTCACTGGCCTCCACACCACTTCTTTGTAGAGCTCAGCAACAAAAAAATGCACCTAATTTTTCTGTTAGACCTGTAAAATGGCTTCTGATTGTTCCTCCTGATGCCACAAGCTAGTAATAACTAAGGAAAGGAGATGAAAGAGTTTCCTTTCACAAAAGCTCATGAAGAAATAAATGAGAATGAATAGTTGAGAATAAATTGCCAGAGGTTGTTCTCTGAGAGAACATGGTTAGGGACAGTTACAATCCAGAATCCAAACTCTTTAACAGCTTCACCCCACATCTCTTAGTACTTTGTTTGTCTTCTGTCAGTGAGAGACTGATGGAGCTAAATTAAGTGGTGTTAGTAAGTGAAATACTAGTTGTCAGTAAATGGCTGTATAGAGTCTTTGCTTTTAAGTTGTGTTGTATTCTTGATTTAGTTTTTGCTTGTTTTTTTTTTTCATTGTTTTTAGTAATTGTCCTTGAGAATTTTTTTTAGTTGGAAAAGATATAGCCTTGGGACACCACACTTGCGCTGTCTTTATTTTTGCTCCAGTACAAATGGATTTCTTTAGTGAAAATAGGTTTCACAACGAAATTGAGCTGTCTCTCCACATATGGGGTGGCTGACAGGAATGCCTATTTTGTAATTTAGGCTGCTTGTGTTTTCACAAACCGAGTGTCCCGATTTGCAAGTTTTATGAGACCCACTTAAAAAAAAAAGTGGCTTAGCATCTATACCTGCAGAAGAAAGCCTAAACTATCTTTCATAAACCTTGTAATTATACTTTTTGTAAACTATCTGCCTTGATATCTTAAAACTTCAATGAAAAAGTCCTTCCTTGGAATTTGCTGTACTTTCTTCCATCTATACTTTGTTTTTACCTTAGTCAAAGCTAAACGAAATGGAAAGGTATCATCTTGTATTTTTAAAGCTGAAGAAGTTAGACCTCTAGAAATTCACAGAGGTTAGAAGAGAATTTATTTAACAGGGAAATTGCATGAAGCTGGGAAAAGGCTGGAATACTGGCTTTGAGTTATCTCAACTTCCATTTCCCAAGATTCTATTGATCTCACGTGGGAAAAGTGCTATTCATCGCATGCATTAGAGAAAGGCCTCTATTTCCTGGGAATTTGTAAGGTTTAGACATTTGTTTGCTGATAGTGCACATTTTGCAGTAGATAAATGTGCCTAGTCATTTTTATGAAGTCTTTATAGTGAACCAGAGATGATCTGATCAGGTAACATTTTCACCTAATCTAAATAAGGTAAAAATTGTTTATTTGCTACTTTTTAGTAGCAATTCTAGAGCTCATTCTTCTAACCTTCTACCTGTGGGATGGCAAGAGTCATTCATGCCATTCGCCTTTCCTTGCTCTTAGTCGGATTAACTACTCTCTTCACCTAATTTAAGACAGGCTCTCTCCCTCACTTTCCAACCTAACTTCTGTCTTGCCCCTTTCTCTTTCAAACACAAGTCTTCCTCTCCCCACGTGCATCTCCTGCCCTTCCTCCCCAGCACCAACTCCTTCCTACCCTGTATCTACTGCCCTTCCTTCCTGCTGCTAAAGGGCACAGCCAGAGCACAGCTTGAGCACTGGCCCAAGCTGACGCTTGGCTTACTCCTGGCTTCAACTCCAGACACCTCTCCCACACAGATCTGCTGGCATAGAGGAGAGGAGCAGCAGGCCTAGAGCAGTGTGAGTGCCAGCAGGTCTGTTTCAGATGTCCTCTGGACCGAGGGATTGTTCAGCCAACTCTTTAGAACATATGTAACCAGAGTCTGCTGCTCCAATACAGATTTTAATGATCCTCAGCACTTGCTGTATTTTATTGATTTTTTTTCTTTCTTGATTTCTTCTCATGCTCTTTTCATGCTCATTTGCTTGCTTTTGAGTCTCATTATGGTCTCACTTCTAATATTTCTTCATACTTTTACCATATCTGCTTCTTCCTGTGCCTACAATAACCTTCTTTATCTTTTTGTATCAGAAGGGTTTTTTTTTCTACTTAGGATTCCAGTGCTGTTGTCTTCCTGAGCCCTGTTTGACCCATCAGTATCTGTATTTTGTATCTTAATCTGCATTATTTATTCTGTAACCTCTCTAGGAATAGGACAGCATTGTATATCATACTGTCAGAGACACAAATGCTATCAGCTCTTGTATAAATATACGTTGGTTTTTCTTCCTCTTCAATATCAGTGGGAGGGACATTGTTACAAGTACAGCATGGGCCAGGGAGCTGCAGTGCAAGCAGCATGTGGCAGCTGGCAGGTCACTTCACAGGTAAATCACTGTTGGACTGGAGGTAACAGCAGCAAGAACAACTCTCATTGTGCTAATGAATTATTTTGACAACTAATATAGGTAAGACAGAATCATCAGCCAAACATCAAGGTGAAATGTGAGTCTCACATCAGTTTCCTGGCTGCACGGACATTGCTGTAGAATTGGGCCAGAGGTTGTTTCCGAGGATGGATAGTGCACACTGGCTGTGCTGCTGCTGCTTCAGGCTTGCTTTGCATGCAGCTTTCTTTGGGAAAGCTGTTTGAACTGGTCCTGAGCAAAGCTGGGGAGTCAACTAACACTAAAGTGGATCCTCTCTTACTTGCCACCATAGATAGAGTCATCATATATAATCTTTCTGAGGTGTGTGCAAGAAAGCTGTAATGGCCGGATTGCATTCTAAAATACCATAGAATTGTTGAGTATATTAAAATGTGATTTTTTTCTTGTTTGTGCTGCAAACCGTTGAGTGTTTGGAAGTAGACTGAGGAGCCTACGGAAGATGTTAATGTGGCTCTGGAATATACTTCTGTATGCCAGCTTGGATCTCTGGGTTAGGCTGTCAGTAATCCCTCTTCTGTCAGATCCAGTACCTAGAATTACTGTGATGGTGGTGTGTGATTGCCTTCTTTTGGATGTCTGTTTATCTTAGTACTGTGCAGTGTCCTGTATCTTTCTGCTGTGTTATGAATGACATGAAGGTCACTGTTGTCTTTAGATTGTTCTGGAGCTGGGTTAAATATGACTAAAATTAGCCTAAATGTTACTAAAGTAAGAACTTGTGACTTTTTCGTTCCAGGCTGTGATCATTTCGCTCTGTTCAGGTGGCTTTTGGGCCATTCTATAAAATTCTTTCATAAATTGAAAATAAACAAAAATAGTCTTTTGATGAGCTGCTGAGAATTTAAAAAGAGTCATATGATGAATTCAGGTGAACTGAAGAATTTATACTCAAAGATGCAAGGGGTAACCAGGAGCCTGCATCACGTTAATGTTGGAAGTCAGGGAAAGCCTCAGCCTTGACTAACTGAGTAAAGATCTTGATAAAGACACTACGGATACTGGGAACTAGCAAAAGTCATTAAAGGGACTGTATATCAAGGAATAAATCTATTCTCTTAGTTTGGTACAGCTTTAGAGTAGAGTGCAAAAATTTCAGGGTAGGAGGACAATCCTTGAAAATTATGCTGAGTCTGCTACTCTTTTCAGTAGAAGGAAAACAAATAGTAAAGATGTCATGGAATGAGAGTGATTCCAGGCTTGAAGGTAATTTAGATGTCATTCAAAGAGTACATGAGTACTGTTTCTTTCTTTTTTTAGTTGGTTGGGTGATATGGAAAATTTTGAAAAATCAAAATCAAAACAACTCAACCCACTGATGGTGATCCTCATATGACAACTCACTTGAGACAGCGCAACTCAGAGAGCAGGAGGCGTGTGCACTTCCTCAGAGTATTGCAGGAACGGAGTTATGAAATTAAACAATCTGGAAGCCAGGTTTTGTAATCTGTGAAATCAGGAAGGGATGACCTAACTGAGGAAAAAAAAAATCTGACTGTTTCAGAAGATGCATGAGAAACAAATTGCTTATTTGAACAAGCGCCTTTCAAAACCTAAGTGTTACCTGAGGGCATTTTAAGATTCAGTCACTCCAAAGCACTTTAAAATAATTTTTATAAAACAAAGAAATAATATTATTGTAAAATTTGTAAAAAATTGCAAATGGTTATAAAAGAACATATAAACAATTGAATATAATTATGAAAGAAATTGGACATCTCTTCGTAGTTCTGCCTGCCATCCGAGTATTTTCTTAATGGTTTCAAATACTGGGGATTGCTTTGCTTTTAGCATGCATATGACTTAATTTATAAAATTTTCCTTGGGTTTTTAATGACTTGCAGCATATGGATTATATAAACCATGCGCACAGTTGTATTGGTCATCTCTAAATTTGCACTTTAAAGGTGCCTGAACATGTTAGATAGTTGTGCTTATACATGCCGTTGAACTTAAGTTTTCTAAAGATATGGCCAAGTGTCTGCATATTTCTATCGTTTTTTTAAAATTTTTCTTATTTTCTTTTTTTTTTCCTCTTTTTTTAATAAAAGTTTGTTATGATGTGGTTGATTTCAGCTGGATGTTTTGAAGGAATGAGAGATAGTAGTGCTTGTTTCCATTTTCCATCAGTCAGTGTTGTATATGTTGTCTAATTACACTAAATTTTGATGGAGGAGTAGTCCTTAAAGTCATACACTTTGTACAAACTTAAGGTTAAAGAGGGAGGATGAAACAGGGAGAGACAAAAATGTTGTACACACAACAACAGAGTTGGCAGAAAGCCTGTGGATTTTTTAGCTTTCTGTGTGACCTGTCAGACTGTGCATTGGTCAGCCAATTAATGCATTCATTAGGTGAAACCATCCTTTGGGTGCAGTGCATATTGTGGAATCCATAGTTCAGGGATATAGGTGAAGCTGAGGTTATTGTGGTTGGATGAATACTTGTAGGTGTTACATGACACATCATGAAAATAATCAGGCCTGGCTTGTGCCTCAAATCATGGCAAGCTTGAGTTTGAGTCTCGTGTTCTTTTCTGCTGAAACACCAATAGCCTAGCTCAAATCTTGCAGTAGACTATGTAGCTGTGGTTTAGGAATGGTGTTGAAATTGCGTATATTCTTTCCATGGTTAGGACAGAATAAATAAATTCTGACTATTTTTTTTAGTTCTATGGGGCGCATTGGTTTGGCATGGCCTGGTTCTATGTAGCAGGGGGCCCCCAAAGATCACTCCTGTGAGGAAGCTGCTGGAAGCTTCCACCATGTCCAGCAGAGCCAATGACTGATGGCTCTGAAGATGGACATGCTGCTGGCCAAACCTGGCCAATGAGAGAGGTTGTTAATGCCTCTATGATGACATATTTAAGAAGAAAATCAAAACAAAGTCACACTGTTTTTCTTCTAGTCAGAGAAGAGGAGGGAGGTGAGAACAAGTGAGGGAAACAACATGGGGAGATCAAGGTCAGTGGAGAAGGAGGGGGAGGAGGTGCTCCAAGTGCTGGAGCCGAGGTTCCTCTGCAGGCCATGATGCTGACCATGGTGAAGGAGCTGTGCCCCTGCAGCCCGTGGGGATCCACGGGGGATGCAGAGATCCACTCACAGCCCATGGGGAGGTGCCTGTGCTGGAGCAGGTGGATGCCTGGAGGAGGCTGTGATCCAGTGGGAGACCTGGGGGGGAGGGAGGGCCCTGCTGCTAGGCTGGAGCAGCCTGTCCTTGGAGGACTGCACCCTGTGGAAGAGAGACCCACGGCGCTGCAGTTTTGGGAGGGCTGTGTGCCCGTGGGAAGGACTCTCGCTGTGGCAGGGGCAGGGTGGCTGCTGCTCCTGGGAAAGGGGAAGTTCACCATGACCTTCCACACCAGGGAAGTTCATGGAGAACTGTCTCCTGTGGGAGGGACCCCATGGCCTCACAGGGAAAGACTTCTCACCTGGAGCAGCAGAAGAGAATCTCGGTGATGAACTGATGAAACCCCCATGCCCTGTCTCCCTGTGCTGTTGGTGGGAAGGAGGGAGGGAAAAGGTGTTTTAAGGGCTTATTTTACTTCTTATTATCCTCCTCTGATTCTGTGAATAATGAATTCACTTTGTAATTTTAAGTTGAGCCTGTTTTGCCCTTGAAGTGTTTCTCCCTGTCCTTATCTCAACTCATGAACCCTTCGTTAATTTTTTTTTCTTTCTCCTCTGCCCAACTGTGGCAGGAGAGGATGAGTGAGTGACTCTCATGGGTGCCTGGCACTGAGCCAGTGTCAAACCACAACAGCGGCTTAACATTTGTACATAAAGACTAAGTTTAAAAAGGATTTGAGTAATGATACTCCAAAAACTGAGGCATCCTGAAACTGGAGGACTGATTTTTTTACAATTATATTTTTTATGTTGAAGAGTCAGAATGCAGTTGTGTGAATTCCATAGTTAATGCTAGAAAATACTTTCTCCCTTCTGTTCTTTTATTAATACTGGCCAGGCTTTTTTTCAATACATCTATTAAGATCTTCATGGAGATTAGTTTGCCAAGGAAGTACCTACTGTATGCCCTGATTCCTTCTCTTTCCATTCTTTCTGCTACTGATATCCACTGCTAAGCCTTGAGCAGTGCATTTATTGTAAGAATTTGGTTTTCATCATGAAGTCCTCCCAGCTGACTTGAGTGAAGTATATCCAAGTGGGAGCCACTGTTCCAGTGGGAACTGCTGCATTCTGCCATCAGATTTCATAATCTTTTTGCACTTTATTAATACTTTCCTGAAATGTATGGAACTTAGAGGGACAGCAGAAGGGTATCCAGAAATATATAGTATTTTTTTCCATATAATCACACCCCTGGTGGTGCAGGAAAAGAACTCTATTGTCTGCTCTTGCCTGCTTTTAGCTCTATACAACATTTAGCTCCATTGATATCTATAAAGCAGTTAGAAAATTATAGGCTTTTATAAGTTTTTTTTTTGGTGGGTGTGCATGAAACTCTATTGCTCTCATGCATATATCTCTTTCAATTTGGATGAGCAATTTTTTATGGAATGATTTGTGTGTTATTGTTTCTGGTTCTCTGTTTTTCACATGGGAGTAGGATAGTAAAGAGAAGGGAAAGCAGAAATTTACATTAATCTACAACTTGCTAGAGACATTACAGAAGTAAATTTTTTACTTTGATTTGACATTCATTTATAAGATACCAATCTTTCTGTGTTGCGCTTCTGACACTTTGGTCCGAGGGAGCAAGGCTTCACACTTAGGTATAAGGGCTGTGTTCTTAAAACAAAAAAAATGTTATTTTGTTCCACTATTCACGTCCTCCCTACAGTGTTCTAGAAGTAGCTGAGTGGGTAGCAACTAGTTATTTGGCGTTTAGACTACATTAAGACTTTCCTTCAACAGAAAGATTATCTGGATTGCATTATTGCCTAATCCATTATGCTTAAAACAGTCTTGACACTTGATTAAGTAATGTGTAAATCTGTTTTCAGAGGTCGATTCATGCATGGATTTCTCCTTAATCCTTAATTCAAGCTTCATTTTGGAAAGAAGATTTTGTCAGAACTTTCTCGTGGTTAGTTTTAGCAGAATTCTTGTCCCGTCTTTGATTCTAAAACATCTACTTGCTCTTCAGTGTACGATGTTTCAGCAGAATAGCTCCTTCTCACAACCAAGACTTTGAGAGGTGTTGGCAATACAGATTTGACAGGGTGTCCTTTCTTCTCGTCAGCAGCGGAAATATGAAACTCACTCTGTTTGAAACCTCTCTAAGCATTGACCAAAAACTCCTGCCAGTTTTGAGACTCCTGGGGAAATCAGTGCAGATAAAGATAGTAATGCTATTAGAAGGAAAAAAGAATAGAATCTCTCTCATGGTGCACTCAAAATGTGCTTCCATGGAGTTGTAGGAGCACACAGGCTGAAGGGACCTTGGAAGGCCTTGAGGTTGCTCGAGGACTTTTCTAGTTCATTTTCAAGGGTCTCCAGTGATGCAGAGTCCACAATCATTTTGAGCAACCTGCTCCAATATTAAGCCACCCTAAAATGAAAATTTTTCTTTGTTAGGGCTAAACAGAGTTTCCTATACTTGAACTTGTCTGTTGCCTTTAGTCTTAGCCCTGGGTACCCCTGAGACAAGCCTTGTTTTCTACATCTTCCCATTAGCTAATGCAGAATTTCTATAGACAAAAAAAATTTTGAGGACCTTCAGTTCTTGAGTCATTAAATAAGCTATGCTTTGTAATACATGGGACATACATTAATCTGACCAAAAAGAATGTTTATTTTTTAGATTGAGCCTGTTTTCTGCCGTAAGCAGTTGTTTAGATAATGTACCAGTTCTATAAAATATGTCAGGAATGTGTTGTTCTTCCAGCAGATGGTGAACATTTTTTGAGGACTTGCAGTAATTTAATTGGAGTAGAAAACCTTTAAAAATACATCAGCACTTCACAGACACTGTGTAAGACATTTATTTGGATTACTTTAGTGATATTGTGGCCATAATGATGTGATTGTCCAATTGTCTTGAAGACAAAATTCTGTAGATGTATCACATCTTAAAAGTTTTGGTATCTGGCAGATAATGTTTCTGACAATTATGGCCAACAGTAACAAGGTAATAAAATTCCTGTTATACTTCCTATTTCAGATTGCTTGATGTATTTCCTGGTATAAATATTGTAACAGCTGGAACAAGTTCAAAGGAAATCTTTGTGGTATTGATCATAAAGTTTAAGAGGCTTTCTTTTACTACTTAAGTGGGCATGTCTCATTTTCCATTTTTCTTTTTATTTTTCTTTACGATGTGCAAAAAAGTGCCTAACTGAATTAAAGTTTGTCCCCCGTTTTTTTTCCTTCCTTTCTTCCTCAGATTGCAGCTATTCTCAGGAAACGAAAACTTGACTATTATTTGTACAGATTGCTACCTGAGATCTTGCGGTCAACTTCCTTTCTGACAGCAAATGGGACCTTGTATATTGCTTGCTTTTGCATTCTAAGGTTGGTATACTATCCTAAAAATGAAACATAGTAAAACATTTTTTGTGCAACTTTTCAATTTGTATAATAATTTGTCTCTTTTTGTAATAGGCTTGTTTGTAATGTTTTGGAGTAAGAAAAGCTACAGCAATCATCTTGATTTCTAGTCTTACCATTTGAATATGAAACTTCGCCTTTTAAAAATTACTTTAGTCTCATTTTTGTAATCTTTTAAATGATTAAATGAGTAAACAAGTCAAGGTATCCACTTTGTTTCTTTTTCTCTGTTTTACTGATTCAAATTACATTGTTGCAGGAAATTCAAATAGATTTTAGAGGAGAATTAAAAAGGCCTAGTCTTTCTTTCCTACAAATAATTGATTTAATTTGATATTGGTTTCTATTTTCCTGAGGCAGAGGCTGTGATAACTTTTAATTATGCTGAATTTGATCCAGCCCCAAGTTTGTACTTCCTTTGTGGTCATAAACGAAGGAAATCCCAACATGGCTTCTGGGATTCTGTAAGATACAGACTTATTCTCAAAAATGAGCATAAAGGGCACTTCTGTGTTCTGTTTCCAGCATATATTTCTAGTAATAGAAATATTACTGGATATAGTTATATCTCCTATAACTTAGGAGAGTTAAAAGTTGTTCATTAATATGATTATGCATGTATTGTATGACATGTTACACATAGACAAGTAAAGCCTACAGTTGCTACGAATGTTTGAAAGCTAACTGACAGCACACTCGACAGTTCCTCTAAAAGATAAACCCATTATGCCCTACTTCTAAATCTATTTAGAGGATTCTAAACCTTCCTTCAAAGCTGAAGGAGAAGGCAGAAAAGAAGAGGAACTGGCTGAGAAGCCATGGAATGCTTTTCAAATAATTTTCAAGGTTCAAAGTGAATCTATAAGTAATGAGCTCTAAAGTATATGATGTTTTTATGCAATCTAGATTGTATTAATATTGATTTATCTTTATTCCTCTGAACTATAGATGCCCTTCCTTATTCTGCCATGTATTTGCCTGTAAATCTGCAATACTTTACTCCAGTGCTGTAGTTAAATGTTATTCTTTAAACTAAGCTGGTATGGTTTTAAGTTTTATGGTTTTCAGCAGTTCCTGTTACAGAGGATATTAGCCAACTGGCAGATCTGTGACTGTTCCTGTGCTAGTCAGTGAAGTCGGTAAGAGATTAGTGTCTTACAAGCCAGTTGGTATGGCATCACGTCCACCTATGTGGAGCATAGCTGTCTAAAGCTGTTCTGACCTCCAGAACAGCCTGGCCAGATGCAGACTGGGTAATGGAAATGCTGCCTAGTCCATGTGCCCTCCAAGTCTCCTTGAAGCATTGTTTGGGTTGACCTAGGTCAGAGCCATGCAAGGGACTATTCCAGTGATTAAACGTGACAAGGGATACATGTAAGCGTTTAAGCTGTGCTGCACAGTAACCAGCCAGCGTCTTGGGAGCTGTTCATGCTTTTTCTCTTGCAAAGAGATGCCCACGAGCTGCAGCAGAATCCTTGCTGGCAGAGTCTCTGTGCACTGCTCACCACCTGCAGTTGCAGGACTTGGAACTAAAAATTTGTTGGCTAGAGAACTGGTTGAAACTGGTGGACTGAAATCACTAACAGAGGCAAAACAAGCATTTAAGGCAGCCGTGAGAATGGTGCCTGTTGAAGTATATGAATGTCTGATTATAATGACAATTTTGCAGCTTCTCTGTCCAAAATGAAATTCAGAACCTTAGCAATTAAGTGACTAGGATATATAAGAGCTGTTAAATGACATTTCAGAAAACAATGGATAACATGATTATTAGACAAGAAATACTTTCCAAACTTACTTGTATACTTTGGAGAATGAGTACATACCTGGTGATGGTCCACTTGATGCTTTTACATGAATTCCCAAGTCTCTTTGGCAAGAGTGCTTGCTAGGACTCTTCAAGAAGAAAGGTCCTCTGTCTTCCAGGAATTAGTAAATGATTAGCAAGTAGTTTCATATATATGAAACAAAACATATATATATGAATATATAAAACAAATATATATGACAAATATATAAAACAAATATATATGAAACAAAACAAAGGCATAAGTAATTGGTTTTCATAGTAGAAAGAAGTTGCCAAGGAAGTTCCTGTTATGTCCTTTGTTTTGGATATACCTAAGGAATCTGGAAAAGGGGCTGAAGATTAGTATGAGAGATTATATGAGATTTAGGGTACAGAAATCTAAAACTGACTCGCATCCATTTCAGAAAGATCTGTTGATTAAAATCACTTATAAAATTTGATAGAGAAAAGTGCAAAATAATGCACTGGGAAGGTAAAAAGCAGCTCTGTCCTTACTCAGGGATGGGCTTTAAACAAGCTGTGATTCATCAGGAAGGTGTTTGAAGATCATCATGGGTAGATTCTTTGAACAAGTCACTTCGGCACTTGAATATGGTCAAGGAGTTGAGTGAGTGTTGTTTGGAGAAAAAATGAGAACACAACAGGAAGCTGAATGAATAAGTGACACCTTTACATGAGTACTGTATGCCTTTTTAAGAGTTTCTCCTAAGATCATAATGTTGAAAAGTCATTCAACTGAAATGTACTTAGTATCTTGTATTTAATATACTTGTCTTGCAGCTTGAGCCAAGCTTGCTTCTCTCACCTGCTCTTGGGTGGGTGATGGAGGATGGAAATGTGAGACTTCATTCCTTTATTTTTAACCAATTTGTGTATTTTTAAATATTTTTTGTTTTTTAATGTTTTGACTCTTTGAATTTATTGCTGTGTGATACAGTGTACTTCTTTCAGTAGCCCCCGAGAGCAAGAGTAATGATAAGTGATTATCTGGGCCAGAATGTGATTTGGTATTGTATGTTTTAAACCATCAAAGAAATACCAGTACCTCTGTTTCTGCATAACTGAGTATTTCTGGACTTGATTTGCAACCATGGAAAGAGATTGTCTGAGACTGTGAAGACCTAGATGCTCTCAGTCTGGTTCTAGATAGTGATGAGAGATTGGATGTGAGATTTGTGCAGTAGGATATATGCTGCAGTTTTTGTATCTGTTTTTGATTGAAAGGTGTATTAGAGCAGCAGCAGTAACTCAGAAGCAGAATTGTCCTGCAAGCCCCATGCAGTTGATTGCTCTTACCATCCTGGAGATCCAGACCAAAGCAATGGATTAAAGGGTTTATAGCTGGACATGTTAGCTCTTCCTTTCAGCTAGGAAAAACTACCAAAATTGAAACTGATGCAAATATTCTCAAGGATGTCAAACTTTAGACAAGAATGTGGAATTAAAATAATTTCAGGCATTGTTTAATACTCTCATCATTTCACAGATGGGTAAAATTTCAAAAGTATCAGAATCCGATGTTCTTGTTTTAGAAGGGATTGCCAGGCTAACTTGACTGACTTTTTTTTTAGCTCCTATTTTTTTTTATGTGGTGAATTAGGGTCTATGAACAGGCTGCTCTGTTGGCAGAGCAGTGAGGGTGATGATCTCTGTTACGGATGTGTGACAGTCCAGCTGGGGGTTGTAATCTCTTTTGCTGGTGACGTCCAGAAGACTACATCTGTCTGGGTGTCAGACGGAAGTGCTGCGTTCCTGTGTTGGCAGGCATTGCATCTGTTACATGAAAGGCGTGATTTTTAGGTTTATGGTTTAATTACATGTGAAACCTCATGAAGACATGGTTGTCTTAGTCTATCAACTAGAGTAATTAAGTTTATCCATGTGCAGCTTGTACATTGAGGAATTAGATGCATGACCTGAAAAAACTCCTAGTTCTCATTCCAATTTCTCTCCATAGAATATGTGAAGAGCCATGCAAATAATAACAAAATCTAATTTTCATTTACTTTAGAAGAAGTGTAAATATTTCAGTTAGTGACTGTACATTTTTATGTCCACTAAACTTTATTATGTAAAATGTGTGACTGTTGTTTCCGAAATCTTGTCAAACCAAACATGCAAGCATTTGTAAAAGGATTCTAAACCATGCCAAAAGAACGAATTACTGTTTCTTTCCCACAGAAAAGGCATTTGTTCTGTTACTTAACAGGTGTGTCTGGTAAGATGTGTTCATACTTATTAAGATGCTTAAAATGACTTCTCTGAAACTTCATCCAGTAATTACTTTTCGAGAGAGTCCTAATAATGAACTTTAGCTCCTGCAGCATTTGGCATTGTCATCCTGAGAAATTATCCTTTTGCAGCCGTGGGAATGAGCAGTGTGTGTAATTGCCATTACATCACTTGCTGCTGATACACTGGCTCTCTTTTCACTTACGAACATAAGCTGGCATTGCTCGCTGGTAATGTTATTTTTGCAGAAGTATGAAATGAGGCTGCTCATGCCTTTGACGGCAAGAATGAAAGTGAGCTAATCAGAAGGTGTTGATTAATTATCTTTGTTCTCTCTTCTGTGTTGTCAACATGAAATTTTATCTAAGACAATGTCCTCTTCTACCCTGTATGTGTTTGCCATTTTGTTTGTTTATTTTGTTTGCCGTATTTTTAGAAGGATAGACTCCATTGTAGTGCTTTGTTTTCCTACTGATAGTGCTTGTCAGCTGAGCAGCACTGGTATAATTGAAGCATGTTTATTATCATGCTACCAAATATCATGACTCTCGGACTCTTGTTTGCCTTTGTGGTCAGCCTGAATAAGTTTGAAGGTGCAGGTCTCCTGAACAGACCAAACATGGTTGGTGACACTGTGTCTGACATGCAGTTTGGCCTTCTTCCTTTAATAGTGACCAATTTATAGAAAGATTTTCTTAGATACTGTCAGTTGTGTAACTCTTTTTTTTTTTCAACTCTTTTTGTTGAAAGAATTTTGATAGTTGAAATTGTGTGGACTCTAAAAGAAATCCAGATCTAAGTGCAAAAAATGAGAGCTTTCCCAGCTTAATAGGACTGGGAATTCACTGTTGCTTCCACTTGTAATGTACAGACTGATTCCTTGGCTTACTGTAAATGTGTATTTTCCTGTTTTAGCATCAGTGGGTTATCTGGAGTATGGCATGTGTTATAATTATTTGATTTGATTTCTGTCTCACCTGATTGCATTGCTACATTCCACAAGGCAGATCTTCCTGAAGATGTATTTGGACAAGTAGCAAAGAGATGAGTGGCTATAAGATCTTTTAGAAGGTTTTTCCATAATTAGTATCTGCATATTTTCAAAAATATGTCTTGAAGACTCTGCTTTCCTGGAAGAAAAGCAGCCATTTAAATGAAATGAATACATTATTGAAGAATTTCAGGTGCTTAATGTTTGTGAAGCACTCTTGAGAATTATCCAATATAAAAAATATAATGATTAGTGTTTATTAGTAAGTACAAATTAGTGTAACAGGACAAAATTGATAAATCATTTGTAATTTTATAATACAGATAAAATATGCTGTGGTTCATGAATGTTCCGTTTGCATGTAATATGTGTACAAATTACTATTTCAGGAAGATACTTGGAAAATTCTACTTTTGGTCCCCTGGCTTTGGTGCAGCTTTACCTGCTTCTTACATGGCCATTCTCATCGAAAGGAAAAGCAGGTTTGTGTTTATGGATTTTCAGCTTAATATAGTAATGTTTCTTGTTTTGGCCATTTGATTACTGACATTTGACAATTCAATGGTTTTATTTCAGAGCGCTAGAAATATAGTTCATTTGAAATAGTGTCTTTTGCAACCTTAAATTTAAATCTAGAAAGCTACAGTGAAAAAACACTTTACAAACATTCAGTTTCATGTTTGTAGTTTGTTTGTATTGTTTAATGTACAGTTGTGTTACTCAGGATTGCCTGATAAAGCTTCCTAATGAAACTATGGTTTTGTTCTTGTTTGTGTTTTAAAATATGATTTGAGCAATGTTTGCAGTTATTCAAAGAGAGGGAGAATGCCGATGACTTAACAACATGATATTAATTAAGATCGAGGAATTATAGGATATTGTGGAGAAAACTGTGGATGAGCTGAAATAACTCAAATTGGATGAAATGTAATGGTACAGAATGCAAAGCCTTTCACTTAAGGAGAGGTTCTGAAGTTCGGCTATCAATGATAAAGTCATTATGAAAGCATGAAGTGGTGGGAGGGGAAGAAAACTTTGTAAACCAGGGGTAGCCCAAAGCTGCCATTTGTAATGTGGCCACAGGAAGGTGGCAGGTGAAATCCTGGATTGTAAGGTTTTATTTTTTGAAATTCAATTTACGTTGGTATCTTGCATAAATAGTGGCAGTTATAATACTTTCTTAATTTACTATGGAGTGAGATGCTTTAGTCATCTAGTTAGTAGGTTTAATTTAAAGAACAGAAGGTGACAGAAGGGTAAAGTAAGGGATTAGTCTTTTTAAAAAGATGTTGAAGGAGATATTAGAGATGGTGTGAATGCACTCTTGATTACGGTGAGTGTCTGAAACTTCTTTAAGCAGTCATTTAAAAATAATGGCAAATATATATTATTATGTTGTTGACTCACTGTCAGATCCCATTCCTAATCTTCAACTGTGGAGTAAGCAAATCCCATGCCAAGTTTTATGTATGTCAAAGTTCTTTTAAAAGAATGCATTAGCCATGGTTTTTGAAGGTTTTGGATCTGTAAGAGCTTCTGGAAATGTGGGAGCACTTGTAAATCACTTTCTTTAATGTAACTATAGAGAAAATAATTGTAATCAAGTTACCAAATAAGTTAATTATCTTTTTAATGTCCTCTCTAGCTGATTGATTTTCATCTTACTGTAATTAGTTGTATACATTGTAAGAAGTTGGATACATTTTAGTAGAACTTTGTGTAGTTACTTAGACACCAGCACTGCTGTTGGCATCAGAGTTTCATTTTGGGGTGAGAACAAATACATTTTCTCCCTTTGATCAGTGACAACACTGGCTTAACTTTTCTTGCATACTTGCAACAATGTGAGGCTTTTCCGTGCCAGACTCCTAATATTTCTAGATAACATTAAAGAGGAAGAAATCAGGCCAGTTGTCAATCTGTGAACTTTTTGTAGCTTTCAGAGTATTTATGAGTGGAGAGTTGAAACTACTTATGAGTCCAAAGCCTGTTTTTGTATAACAGCAAAACAACTATGAGAAAGTTGCAAAGATACACTTGTTCAGAGTGACAAAAAGAGTAGGGAAACTAATTTTATATTAAATGGACTTTTCTAGACTTCTTAGTGGCAATGTATGAAAGCTGTGACGTGTTAACAGGATTCTGTTTAGCATCTGAAATTTTAAAGAAATGGAACTTGAAATAGAAGTGTGTAGAAATGACAAAAGTAGATTGGTACAACATGTATGCAGTGAATGATGCTGGAATACTAATTTCTGGAGGGCTATTCCGCTTTCTGTCAGAATCTATGATGTGTGACCTAAGATATTTTACCTAAAAATTCACATTATGTTGGATCAGTTAAAGGAAAGAAGGAAATGCTGGTATTGGAGCATAACATGTGTATGAAAATGTGGGGTCATTGTTTTTAATAAAAAAAATTGTTAAAGGATGTCAGAAGGTATTTGAAAGTTAAGAGTTTTTTTTAAATACGAAGTTACGTGGTATGTTCTCAGATGGCAACTATGTATAATGTGCAAAATGCTGCTGCTGACAGTGAAATATGAGTTTCTGATTTCACATCTGTTTGCCTGATAGCTTCTGTTACAGGCAAAATCAAATTTTAATAGACTGATAGTCCCTTAGGAAACTGACATTTCACATGGAGACACAGGGGCACTTTCTGTTATCTGCTGAGCAGCTTAGAACAAATTGTAGTGAAAAATCAGGGAGGTGGGAAAAAGTCCTGATTTGAGTTCATAAACATATCTCTAGCCCTTCAAATTGCTACTAGCAGCTGGCAGCAACATTGAACTTAATCACTTAATCTCTTCCCAAGTGGATACCCTATTTTAAGTTCCTCACTGGCATTTGCTTGCACAGCATCCCTGTCAGTCCTGAACTTGGGAACAGCAGGCTTATAAATCAGATTTTCTTCCAAGTGTGTGTTCATGTGTGCCAGCCTTGTACTGTGTAGTTCTTATGGAAGAATGGGAGAAAGAGATGGATGGCTTCTCTAGGTGCATTATAATCTAATGAGGAGGAACATGTTTTCTAATGTGTTACAGAATTGGTTTGATTATAGTTTCTATCTGTGTAATACGTAATTACAGATTTGCATGATGTTGGCAATGAGGGGAGGTGACATTGCATAGAAACTTCAAACAGACTCAGGAAATGATCTGCACTATATTATACTCCTACAGCTCTATAAAGGTATAAACGGCACATTAATATATCCATGTGTGTTCTATTTGGTGACTATAAAATATGGTTTTCCTGTCTATGAAAACTAGTTTATCAGGATTGGTGAAAAGGGCCAAGGAATAAAAACACTTAACTTTTTTGTATATGTATTCATAAATGTTCTGTGAGATTATCAGAAAATAACTGGTCACATTATTATGATTAAGTAATGTTTTGATAAAAAATATTTCTTAGATAAGAATTGGATGTGAATACATAACCATGGAGATTGTGAATCTGCACATTGCAAGCACATATTCTATGCCTTTTGTCCCTTACCTTCAGTAGGAGGATCTCAGAATTTTTCCCTTTTTCTAGTGGTCTAAAGCTTTGTGGATTGCCTGTTAGAATTAGGAAGAAACATCTTTACTGGCTCTAATTTGTTTTAATTGTCAATACTTTAGTCATTCTGTATGTATATATGTTGCCATAATAGCTATGGCTGTATGATAATAAGTAAGCAAGCTTCTAATAGGTGCACTTGTACAATTATACTTAAAAGAATATAATGTTCTTTGCAGTTTCACCTGCTTTGCATCTTCTATTAAAGAAAAATGTGCAATTGTTTTGTCACAGGATTCAGTTTTGTAGTGTTAGACATTTAAAATCATTAAAAGCTGTGTTAATGTCTCCTCAAAAATAGAGAGAGGACTCAGTTCCATTAATTGCACTGAACTTCCTTAGGAAATCATTGCATTCTTTTTATTAACCTTTGTATGGAGTTGTTTAACCATACAATCCTTGTTAGCCCCTACAGGTGTTGTTTCCAACTGGTGATAAGAAGCAATTTTATTTATAATTTTGAAAAAATAATGTTTTGCTTACGTCTTTTGGCTTGTGTTTGTAATTCCAAGTTACAGTCTCCTGTCGCTTCTTTCAACATCTATTAAATGTTATCACTAAGAATTGAACATATAGTAAGGAGGAGATAACGTGGCTTGGACTGAAAGACATGGCACTGCCTTGTTGTAGAAGTACTGAGGCTGTTAGAAAGCAAGGAAGTAACTGAATATACTTGTTAAAATTCTTGTGAATCAGGCTGTTGAAATGTGATTTGAGACTTGGCTGAAGCCAGCCTGTTACTGGAAATCTGATTGTATCAGTTGTACCTTACTGACTTCTAAGACAAAAAAGTCTCATAGCCTGGCGGAGAACCTGTATTTAAGACTTCTGTGATTACTTTCTAGGAAAAAATTGTGTTCTCTTAAGTGTTTTGTGCCGATGTTTCAAAACAAGTTGTGTTTTGCTAGTAGCTGAATGGCAAACTTCATTTTATTGGACTCTTGCTCAAGAAATCATGTATTGGTGAATTTCAAGAACTCTAAAGCTTTAAGAGTGGACAGAATTCCAATTTTAATGAAATTAATTGTCTTGCTGCCTGGTTGTTTTGGGTTTTTTTTTTCCCCTGCCTTTTGTAACTAATTAAGCCAGAGAAAGTTTAACTAGAGCCACCTAAAATTTCTGTGTCAGTTGTGAAGGGACTCATCTGGGGTTGCCCCTGCTCCCCCCTTAGGCTGCATTAATGTTTGCATACTGGCTGTTAACATTATAGCGGCGCCTGTCTCGTCGCTACAGTTACGACTCTGTCACTGATAGTATTAAAAACTTGAGATTTAGGGCTTTTATAATTTGGTTGTAAAATCTTGCTCTGGGCAACTATTTGTAATATATTTTTAGTTGAAAACTTTGGGTGTTTTTAATAAAAAAAAAATCAGTATACTGGACTCTTAGAAAAATATTTAAAGCACATGCATTTGAAAAGTGAAACAGTGCAACAGTGCATGTTATAGAGGACATCTATATATATATATACATATATTTAGTATTATTGGAAACAAAAGTATTACTATGCATTTCTTGGAAAAGTGACAGAAACATTTGTGTAAGAACAATGTGGAATTTTTAGACTGTATGTTTGTTCTGATTAAATATTCAGTGCTGTTAGGATTATTTGCTTGCCATAGATACCATTAGTCTAAACACATATAAAGGAGCAATATGGCAGCACAATAATGGTAGAAAGTATACTCTGTAAAGAAATTAATCAATTTTGTAAGTTTGTCCATTCAAATACAAATTTGTTAGTATATATTTCTTTATAGTAATATAGTATATTTATAGTATATTTAGACTTGAGGTGACAATTTCCTTTTTCAAAAATGTTTCATGGTTTTTCAGTTTGAAGTTGTATTTCAGGGAAATAAATCACCAGTGTGGTGGAGGAAGTAATCAAAACAAGTAAACAAACTCTTTTAGCAAGTGTTTTTGCAAGCTCTGATTGTACTTGGTGCAGTTAAGAAATTGAGAAAGCAAGCTATGTTGTGGGATTATTTTTTTGCCTATTCTTTGCATTGTAGTGAAAAAACTCTCGAATTTGGATCACTGACATGAGTATTTTGTGGTGTAATCTGGTAAGGAGAGCTAGCTGGGAAACAAATTATTTTGGAATTGTACTCCTCTAGAGTGATTATTGCTGTGAAATACAGAGCCAGGTTGTAGAAGTTACTGGGAAAGCTTTTTGTTTCTAAACCAAAATATGTTAAATTCCATTGTACTTCAGCAACTGCCTTGGTGAGAGCTAGTGTTTGAGGATTTATGTTTCTGTAGTAACAATGCATAAACATTTGAACATGATTTGCAGCATGCTTTGAGGGCTGCTACTGTGCTGTAGTTATAGAACCATCTCAGAGAACGTTTTGGAGCTGAAAGCTCATCTAGTTCCAAGACCCTGCCATGGGCAGGGACACCTTCCACAAAAACAGATTGCTTTACCAGTTATCAGAAGAAGGGGAAACCGATCATTCAAGGCTGGGAGTGCAGAAGTCCATCTAGAGGATGCTGTGATGGTGGCAACATTGTGAATGGCAGGTAGCTCAGGATAGGCAGCTCTTGGGAGTATTTTTCATGGAAAAACCTCCGATAGGCTGGTATTTTACTCTAGAAGGATTGATGCTCTCTCTAAGGTATATCCCTGGCAGTCATAATTTTGTTGATATATTCAGAGAGTTTTCTGTTTGTCTTGCTAGTATTGTATCATGTGTTAATCCTAAAACCAGTTTCTAAAGTTTTTTTAATTGTTCAGTTAATTCAATATTAATAAAGTCAGTTTTTAAGAACAGTCTTTTCTAAGCACAGGAGCAGGCCATTCCAGTGTGTTGTAAGTCAAGCAAGTGGACCAGAAGACCAGTTTAGCTGAACAGTGAACTCCTTGTGGAGCTCAAGAGGAAAAAGAAACCGTGTGATCTTTGGAAGCGAGGTCAGGCTTCACAGGAAGAGTACAGAGCTGTACTTTGCATATGCAGAAGATATGAATGGCCAAAAACTCAATTAGAGTTGAAACTGGTCAGTGCTGTATCTGACAACAGGGAAGGGCTTTTTAAAGTTGATTGATAGCAAGGGGAAGTCGAAAGAAAACACATTGATACTCTTTGAAGGTGGTCGCCTGACTAATACAGGTGTAGAAAGAGCAGAGGCTGTTTTTGCATCTTTAATAACACTTATAGGCCTTGGGCCTCAGCTCTTTGATTTGGAGGATCACATTATCACTGCAATCCATTTACAGACACTGCAGTTGTAAGGAACCAGCTGCATCAGCTGGATGTTCACAAGTCCATGGGGCCTGATGGGATTCATACCAGAGTTCTGAAGGAGCCGTTGGATAATGCAACAGGATCCCTCTCAATGTTACTCAGTGTTCAGGAAGGGTGTGAGGGAAGACCCAGTAAACTACAGACCTGTTTCTCTAACCTAAGTTCCTGAAAGATTCTGAAGATTATTCTGGGTTGTATTGAAAGGCATTTAAAGGAACAACATGATCACCAGGCACAGTTAACATGGGTTCACAAAGAGAAAGTCCTGTTTAGCTTATTTGATGTCCTTCTGTGACCAGGTCACCCACCTAGTGGATGAAGGGAAGGCTGCCATTTAAATTGTAGCCATATTGTGAAGCTGTCCTGTGAGAAGGATGTTCTCTGTGGGTTACAGAAAGATGCTATGTGACTGGCAAGGTATCAGCTGTCTGCTCCATTTGTAAAAGTAGCTGCAGAGTAAAATTTGCTTCATTTGAATGAACTGTGAAAACCACTTGGGTTTATTATGTGAGAAAGATCTCTCTTGTATGGTGTTCTTAATTATTCCTGTAGTAAATCTATCCTTCATTCCTGCCCTTTACTCCTTGTGATTCTGTGTATGCACATAAGATGCAGGTATAATCCTTATGGATAAAAGAAGTGGTTACAATCAACACTTGGGCTTTTCTAGCTGTCTGAAATGTGTTTCTATTTCATACCAGTAATTTCTTTCCAATCAGTTGCGTGATTCACCATTCTGTGTCTGAGTTACAGTCTAGATAACTGTCTTAAACTAGATTTCATCCACTTGAGATGGCAAAAGTTTGGCAAGGAGAATTCTGCACTTGTGTACAGAGTAAGAAGGTTTATTGGGAATCAGTGACTACAGTTTCATACATCTGCAGTCAATCAGTCCAGGTTATAAACTAATCAGGATTCTGAAAAACTCTACTGTGTCTGCATAAGTATTCAGCAACCAAGGTTAAGATTCAGGCTGCAGTATTTGAGTGCTGGAAAAAATTGGTTCAGCTTTCTCGTGTGGTAATTGAAGTCTTGCTCATGATGAGCAGGAGAGCAGCTACAGATTTATAGTTGACAATCCCTTTTGTGGGATAACACAGGCAGACAGAGTAAGAATATTGGAAGATCCCATGTGAAATATATACCTGCAATTCTGGAGACGCTGCAGAATGCATTGCAGCATCTGGCTGAGTCTACAGAGACTGGGTTTATTTTCTCTTTTTGTTGTTAGAGTCAGGGCTGAGACGGATCTTGCAGAACTGTTTGGTTGGAATTTCTCAATGGTCTCCAGATCTCTGAGTTTCAGAAGGATTTACCAGCTTAGGTGCAGCACCAGCCATGTGGCTACTTCGTGCATGTAAAGACATCTTGGGCAGCACCCATTAAACTCTGGCCTATTCTATCAGTGCACGTGGGGCCAGCCTGGGTGAGCAAAGGGCAGTGCTAAGGTCAAGCAGCAAGCTCTGATAGATCCCAGGTGACTGTGCAGATACCTTCCTCTCTTCCTGCACATGAATAATTGAGACTTGATTGTAGTTAAAATTTAATTTTTAAAAATTATTTCAAGGACCACTTTTGGCAAATCTGTTTCTGAAATGTTCACTTTGTAGGCTGAAAACTTAAGTAAAAATGATTTAGTCCTCCGCATAGTAGTATAATTTTGTATTCTGTTTTTCATCATTAACCATAAAAAACCCACCAAAACCCCTTCCAGTAAAACTGGAAAAACTTCCAGTCCTGTTGAAATGCTGACAGATAAGATGTTATAATTCAGACTGCTCCTGAACATTGGACTACTCTGTGAGTCTGACTTGGATTCACATGGCACAAACAGTGGATTAATTACTCTGTCCTGTCTGCTCAGCACTAGCATCCAGCACACACTCATTTGGATTTCCTTGGCTTAAGCAAACACTTAATACATCTTCTGCATCTGAATGCTTGTGTGTAACTCAAGCTCCCAGAGAGGGAATAATAAGTGTGTAATTCAGCTCCCAGAGGGAGAATAATAAATACTTTGCTAGTATAGAATAAACTTCAGATGCTCCTTAGGTGAGCTGGCTTGAGTGCTGACATTTACCTGGCAGGATAACATCCATGCCTAGCATGCCTCTGGTGCAATGGCTGAAAGTCTTGGAGGGAACTTTTCAGTGCTGTGTTCCTCAGGTCTGCTTGTAGGATATTGTTTTTAGACACTACAGATGAGAGCAGCTTAAGTATTTGTTTCCATGTGAGTCACACTTAGAAAGCTTCTGTAAATGAAGTGACTCTTTTCTGGAGCCACATTGTTCCTGAGGAGCTAAGGTCGTTGCTAGCTCCTGCAGCAGGAAAAGTGTGAAGGTAGAGACTTAAAATGGTAATGATTTGCTATATTTAATCACGCACAGCTTTTCTGTGGCAAAGATTACAGCAGTATACTTAGGTCAAACATCTTACTTCCCCTTCCTACCCTCTCCCCTCCACATCCTGGGACAAAAAAGAGCATGTTTTTATTTTCTTTGGTAAGGAAATAAAACACTGTGTGTTGTAGTGTTTGTTGTAATCTGATGACCTCCACTCCAGATTGAATCTTTTTTGATAAAGTAAGTGTATGCTATTAAAACCTTCTCTTAAAGACAGTCTAAGAAGCAGGAACAAACTGTGTTCATGGCATTAAAGGCAAGAATTAAACAGGTGTCATGAATTTGGGCCAGTACCTGTCATTGAAATCCAGACTGCTCCAGCTTTGGTGAAAGACTGAAACAGTATGGACAGTCTGGTAGTACAGCATAATTTGTTCTAGGTGAAGGAATTTATATGGACTCCGTCTTGCTCCTTCAGTGATATGTTTTTCCTTTTAAGCTCTTCAGTGTCTGTTATTCATTCCTCATGAGCAACGGACTGAGGAACTAGCAAAAGTGTTCTAATACCAACCGATGGCAATTTGGATGTTTGAGCTTAATGCCAGAAAATAATCGTTTCAAACTGGACTTGGCAATAGTTTATTTCTGTTTTTGGTAGGTGAAATATCTCATTGATGTCTGTAGTATCTGGCACAGTTCATCATCCAGTACTGATGTCCTGCCAGGAACTGGATTCTCAGTCAGTAGGGATGTGTTGAAATGACATTCAGTCAAACTTTTAGTATGGTTTGTCTCCCTTTCTAGACAAGATTCACATTGATTTCTGAAACTGCTGTTCCTTGGGACCCCTTGTGGGACCCCCATTATGGATGTAGGCACACTCTTAATAGCATTCATCTGTCTTCTGAGTGATTAAATGAATAGTTCCTAACTGGATTTAAAACCAGATTTTAATATGACTTAATAGTCTGTCATTAGAAAGTCTAAAGAGGAAGAAAAAAAGCAAATGTCATTGTATGTTGACAAGTCTAACTCCATACACTACTTCCTTTGGAAGTGCGAGTCTGCTGTTGCTGAATACAAGGGTATTTGGAAGTTAGTTGCACCATGTGAAAAGCTGCAGCAGTTCCCTGTTTGAGTTGGATTGATTTGTCAAATTAGCTTTTTTTTTTTTACGTATTGCTTCAGGTGTTTTGTAAACAGTGTAATCCAATCCTAAATGTAACATTAAAACATTATGAGTCTAAAGAGAAAATTAGTTCTAAACATGCAAACACTACAATAGCTATTAGTAGCTGCAGAAAAAGAGTATCAGGCTGCTTAAGTCTTTTGAAAGAGATGAAATAACATGATTTGAGTAGCTTGTCGAAGAACTTGTGTTGTGGAATGGGCTGTCTCAAACTGGCCACAGAATATGAATTGGAGAGGGAAGGCCAGCTGTTCCAAGGGGCTTCTTGGGAAGCCTCTGCAGCTACTTCTTGCTGAGCTGCTATAAGCTGGGTTTGGGATGTGCAGGTAGGGTGTGGCTGAAGGCCTCTTGAGAAGGGCTAGAGGGTAGAGCTTGAGGAGGATGGGTCAAATAGTGGATGAATTTCCGCTGGGATTGGGATAGCCCCAAGATGTCATCTGAAGGAGTGACCTTATATGACAAATTTTTTCTCCTTCTTGCCTTCTCACTCTCAAAATACACTGAGTATATGTCCAAGGACAGTGAATACTGGACATATTTTCAACTCTGAATTTTTTCCATGCCCTGTCCTGCTCTGTGTAGTTTTTATTAACTGTTCTGTCCACAGTGTCCTGTTTCACTTTGGAGTGGTGGTGATTGCCAGCAGAATACATTGAAACAATGACCTACTGCTGCTGAGAGTCTCCAAAACAGTTTTGCTTAAAAGTATTTGCTTTTGTACCCTGTGCTCATACCTTCAAGACAGAGTGGCCAAGCAGCCCATGCCCAGAAAGATCTGAGTGTTTTCTTTGTGATTGACTGAACTGATTAAAAGCAGTTCTGTGTTACTATCAACAGTCCGAGGAAATTGTTATTTGGGGCCTTACTTAACACTAGATAGACCTTCTGTACCAAGAATGTGAATAATTTAAAAAATCCCTGAAAAACCTTCATTTCTTTTCCTGAGGTTTGATTAATTTGTTTTTCTTCTGCTATCTACCAGTCAGTCATTCTATAATACTGATAAACTTTTTGGAATCTTTTTATCTCTTCACGGAATCTTGTGAGGTTTAATCACTCTTTAATTAAGAGATTTTTTCCCCTCTGTAGGTCAGCATTTGTTTTTGCTCTGTAGATACCATAGAGAAACTGGGATAGAAGGCAGAGGGAGGGAATGGTGAAAGAAAATCTGTATGAAATAGAGTATAAAGGAGTTAAAAAAAATTGAACTGTAGATGTTATCTTGTGTTGCACTAGCTGGAAACTCTGTAAGAATTATTGGTACTAATTTAACTGGAATGTATTACTGTAGATACATTTTATTTTTGGCTTCTCTCCCTTTCCAGTTTTTCTCATACCCTTTCTTTGGCATGTGCTCAAATCATAGAACATGTTGAGTTTATTTTATTTCCTTTTAAGAACAACAAATTCTGAGTATTTGCATAAAACCATTTTGCTTAACGTGTAATGTGCTCCAAGCAAGAATTACTGATTTGCACTTTTGAGCAATTTCAATTTCTCCAGCCTGCAAAGTGTCCATTTCCTACTTTAAACCCAAATAATGAAATAGGAAATTTGTTTAAAAAGGCAGTGGGTCATGAGTCCTTAAACTGTATATTTTTGAGATGAAGTTCTGAGCGTTATTTTTGTGTGAAAGACTTGCTGTTGGTCTTTGCTAAGCTAAAAAGTTATCACATTCTTTTTTTGAAAACTTACTGCTTAGGTCTGTTTTCATAATTTTCGGCATTATTTTGAAAGCTTGTCTGTTCCTGCTGATTTTAAGTGAACTTTTGCACCAGGACTTCGCTGCTGACCTCCAGCTGTCAGTAGGAAATTGGTGGGTGTGAGAGATTAACGATACCCTAAACATAATCTGTAGCGCTTGTGTTTTTACAGGGATGCAATCACAACTCCCCATCTATACTTGGTTTGCTTGTGGTGTCAAGCTGCTGTAAAGCAGAAAAAAACCCTATGTCTTACCTCTTCATTTTAACCTCTTTCATTTCAGAGGAAACCTGTGATTTGTGTGTTTGATTTAATTCTGCAGGTTATAAAGTGGTGTGTTTTACAGTGGGTGGGGAGGGGTTGAAGCTGACAGGAGGAATTCTTCCTGTTTTTGCAGACCATGAGTCCTGTCTGGGGAGCCATTACAAACTATTATGTTAGCTTCTTAGTTTATGTTGAGAAATTAAAGCTAGAATTAACTCTTTTTCAATCTTTTTTTTTTCTTTTAACTTTAGAAAAGGACAAATCTTCTCAAGTTTTACTATTTACTAAAACAAATATATATATAACAATTATATATATTTTTATACATGATATATACGTATATATGAAAATATTTATTACTGAAAAATATTGGTTTGCTGTAACAAGTCAGAACAGTGTAAGTTTTGTGCTCTTTACCTTTTTTAGCATTCCACCCCCTATTTGTCTTTGAATCCAGTGATTCCTATAAAAGTAGGTTTATTTGTGATTCCTTAAGATATGTAAAGAATCAAGGAAAAGAATATCAGGTAAAATACAGTGATAAGTGTTAGAATATGCAGCAGATTCAACGAACAGTGGCGTTCATAGAAAATTCAAACTTGAATTTGTAGGAAACTAATGAATTTATGAAAGAAAATGGTTATGGAAGTTGTGTAGTTCAGATTTTGTTGCATCGGTCACAAGGAAAGGTGAGTTTGACTTTCTACTACCTGTTTGTTCTTGGGTCAAGTCTTGTTGGTTTGACAACACTAAGCATTTTTGGAAAAGCAAATAGCAGGAATTTGAAGTTTTGGACAGGGGATGAAGTTAACAAGCTTTATAGCAAAGCTAAAACAGCTCTTCTCTTAGCAGTGGATATTTTTCTTTTGTGGATGTTTGCCTCTCTAGCTGTTTAAATTTATTGCGTATGTGGAGAAACATAACCCATCAATTAGATGCTTAATCAGAGAGCCTGTTCTCTTAATTGCATACATAAAGATTTTTAATATGCTGCTGTATCCATCTTCAGGCTCCTTCTATCCCCCTACTGACTGAAGCTGTGCACTGGGTTATGGGAGCTGTCGCAGGGAATGCGGCCTGGGTGTATCTACCCTGGTGTGTCCCTCGCCCTGGGGGTTTAATTTAGGGCTCCCTCTCACAGCTCTCACAACATCTAGGGCTGTTCTCACTGAACGAGGTGCCTGTTCAGTCAATTTATGTTAATTCTGTATGCAGTGGTATTCATCTTGCTGTAGTTATTTCCTGTTATTTCTGACTTGTTAACTTATTTCCCCTTTAGTTTTGAGCAAGACAAAAAATCCCGTGATCATAAAAAATGCAATACTGGCAAAAAAGAACAATTATGGTAGTTCAAATAAATTTAATTAATTGCAGTGAATGTTTAGATTTCAGGATGTCTGCTCGGAAAGGTTTGTGGTTTAACTGAACAAGGCAATAGATAAAACAATTCTTTAAACTTCATATCACCAAAAAATGTTCTTGCTGAGCTGTTGCTAGTGTGCTCTATTAGTGCTGCTATTAGAAACAAAAGATGGGCAGGGCAAGGCAAATGTATGAAAGAAATAAATATTTAGAGAGAGGACTGAATATTGAGAAAGATACAGCTTAAAAATGACAGGTCCTACGTTTCTTCTATGACTGTTTAGAGAAAGAGAAGGTGTTTGCTCTCTATTCAAAATTTTCTTTGAGGGCTGCTGTGGTTGGAATAATTAATTTATGGTAAAATTTCCATGACCATAAGTACCGTTCTAAGGATTCATCCCACCTTCAGGCAAGCTTGGTTGGAGTTTTTTTTGTGTGCTGGTTTTGCTGTTGCGTTTTGTTTTTTATTTTTTTTCAGCTTAGCAACAACTCTGTATTTAAGGGAAACCATAAATACATTGAAGGAAAACCATAAATGAGAGAGAACTGGCAGTGAGTTTTGTAGGAAAAGACAATCTTGGTTGTATTTAAAGCTTGGTATTTTGTATGATTTACTATTATATGAAGCAAAGGCTTATGCTGCTTGTGAAAGTAGAGTTATTTTTTGAATTTTATAGCACATCAAGCTGAGCAAAAAAACATTCTTCAGGAAACTGTTCCACAAACAATATGTTGGCATGCAGATTTGGACAGTTGCTGCTCCTATTGGCACGAATAGGATTCTTTACTCACGTGTAAGGGAAATTGGACTTTGGCCTCAATCAAATAAGTGTTCCAGAGTTTACAGCACTTAAAAGAAGATATAAATACCTTTCTCACAGGCAAATGCATTCAAAGTCTGAAAACAGCACTTAGTGATATCTTTGACTTTAAAATACTTTCTGGTTAGGCAAAGGATGGGAGAACTTTAATTTGTTTTGTATTTCCTGTATTTTCATTTGAAGTCTTGAAGATGAATTTTGAAAAACTGGGACAGTTTCAGTAAAGAACTATAAGTATGATTAAAAACTTAGGAAACATAGTGGAAAAACTGAAGGAGTTCAGTTCTTGTTTAAGAAATGGTATGAGGGTGACTTGGTTGGAGGGGGTTGGAGTGTTACAGGGGAGGTAAAGCTGTAACTGTTTTCAGAGACCACACTAATTCTTGTCTTAGGATGCAAATTGTGAAGACCAGTACCTATAAAATAACGCATCAGTGATTGTGGTGATTGGAAATACTTAGAAGACAAATTTGATTTCTTTAAGTAACTGGCTAATTCATTAAAGAAGAGTTCATGTTTTGTATTTGTTAGGAAGACAGATTGTTTAATACTGTAATCTCTTCTGATTTTATAATCTTTGAAAAAAATATTTATGATATTTTCAAGTTGCTTTCCATCTTTTTTCTGTAGAATAATAGAATTGTTCAGGTAAGTCTTGGGAATTCAGCTAGTGCAGCTTCCTGCTTGGAGCAGGGCTGACACTGAGTTCAGTCCAGCTTGCTTGGGGATTTGTGTAGTCAGCCTTGCAGACCTCTGAGGACAGAGGTCCAACAGTCCCTCTGAGCCCCTGTCCCAGTGCTCTCCTGTCTTGCTGGAGAAAATGCTGTTTCCTTGGGTCAGGTCAAAGTCTGCCCAGCCGTGCTGCTGGTCCTCTCTGCCAGCTGATCAATGCCTGCTTGTATTGGGGACCACAACCAGGCACGGGACTCAGTGGTGTAGTGAGTGCCAAGTAAATGGGATTAATTATTTCCCTTGACCTTCTACCTAAACTTCTAGTTGTACAACCCAGTAAGTACACTGCTAGGTTTTCTTGTTATTTTTATCCTGTAGCTTTTTGGGTTGTTTAGCAGTTATTTTAGACTCTTTCCTCTGGGCAGTGCAATAATAAAAATATGTGATTCTCTGTTGAGGTTTATAGGCCATAGTTTAAGAGCTATTGCTGTTATAATTTGGTCTGAATGTTACCAAGTTGTCCAAAAAGTAAATTTTATTGAGCTAAACTTTTCTTTGAGGAATGTATCAATGAAAATATCTTCTAGAAGCCTGTGGTCTGTTGTAATTTAAACATTAAATGTGGAATCTGCAAGATTGGAATTATTCAACTGTAGATAATGTAACCTATGCTGGATAGCTAGACTCTGAGATCTTGCCTACTCAGTTCTCTAACAAATGTGTGAGAAAATTCATTTTAAAGTGTGAATTAGGAAGAAAAGGAAAAGAAACAGAGTGAAAAGTATATTAAACACTACTGTTCTTTGCAACTTGAATTACAGGGCAATTAAAACATGATTACTGGCATGCAAGCCTCCTTTTTCAGCGGAAGGACGCCTGTCTTGTTAAGACTTTTTCAGCAAAGATTTTTTTTGGTTCTTTAATTGAACACGAACAACTGGCAGGACGGACCCTGGTTTGCTGCTCACGAATTTAGGGTTACCCCTAGCTCATGTTTTTCCTTCCTGAGTTAAAGATCACAGATGTCATTAGAAACAGAGCTGGGTATGGGAGATACTGTCAATTGAAGAGGTGGCTGGGAGGCAGTGGGAAGCCACAATGAAGGTATTTATGAAAGCAGGCTTTGGAGAAAATGGCCCAAGACAGAAACCGTGGAGTAGGAGTGGGCAGTAAGGAGTTGTGTGTGTCTGCTTGGGCTTTCCCGTAGTGACCTTGCCAGACTGTCACTGCTGTAGCCACCTGCTGGTGTTGGTGTTGCCAAGATTAGCATTCAGCACCGGTTCATGCACTTTAGGAGTGAAATGTAAGCTGTTTATTATTTAAACCTCCCCAAAGCATGTGGTTAGACATGGCTGACTAATTATTTTTATTGTTTAATTATTTCCTGCTCTCTTAATACCATTTCCCAATTATATTCTCCTCTTATTTACCAGCTGCAGTTTTAATACAGTCCTTGGGTTGTACCAGTGACCCTTTTACTTGGCCTCCCTCCATCTTTCTGTCCTGTTTTCTGTCAGCTGTCATTGCTACAAAATAGTGCAACATTTTCTGAACTTCCAACTGCTTTTTAACAGTAGAGTTCAGGTTTGGGTTAGGCTTGTTTGATCACATTTGCACAGGGCCAGGAAGAATGCCCCTTCCCCCTCCCCTTTTTTTTCCATTTCCCTGGAAGCATGGGGCTATTTATTATTTAAACAGTCACTGAATTAGTTTGGAAGAAGAAAACTCTTTCTGCTTGGAGTTAGCCAGGGCCTCACAGAAGGGCTTGTTGCAGGCAATTGGAGATGACGTCATCTAAGAACTTGCTGTATTTTCAGTTCCGGAAGTTACTTCCTTGCACAAATTTATTGTCTGCACATTTTGCCTCCTCCCAACCACCTACTTCTCACGTTGGTCTTGCTGCAGCTGCACTGCAGCTTCTGGTTTCTTTCCTTCCTCTTCTCTAGTCCCTTTTCCTTTCTTTGTCTTTGTGGTTGGTGAGTTGCGTTTTACTCCCAAAGGGACTACAGTAGAAACTAAAACTCATTTAGTTCTTAGTTTGTTAGTGTTTAAAGAAAAAAAAAATCATTGGGAGGCTAAAAAACCCTGCCAGCATGCCAGAGAGACTGCAGGGGAGAATCCACTAAGTTACGTGCGTGTACAATGATCATCCTGCTCTGTGCACACTGTATATACTACATTTGTGAATACACAGAATATACTCTGAAAGCTGCATCTGCTGCTCAGTTGCTGGTTGAGGCTTCTCGCAGGTGTGTTACTACAGAATGTTATTGATGTTCTGATGTTTTCTAGAATACTCAAAGTGGATTGAGTTACCGACTTAGCTCTCATGGGTAGGTTTATTTCTGTTTTTTCAGAAAGCTGAGTGTTTGGATATTTAGCAGAAATTTTTAATGCTATTACAGGGGTAAAAATAATAATCTCAGAAATTGAAAAATTTGAAAAATAATCTAAAAAATTGAAATCTATGAAATATCTAGTATTTTTTCTTGAGAACAAATTAAAGTAAGATTTACAGTACACAGAACTGTATTAGTTGGCAGTTTGCTATTCAGGAGGGTCCGGGCACCAATATTATTTTATCACTTGAGCTAGTCAACTGAAAGACTAGGTAAATGATTGCAGGCCAGCCTGAGTGTTGAATTTATCTATTGAATCAGGTGAATTTTTACCCTTTCCTGTTCAGAAATGTCATGCAATATTTTAATGCTTTATTGCAAGTTGTAGGGGCTATTTTGCTTAAATGCTCATGGAGCCTATTCCCTGTGTTTTGTCTTTTTGTTTCTTGTATGCCTCATCCTCACCAAATCATTAGATTCGGCTTTTTTTACTTGGGTTTCCATGCTAGAATCTTGTTTCTAGTAACTGGCACAGGGTGGTACTGGGTAGAGAAGGTATACAGGAAGCAGATTTGTAATTCTGCTTTAAAAAAACCCCAACAAACAAACCACAAAACAAACTTATTTTGTTAGTTAAGGTTTTGAACTTAAGCCAAATTTGAATCTTCTCTGTGAGTAGAGAGCAACTTGTGGAAGTCGGGATGCTGCATTATTGCTTTCCACAAATTTCCACATCAGTGTGATGTGGAAGCAGTAAAACTTTTAAGTGGAATGTGTCCCTGTAGCTTAGATGGCTGCTGTGAAAAACCTTGATCTGCATGCAGAACTTGACAGCGTTGGGGACACATAAACATAGGGGTTAGAAAATACTGAATAAACTTTTTGGATGAATCAAGCTTGGGAGCTGTGTGGTAGGGATTTCTTTATTTCCTACTGTCTGTGCTTTTGTTTTGTTCACTTCTTCAACTGAACTGATAGCAAGATATGTTCTGTTAACACATGACTCTTAACACTTTATGAATGCTTGGAAATTTAAAATGTCATGACAAAATGCAACGTACAAGCCAGGGTTAGACTGATGCCTTAAATGGCTACACAGAAACAGACACTAGACAGAAAAAAAGGAATAAATGAGGTATTTATTTGAGAGGCCTTCAGAGGTACACTTTGGGCTCCAGAGGGTCCTGCCTCAGTGGATCCCAAAATGGACGGCAGGTCACGAGTTCTTCACACTTTTATATCAGCATAAATTCACCAACCAGAACCCAGCCAATGATGGAATTTCCCCAAGCTTGATCCCCTCTCCCCAAGATGATGGTTTACAGTTTTTCGGCCTAGGACAGTCTGGGTGTCCTTGGAGAGCAAGCTGGAGAGGCTTTGTTATGTCTATCTTAGCATAAGAGAACAGCACTTAACAAGCTACAGGAAACTTCAGAGTTACACTGGGCTGTACAGGATTTGAAAAATATAAAAGTTAAAACCTAAGGCATCAAGACCTTCTATTATATATTACCTTCTGTAGTAGCAGTATTAAGAAAAACCCTAAATGACATGAAGACAAGTACAGGTTCAGGTTCTAAACTCACTTCCATATTGAAAAACGTTAATGGTTGAGTGTGTGGTGCCTTCACAAAAATTATCAAGTTTTGTGTGTAATACAATATATGTAATAAGTGGAGACAATAAGAAAAATCCCAAATACTACAAGGCTTATGGTAGACTCAAGAAGTTAAGAGCACCAGTCGAGTAAGAAATACTGAAACTGAGTGTTCCAACATTTGGCCACAGTCTCTCTAACAAAATCTTTGCAGAAGAGGAGGAATAACTGAGGGCAAAGCAAACCTGCAGGGGTAGTGTCTTCCACTTTCTTAAGGGTGATGGTGGCTTGCGACTGATGTACAGAAAATAACTTTTATTTCATCTGGACCCTACAGTGCAGTCAGTTGCTGGAGCAACTCACATGTGCATAGTCGAGTTCAGTTTTGGTCTTGTGCTGCAGTAGAGTCAACAAAAATGTGAGAGCATGAGCTCAAGTTTATACTTTTCCTAAAGAGCAGTGTGAGCTATTGGCTGAGACACAGGGACAGATCAAAAAATAAAAGTGGGAAAAAAGTAGATAAGAAGATCTAGAAGAGAAGAGAAGATGGTGGCCACTGTTCCAGGGCACTGTTGGTACTGTGACTTTCAACTGGCTTGAGCCAAGATTGGTGCATTGTCAGTCTCAGTAGAAAACTTTTTCTGATATTGTAGGCGGAAGGGCTAAGATGCCTCGAGTTACATAGTGCTGATCACAAAACAGAAGTTAACACACAAGCATTTTGCTGTAAATTCACAATTTCACTTAGCCTTAGGTCATTGTGTGCATGCTGCTGTTCGTGGCTCATGTGTAAGCTTATTTTGTGATAAGTGCTGTGTGTAATTCAAGGTGCCTTGCCCCTTATGACAGCTTCAGGACTCATGTGGAGTAGCCAGCTACTATATATATCTTGGTTCCTGTAATTCCTCACTGCTTTGGATACTGTGCTATCAAGATGCTATTTTTGGGTTTGTACTTATTTTTCTATAAGGTGGTAATGATTCACCCTCCATCAGTAATCTGTTTTTTAAATTCTCTTCTTTAATTAAATCTTCTTACTGATGACAGTGTTTTTCTTCAGTCTGGAAAAATATTTGATTCATTCACTAATTTTATTTTTCCTGTTTATAGGAGAGGTCTTCTCACAATCTACATGGCCAATCAAGTAAGTAGTCCTTTATTTCAAGAATAAAAACATGTAGGGTCCATTAAAAATGTCTTGTTTAAAGTTGATGGATGGTGAGATTCATTGTCTTTTTTTAATTGTTGCAGGATTTTTCTTTAAGAATTATGCATGATTAGATAAATAAAACTATCATAAGAAAAAATCATGATCAGAGGTCTTTCAGAAGGAGTTGTAAAGCAGAAGCTGAAATGTGGTTCATTGTACTATGCTCAAAATTTCATGTATTATAGCCCCAAGAAGATGGTAATTTTATATTGTCTTCCATAATAGAATGTCACTGGTACTTGGATGATCATTATTTTGCAGATGAGAAATCCAACGCCAGTTTTGTAATTAATAGTTTCTCAAACTTATATCAGCTCTTGTGATGTAAACAGTTTTACCACATGGTTGTATCAATTTAAATTTTCTGTCATATTTCTTATGCTCTCCTTCAGATAAATAACATTTGTTTAAATGATGCTTTGTGCATTAACTTTTTCCAAATATAAAATGCTTCTGTTAACTTGGTCATACTCATTTAGGAAAGATTTTATTTTACCAAAGGAATTATGTAAAGTTTTTGTACAGTTTGAGTTCCATAAATAGTCACAGAAATAACAAAAGAGAAGATAACTTAAGGATTGTGTTCAGATTACTGAGAGAGTTTGCTGGGACCTCAATAGAGTTGTGCATGAGTTGAACTTTGATGGTGATGATAGGATTAATGACTAAAAGGGTGAGACAAAGGCAATGTATCATAGCACAGATTAGGGTGATAAAATGGATATGTTTTCTTCCATCCTTCTGAAGTTGTTGTTGCTGGCTTGGAATTCTGGGGATTTTGTGGCGGCAGATACAATATTACCTCCTTTCTGGAAGGAGGTAATATTATGACATGTGTTAGCCGGTAATTATCCTGGAAAGTCCCTTTATCCATTTACCAAACCTGTTACGTAGTTCTCTCTCAAATTCTGGTGCTTAACAATTTCTTTGAGGCAGAAATTGTTTCTTCGGTTGTTCTGTGTTTGTCGACTCTATCTTTACAGACAGACCCATGAGGGAAACTTACAGACTTCAGAAGATAATAAATTAATTTTTACTTTTCACTTTATTATTGTCAAAGTAGCATTTTAACTTTTATAGCTTATTGACTTGTATTGCTCATACTCTGTTCTTTAGGATTCCTTTTCTTTATGAAGTTTTTTAACCTAATTTGAAAAGATGACAAATTCTTCTTTTGAAATTTAATTTTTTAGGTGTTTAGATTCCCAGTAATACATGGGAACAAGGTTTAATTCCTGCAAGGAAATCTTAACCTTGGAAGTTTTCCTTGAATTCAGAAGGCCAACTGTGTAGAAACTCCTCATTCAAGAAACAGAGGTTATAAGGACAGTGATATTCAGTTGGACATACCATCACTTCTTTGGAATGAAGTTTCCAAGAGAAGAGTGCAATAGGTGTGCTTAAATAGCAGCACCTCCGAGTATCCCGGTTCTGAGAAAGCTGTCATTGTGTTCATGGCTCTGAGGCTGAAGTGCCACCCAGTTCACCTGCTGTTGGATGGAATTGTAAGGGAAAAGCCAAGCCATGCAGTTACATTTTATGGATGCCATTCAGTGGTGAATATTCTCTTCAGCATAATGGTTTATTTTAGTCACAAATCTTTGGTGAAGCCAGGGCTGCCAGGATTTGCTCTGTGAACTGCCCGTGATCATGTCATACTTACCTTGTTAGCAGGACCTGTAATCACAGTAAATGTTTCTCTATTTGCGTTGCTTATCTTTGGCTTAGAACTTTATATGTTTTGATAAGATTCACTTATAAATTTACTAAGCCTTTAAAACATTTATTTCTGTCAGCTTCAGATTGCAGCATGCCCCATTTTGAAAGCTGGCACATTTAATTGTTGGTGATGTCAGATAGATTGTGAAATTGGCCTGCATTTTTTGCATTCTGTAAAACTCATGTCAGGACCTGTTAAGATGTTAATGGGACTAAATGTGTTCTTCTGTTTTGTTTCACATTTTGTTACACTGTTTTGCAGCCTGAGCAATAATAATTAAGGCTTTTTGTGTGATTCTTCATGTGTGCCTTTGCCCAGGTACGAAGGAGGTAACTGTAATTGCTTTTGGTTATTACAAGTGATTATCATGGCTGTTGCTGCAGTGAATTTTTATAGCCAGATTAGGACTTTTAAATGAGAAAATTTTATTCCTATTGTCCTGTTGGCAGTATGTGACAATTTGTCCTCAGAGATGAATTTACTTAGTGGAAAGGGGAAAGGTGTGTTAAATCTTTATGCATGGCTGCTGTTTCTCATTTCAGCAAATGAAATGGAGTAGAACATGAAAGGCAGTGGGGTCTAAGGACTCTTGTTCTAAAGGTGACATTTTTATTGTTTTTTTAATCTGGAGCTACTAGGAACTTGTGAATGGAAACATGTGAATAAGTGTCCTGGTTCATTTTAAATAAGTCAGTGACTTTAGATTTATGTGAAGCTGCACTCCCTAGCTGCATTTCCTTGCTGCTTACATGATAACATGACAGATTAAAAATAAAATATTTAGAAGATGTTTAGGCTATATATGCTCTATGGAAAAATGAAATAAAAATGTCTTTTCAGACTAGAATACTGCTAAATTGAACCTATATAAGAATGTAGAAATAAGCATAGGACTGAAACATTTGTAGCTTTAATTTTAATGTGCAGAGTCTAAAACCAACCTCTGAGCTGGAAGTCATTTGAAGTTTTTAGAAGTAAATTAGTATGCGTAAATCCTAACATTGTTGAGCATGTGTGTTTGATACCTAAAGTTTCTGTAATAGCCTAGAAGAAAGTAGTGGTAATCAGCACTGTGGACAACACCAAGCCATGGAGCTTTCAAGTTCTATTTTGGATTGCATGTATTAAAGTCACGAAATTTCCAGGATCATAAGAGATGCATTGGTAGTGAACATATAAGATGATCCTTAATGGGTATTTTGAGATCAAAAGGAACCCCAAGATTCCAGCAAAAGGTGGAAAGTGAAATGTAATCTTTCAGTTATTTTTATCTGTAACAGTAGATGATATTAATGACTGTCCATGAAGACGACCTATAGCTCTTATGTTTCCAAACAGTTAAGCCATACTTTGTTGAGAACCGCTCAACAGTTGAGCTGTTTCTTTTACATTGAAGAAACTGTATCTCTGGATTAGGGTTTGGCTTTTATAGTGTTGAAACCAAAGCAAACAAAGGCTACCTTTAATATGCAAGATAGGAAGAGACTAATCTGAACTAGGACTGATTTGAAAGCTTTTTTGAGAAACAAAACTTTAGAAAAATTTCTGTGTTGTCACTGAAATTCTACTCCAGATGAGAGACAGTTATCCTAGCATGTGCTGAGCTACATGCTATGTTTGAAATTCAAACTGTGCATCACTACATCAAAGTATTTATTTGTTCTGTACTAGGACTTCTCATGTATGGTGGGCTGCTTACAAAATGGGAAATGTTAATATTAATTACAGGCTCTTGAGGGTCATGGATTAAATGATATGAAGGCTAAGCATAAGAGTGAAGCAGCTGAATGCCAAAGGCAGAGTGAAGCTGTTGAGGGCTGTTTCTTGAGAGTGAGGGGAGGAAGAAGTGTAGGGGTATGTCCCAGCCATAGAGAAAGCATTACTGAGTGGAAGGTTATAAATTTGAAAAGTAAGATAAGGAAGACAGAAAGAAAAGGAAGTAGAGAAGCACAATCTGTAGGTAAAAATCAAAAATTTATTGTGACAAGACATGGAACTGGATTGACGTAACAAGAATTTGTGTGTGGAAGTGTTAGAGGTAAAACAAGTGGAAGAAAGATGAGAAAATGTAGAATTTTTTCTAGTTAAAACAGAGAGCAGGTGATGAAGAAAATTATGGGTTTGCCAGGAAAGGATTGGATTAATTTAATGATTATTAATTTTAAGAAAATTGTAGGAAGAGCCCAGAAAGAGAAACAGAGAGAGATGATATTATTGGTGTCCTGGAAATGGAAGATGGGGAAACGTTCAGCAATTGCATATGAACAAAGTTTACACAGAAATCTGAGGATCCTGAATCTTATTTATTCCTGTGCTGATGTTGGGTCATCAGTGCATCTGCTGTTTATGAAATACTGCACACAGATCCTCATGCACAGAGAAAGAGATACTATTTAAACAAACACTGAACAAGTTGAAAAGTGGCATTTCAGTGGGTGATGCTCTTCTTCTGTATGTGGTAAAGTAACACAGCTGAGCACAGTTTTTTTCTGTTTTAAAGTAGTCCAAACAGTTTCACAGTTCAATTGTTTTTCAGTTGCATAAACCAGCTAAATCTGGGTTCATTTTGGCTGTATCATTGTTTATTCTTTCTAGTCAAGTGTGAAGGTTGCATGTAAGTTGCACTCTTAAAGCTGGGAATATTTGGTCTAGGAGCATGCAAAAATGAAATGAAAATGAAACAGACTCGAAAAGAAATCCCTCAGGATCTAATGGAGGAATGAGTATCCAGTGCTCTTCAGTCAACTTTAACTCCAGATATTTGATTTTTTTCCAAGGTGGAAGTCATAGTGATTCAAAATACCACAAAATCTTCATGCCTTGCAATATTTAAAAAAACTTGAAGCTATTAGCCTAATTTCAGATATCTGGCACACATAGAGAGCATACCAAGCTTGACAGAGATATGGCACAATATAGAACATGGTTCAAATGGTTGATGCCAAGAGCCCTCCGATATCACTTTCCATATACACTAAATTCGTTATTGTTTCATGCTTTGTGGGGGTGATAGGTGGACGGATGAAAGAAAGAGGAGTGAGATTTGCTGTGGCAAGAGAAAAAGCAACAACAGAAAACCACTTTTGATCTGTGCTTTTGCTGATCCTGTAGTTTTAACTTTTTGCTAAAGGCAAACTGGTAATATTGTGAAGGAAGGTATGTGCATGCAAGAAATGCTCTGACACTGAGCATTCCTAAGTGATTTTTCTCACCAGCTTATCAAATGCTTTCTGTACAAAATTGCTGATGTATCTGAGTTGTTACAGATGTCTCGAGAAATACCTTGTGCCAGTTGCAAGTAAATGAGGGAGGATACTATGAATAATGTAAGTTGAAGGGTGTTATTGTTTGTGGAGTTTTTAGAGTAATGTGCAATCATTAGTCATTAACATAACTTGCAGCTCTGAGAAATTATCACCCAGTGTTGTTACATTTTATAAAACATTGTGTACCAATTCAAAAATATCCGTTAAAATGAAAAAAAAATCGTCGCGTCTTCGTTTGTAATTCTGTGAAAAAATAGGTATTTAACACACTCATTTGTTTCAGCAAAGTGTTACATTTGGCTACACTGTTTATTCATCTTAGCGCAAAACAGTTTTATCTGTCTGAATGTACTAAACTGACGTTTCATAAACAGGACTAGCTGCCGCCTTTTCTTCTCCATTGGGAACATTTTCATCCTAGTCAAAAGATGGAGGCAATCCAAAATGACAAAGGACAGGTGAATTTACATTTACGAAATGCACGTTTTAAATGTTTGGAACCTTTCAGTTGTAGTGAAATGAATTTGACCACTCCTCCCTTGTCTTTTAAGATAATTAAAATTTTGTTGTGTGCGTTCATGTAAACCTTAGTACTAATATTATACAAGGACTGCCAGGATGTAAGAGTTTAGCTGTTCTTTTAGCACATTAGTGAAGATAGGAATAATTGAAATTTTTTTATTTTTCTAACCTTTCTGAAGTAATCTCCATAACTGAAAGTGCATCAGTTAAATACTTGAAACACTTGTCTTCCAGGATTCCTTTGTCATTCTTATCTGTACCCCTCTTCTGGTGTGACAGTGGCTTTGATTATAGCAGCAGCTGGCAGGAAATATGTATTTATTGTCTAACGGTGTCCAGATTCCCCTTTCATTCCTTGTGTTGTGTCACCTTTTAAGTTGACAGTGTGCTAGTTAAGGTAAAACCGTTGCTTAGTTCCTTCTTTCAAGCAAAAAAGCCTTAAGTACTGGGCTACTTTTGTTGTTAGAATAATAAGTGGTTTTATTTTCTTGGTTTTATAAGTTACTGTTGGAACAGCAGAAGTACCTTGATATTTGGTTTAGTTTGGCAAGCATAGGAGCAGGCTGCTCAGGAGCGTAGTGGAGTCACCAACCCTGGAGGAATTTAAAAGGTGTATTGATGTGGCACTTAGGGACATGCTTTAGTGGTGGACTTTGGCAGTGCTGGGTTAGCGGTCAGAGTTGATGATCATAAGGGTCTTTGCAGCCTAAACAATTCTGTGACTCTGTGAAAATCTTATTTGAAAACTCAGAGAGAATATAGTTCTGGCTGGAAAGAAGTCTGAAGTATTCATGGCAGAATTTCTGCTTTTGCGTGGACAAACTATCTCAGGTGATGTCTTGCCATTTGCTGTAGTTGATAATTTTTGTTATTCTGTCACAAGTTAATCCTTTTATTTTAGTGCCAACGAGAAACAAGTCTTGTCTGGTATCAATTTAGACATTGAAATCAACTCAGTAGTGTTTTCCCTGGGGCTACAGTTCTAATATAACACATTTCAAGTTTGAAGCTCAACGGAGAGTCCTGAATCCCTGCTTCTAGTACTGGCATTTTTGTAACTGTTTTGGCCCACATTGCAGCATGGGATTTCGTCAAGACTTTGTTTGCTTCTTCTTCTATCAGGTCATGTGATATTCCTTGGTAAGTCCTGCCTCCTGTTGTGAGATGGCTTTTTTTCTCTTATTTTGTTGTCTGGGTTTAGAAGGAGAGGATCTTCTGTAGTTTCTGCTTCATTATGCCTGGATCTTAGTGGAAAAAATAAGGTAGAAAACAAGGAGCTCACATCTTTCCCATTTCATGGAAGGCATACTCGGATGGAGCTCATGCAATGTTTGTTCTTTAAACGTGGCCTTCACCTTTGCACTGGCTCATGGTTTAAAGCCAGGCAGAGTCAGCCCCTTGTTCTCAAAGTGACACTTGGGATATGGCTGGTGTCACAGCATGGACAGGCAACATAGATGCACTTGGTGACAGTGACAGTAGTCGGGCTTAAGCAAGAACCAAGATCAATGGATTTTTATCCTTTAGATTTTAAAGGGCAAATCTCAAAGAAAAAAGCTAATCATGTTAGTTTACACGTGAAGACAGTGTGCTGGAGTGAGAAATAGGATTTGTTTTCTTCATGTCAGTTCATTAGGCAATCCTTAATGCTCTATAAATGGCAACAAAATATAGCATTCTTGGACACTTGATGGCATTTACTTTATGAACTTCTCTTTCAGAAACATCTCAAAGGAAGGAAATAAATCGTAATGAAACAGGATTTACAGAGTCAAAGATCTCCATAACTAGAATATGCTGGTCACTCATTCAGATCTCTTTTCCCTTTGACAGATTAAACCGAGAGTTGAGAACTAGCTTTTATTAATTTTAAGCTCTTACTAATGGTTCTTATTTGTGGTATACCTAGGTGTATATAAGCATGAGTCTGCAGAAACAAAAACTCCAGCCAAGGAATAATTAAAACTAACTTAAGCCCAGTTTTGAATAAGAATCTAGAAGAGAAAGCTTGATTTCTCAGGAAACTTGTAACTGTTCTTTAACCTTGTTATATGGCTGCTTTTGTCTCATTCTCTCAGCATCCTTGAGGTACAGAAGAACTGCCAGTTGTATACTGGGGTGGTAAAGTAAAGGTGGTGTAAATGTAGTAGTTGCAAAGAGCCAAGCTTTCAATTAAGATGTCGGTAAAGTTAATATAGACTACTTGAAGTAGTCTAATACACAGTGTTCTGAGTAGCTTGGAGGAATATTCAAAAGAAATGGGTGCTTTTTATTGTTTGACAGTAATGTTCAGGTTTGTTTCATAGGCACCTAAACAGAAGAAGAATTTTACCATTTCATGGAATGATTGAGTTTATTGTGGTGACTGTGCAGGGAAGTGTATTGTAAGATCAACATTTCCAAACTCCTTGCTTAGAAATTAAATGCAGATGTTTTCAAATAATCAAAGACTTGGACATGCTTTATTCTAGTCGACAAATACTCAAGACACTTTCCAAAAATTTTATTTCGGAATTCAGAATTAGATGCCATAAATGGGTAAGCTATATACTTTACACATATCATGTTCTGTGGGATATGCAGTTTGGCAACTGAAACAGGCACTATTGAAATAAATTGCTACTTTTAAATATAAACATTACATAGAATTCGTATGAGGAGGGAAATAAGCTGAAGTCTTCCTTTCTTTTGAATAGAGCATAATGTAGTCTAATTTGATTAACAGAATACTTTACATAATTAAATTATGGGTAATCATGACACTCTGTGAGGATTTTAATAGGTTGAAACTTAAGGTCATGGTCACTGCCCCCACCCTAAATCTAAAAAAGGCTGGTTTTAAAATTAGGAGTCATGTGAACTTAAACATTGCTGATGTTTTCACTTTTAAGTAATACTGTAATAAAGTTAGATCCTGGCAGCTGGCATTCTTGTGGATTGACATGGCTAATTGGCTTTGGCATCTTAGCCTCAGGAAACCTCATCCGTCACTTCAGAGCAGGACTTTTGGCAGGAGTTAGAGAAAATATTTAATACTTTGTCTCTTGCTTTCTGTGCAAAGCTGCTTTGCATTTTTAACTTTCCTGTGTGTCTCATTAGGAACTCAATATGATACTTAGAGTTATGCTTTTTTATAATGAGCATAACTTATATATTACTTATAATTACATATTTTAAATTATTAAATTGAATGATTTAATGATTTAATTATTAATTAAATGATATATTTTACTTATAGTCATGATCTTTTATAATGAATAACTATCCATTTGACATTCTAGAATTAGCAAAAGTATCAATATTACAAATCAGTTTTGAGGCTTATCTCTCAGTCACAGCTTCAGGTTCTGAAGAGCTCCAGACACCAATCTCTAGTAGCATGTCTGATTATGAGAATTGCTGTGGGCAATGATTTGCTAGATGGGAAAGATGGGTCAAGAGAGAATTCAAGACTTGCCAGCAGGGCAAATCCAAGTAGTGTTTCAAGATGGTTGAGGATTTTTCTGGTGGGAGGAAAGGATTTTCAGAGGTCTTCTGGTAAAAGCTTGTGAGATCAAGAATCTCCTGTTTTTTCTATTTCGTGACAATCTTAGCAGTCTTATTCCCTTCTGTCAGATCTTCACATTTTCAGGCACTCCTATTTTCCTCCTCAAGCCTTTGAGAAACACAGGCATTATCCTTGTTTTTCCAGCTTCAGTCCTGTTACCTGGAAGTTTCTGCTGACCTCTTGTGCTTCTAAAGTTTGTGAGGTTTGGGAAGAAGGGGAAATGGCCCTGCTCTGGGGAAGTGGGGGGAAGATGCAGTCTGCGGACTGAAAAAGTTGGGACCTTAAGCAAAACTAATGCTTTCTCATTCTGTAAGTAGTAAGGTGTAGATATGGAAGCTTCTTTGGAAGGGAGGGATTTTTCCATTTCCAGCAGTATTTCCCATTTGCATCTCCATCTACTTCAGAACTATGCTCAGGATCCAGGTGCTGCTGTGGGAGGGAATGCTCTGAGTGTTCAGTGAAGAAGGTGAAATGCTGCTTCAGGCTTGTCACTCATGCCCTGCCCCAAACCTGGAGTCCTCTGCTAAGCCTTGAAAATCAGAGTCCATTGGAGCAGGGCATGGCAAGAGTGTGTTTGAGGCAGAGGGTTATTAATGTTTCCACTTTGTCAAATGGTGAGTTGGGGCCTGAAGAATAAAGGAAAAGTTATTGGACTGGGTTCTTTTCAAGCTCCTGATGGGGAACAGTTTTGGGAACTGTTTTAATGACCTGATGTCAGATACCAGATTTACTGAGAACGCATTAACCTTTATTCAGCTTCCTCTTGTTGGAGCCCAAAGGAAATGGGGTAAAGGTTTTTTTTATGTAGTCAAAGATACAAAGGTTGGTGCGTCAGCAGAACTGCTAACTGAGTGCATTGGCTAAGTCTATAAAAGTCCACTTTGTCTCTCTACCACCTTTTAGCAAAAATTGTAATGCATGGAATTGTGGAATCTTTATTTCTTGAGGTTTCGACAGTCCTACTTAAAATGGTCCAGTTATTGTGTTGATGAGAGTTGTTGACAAGCTGCTTCTTTATGGCTTCTCACATGGTTCAAGTATTATGAAAACTAGTCCTAGAGTACAGATTCCATTTTGTAGAAGAAGAAATCTTCAGTTCTGTGTTCAAAATATACAGAATGAAGATGTTTCTAAGAAAACAGTTTGCAAAGTTTAAGTTTATTCTGCTGGTTTGTGATTTGATTTGTTTTTTTAAACAAAGTGTTAATCTTGCCATAGAACTGGCCAGTGGAACAAGCAGACATTCTTTCTGATTAGCTGTATATTACATTTAATTATTATTTTCTGTGCTCCATATGTTTCAGTTGAAATTAAAACCTTCATGTTTTAATTGCCAAAATATCCATTTGTATATTAGTGCCAGTTCTAGTCTGATATTGTTCCTGATGTCATTTATAGGATAATGATAATTAAACAGAGCAGCAATTTCAACCCAGAAATTATTCTACTCCTTTTATAACTAAGCTGTCAAAATAAAAGTCAGTTGTGCATTTGAATTCCTTAAATAGAGTTCCACAGCAAGTTTTGGAGCAAAACTGGTTTGGACTAAAAATTACAACAAGTTTGTTTTTGGTACAAAAATGAGTTGTTTTCAAAAATATTGCAGTTAACTTCTCCGTTTTCATGGTTTCTGTGAGGCCAAACAAAAACTGCACCTTTGTATTTACAGTCTGAAATAACATTCTTATTTTCACTTCTGCATGTTGAAGAATTTTCTCTGTTGAAAAGTTTCTTCTGCTACGTATAAAATGGTTTTAAAAGTCTTTTTGTCAAAGAGTTAATGTTTTTGGTTATGTTTATAGTCAGATATAATGGATGTGCTGGTGTATGGCAAATGTTAACACGTGGCTGCTGAAGTTTGCTATATGATGCTGTTACAGGATATGTAGATTTTTAAACAGTGCTGAGACTAAGTTTTTTGGTTGTTTAAACAGTCACTGGTTTGGCATTCAGGGGGAGGTGGTTCATTTGAAATCTTGTCTCTGTGATATGCTCCTTATGCCTCTAATAAGGTTAGAAAAGTGGAGGAGGACAACTTCTAGTGCAGCTTGTAAATGTCAGTCTGGATGGAAGACAGGTCGGCTTAAAAACCAAATTGGTGTCGGAAAATGAAAGGAAAAAATCCGTCCTCAAAGCTGAACTCTAATGGGGAAACATTGGTAAAGAAAATGTGGAATTTCTTGGTAAAGCAGAAGGAAGTAATTCTAAAGTATCAATCTACATCTGTTAAATGTGAGGAAAGTTGAAGAAAGAATGAGATTTATTTTATCTACATCTAAATCTGACTGGTTTTCTTAAGGAAGATTTTTATCTTGGTTTGAGTCCTGTTCATGTGCAAAACTTGCCAGCTAGTATCTTGTCTTTAAGACTGGTTCTTTCTTTGGAAGACAAACTGACTTTGATAGCATTTTTAAAGGAAAATCCAGCGATAAGTGTGACAGTAGAATCCTTTCTGAATTTGCTCCTCTCTCTTTTCTACCCTTTCCACACAATAGATCAGTAAATCAGACCATTAGTGACTATGGAAATTTCAGTAGTGCATCAGTTACCTTATCTTACTACAATATTCTGCTGAATGGGGTTATTTCCGAGGGACTGCATCATTTGAGATTGATCTCGTGTGGTCACTTCCACGTGAACTATTAATGTTTTTGTAATGTGAGTAGTGTGATTCTTTAAGGAGTTTCTTTCTGGTTCAGTAACCTTTCTCTCTCAGCTCAGCTGCAATGGGGTGCCTCAATAGCTTCGGCTCTCCTCAGATCTCGAAGGCTGCAGGAGACTTTTGCAGATTCGATTGAAATAAGCCTGGAAATGGAAATTCCCTGTTCAGTATTTCTAGGGAGAAGAAGGATCTGAAGTGCGAATCAGAAAGAGGGGCTGAATGCCATCTATTATGAATATAAGTTTCTTGATCTAATACTTGGTTTATGTTGACAGAACATTCAATAAACTGGCACATAAGCCAGTGTTTCACATGTTTTGTAAAGTGTACCTACTATAGTTTGGGTTGAAAAAAATATAGGCATTGGTTTCAGTAAGATATATTAGATTTAAAATTCATAAAATGTTAATAACTTTGTTAAAAGTGTCCTGAATTTGCTTAACACTCCTCCAAAATCAAACTTAATAAATTGTCGCCTTTGTATATTTTAAAGTGTTAGTGATCATACTAATTTTCAACTGGAAATTTCTTAATCTTGAAAAGTTATGTTTTTGTTTATATAAAAACATTTGTGTCAGTAACCTTGGATAAAGTAACTGTTGGCTTCACTCTTGCTCAAATTTGCTGGTACAATTTCCGAGACAAAATTCTATTTGGAACATTTAGCTTACATAATTTGATGTGTTTTGCAGATTAGTATGTTGAATAAAAGGTCTTTAAATATCAGTCACATTACAAAAATATTCAAAGAGTGGATTGTGCTACTGTTGGATTGGAAATAAATGCTTTATAAATACTTTACAGCTGCTTATAAATACTTTATAAACAATTGTATTTGTTTTGAGTATTGGAAAATTTAAAATTCTTTAGATGTTTGTATAGTAATGTATTTGTCAAAAAAATACAAAACCTTTCCCTGCTTCCTGACACACACACGTGTGCATCTGTGCATGTACTGTCCTTGTCTCTTATTTTTCTCTTTTTGTTTTTATTAACCAGCAGGAGCTTCACAAATTATGTTAATTCTCCCACATAAAAATTTAAAGTTCTTTTTGGTGTCAACAGTTCTTTTAAAACACTGCAATTCTCTGCTGTGCAAGAAATAACTTCTTGGATGCATTTAAACCCTGATGTTCACTGTATCTATTACTTATTCCAGGCCCAGTAAAGACTGCTGGGAGCTGAACCAGGTTCCTGAGCATGTTAAGCTGTGCAAACTGGCCCCTTGAGTCCTGACCAGGACTCTGGTGCACAATATCAACCATTTTGTGTCGAAAAGGAGACACTGAACTTGAATATGGGCATTGTTTGCTAATGCTTGCAAATCACAGTAAGTCAGTGGCCTGAGGCAAAGCACGATGTAATGGGAACTCACTGATGTAAATAACCTTCCTGGAGAACTTTGCTGTGGTCATAAATAATGAAGTTCTTGGACACCTTCCCCCTCTCCCCAAAAGCAAATCGCTATAGGCTTTCTACTAGATTGCCTGACTGCCTGCTTGTATGGCATTTATGAATCTGAATGAACCAGAAGTTGAAGATGTTTCGTTTTTGACAAATTTTAGAATAAGGCTTCTCACTGATTTGTTAAGAAAGTTTTACTAATGGGCACAAATATGTAATTTTTCTTTCAGAATTCCAGGTTATGTGCAATGTAGCCTGTATATTGTGCATATAGAGACTCAAAAGACTGTGTGCCAATCCGTAAGGAGTATATCTGGAACTTTACTGAATGGAGTTACTGCAATCTGTAGTTTGAGCAGCAGCTCAAACCAAAGTAAAATTGATTGGTGTTAAACAGTATTCGCTCGTGTGAGAGGGGAGTTGGAGGAAAGCCTCAGACCGGGTCGGGAGTATGGAAAACCTTAAACCTGTGCAGTGAATTGAAAATACCAAGGTGGTGTGAGCAGTACTAGAAAACTCCAGCTACATGGACTTTACCACTGGGTTAAGAGGAAGGGCCAGCATAACAATCTGTTGGTGAGCATCGTGACCTTTGGCAAAAGTAGATGATTGATTACTTGAGACTTACTGAAAACATAAGATCAAACAAACTGTTAGGCACTAAAATGAAGAAAATGAGCAAGTCGGTGTTTTGCAATATCCTGAGAAACAAAGCCTGTAGTTTGTGTTCATGTTTGTATTTTTAACATATTTTTTCAGTTTGTGGGTTATGTTGTGTGCAAAATCATCAACAGATTCACAGAATACTCGGAGTTGGAGGGGACCCACAAGGATCATAGAGTCCAACCCTTCAATGAATGGCCCATACAGGGATTCAACCACAGCCTTGATGTTATTAGCACCATGTTCTGACCAACTGAGCTCATTGTACATGTGGGTCTCACACTATGGGCATATCTAAATTAAGTCATATGACCGTGTATCTTTTTCTCTGGCTGTAGTACAGATGTGGCTCTTCTCACATTTTTCAACCTGCCAAATCTTCTGCACTCACTTCAGTGTGCTGTATTGAAGTATTTGCAAATGTAGTAATTCTCCACTGGTCTGTGGTCACTGTTTTATACTCAGTTGCATAGTATTTATCTTGTAGCAGTGTTCAAAACATTGCTTTAAATTTGGACTTGTAATTTCAAAGGCAAAAAATTAATTAACCTGTTACTTCAATGATACTTACCTGTTGCTTAAATAAGAAAAATAAGATAAATAGGAAGTCTCCCTGATTAGAGTTCTTTTTTGGTAATGAAAGCAAGTTTGCAGAGTGTATTTGCGTGACCTATAAAACCCATTAAACTTTTATGGGTTAACCAGGAGTTTGCAGGTTACTTGAACAGGTGATTTGGAGAAAAAAATACTTGGCAAGTTTGGTAACAGTGTTAATACTGAATTTTGAAAAGAGCACCTGTTGTCATTGTCATAAACCCTCTATGAATTAGGAAACTGAGGGGACAAGTTTTTGCTATTTATAGTTTGTCCAAGATTGTAAAAATGAGAGCTGGTTCTAAAGTTTGCAGAAGCCTCATGACACTGTTCCATTTATGAAGTGGCAGTAATGCACTGCATGTGGTGAGAAACTTTTATATATACAGTGTTGGAATATTATTTTTCACTCAGACAGGAAGTTGAAAATGTGAGGAAAATGTCAGTTCCCCATTTTGTAGCTATTAAACACCCCCATTTCTCCTACTCCCTTCAATTTAATATTAAGGATGATTGGGAAAGGACTAGAGGATAAAACTGAAAAATCATTATCACACCACTATGTAAATCATGGGTGCGCTGACAGGTTTACTGCTGTCTGCATTTCTGGTCCTCTTTAAAGTGTAATAGAAGTAGGGAAAGTACCTCGTGGAAAAATAAAGATGCAAAGGTGTTGAAGAACACGTGTAAGTGGAGGAGCTAAATTCAGTAAACTTAGCCTGGGGGAGAATGAGTAGGAGACAACTAATGTGAAATTGTGTTTGTATGAAGAGGAGGAATGGTGATGAATTATTTACTTGTAATGCAGGAATGGAGGGATGCCAAAGAAAACTGTTAGCAGTTCAAAACAAACTGATCCACACACGTGCAAAGCTACACTGGACAATTAGGATGCCAAAAGCTTTCTCGTGGGCTGCAGGAGAAATTGTGGGAAAAATAATTCATTAAGGTAATCAAATGTGGAGATCCTATATGTTGTTGCAGCTGTGCCCTGGAATTTGCTTCAGTGTATAGCAGGGAAGGTATTTTTCAGGCACTTGTTGCTGGTGGTTTATCAAAACCGGTAATTGGGCTAGTTGTGTTGTGAACCTCTTCTGATGTGGCCACTTCTGTGCTCTGGGCTCTAATGCAGATATTTCTCCTTTGGCCTGTGGAGTGAGAATTCAGAGACTTCATATATCTTCAAGTGGAGAGGCAAGTCTTGCACCTTGGGCCAGTTCAGCTCCAATAGCGGGAAGACATTTTGCCTTCTATGTAAGCTGAGGAATGATTCCCACAGTTAGCTGAGTGTCCTGATGGACCTCCAGGAGTCCATTGCAGAGCTTGCTGAAGCATATCTCTCCCCTTCCCACTGCCTCTTGGTGTGTAGGCTCTTACCTGTGTATTTATTTTTCATTATCCTGGCTGTCCATGGAATAATTAATTGAGAATACATAAGCAGGATTTTCTCTCTGTGCTTGATTCTTAATTCTTCTTGCCCTATGTAAAAAAATCCCACTAAAGAAAATGCCGTATGGCATTTGGTGCTTCGGAGTGCATGTGGTGGAATCCCTGGACAAACAGTGTGTGTTTGTTGTTAGCACCTGGTTACACAGAAATGGTGCATGTTTGCAGGGGGGTAGCTTACCTTACCAAATCCTCTGTTAGTGTATACAGATGGGGAATGTGCTCTCTTCAACTGAGCTTGTGTCCCTGACAAATGTGGGAGTCTCTGCTCCAGTGGATGGACGCGGGGGAGTTTTTAGCAGCGTGATTAATAAGAGTTCTGTAACATTGATTCCATAGTTTTGCTTTACCTTGTCAAATAAAGCAGATCTTTTCCCCTTCCCTCCTCACTAGTTTAAAAACACTTTGACGCTTTAATTGTCGTAGAAAGTATAGGCAGAAGTGATATTTTTTAAAAATAAATATAAAGAAACACTGGATGGTTTTAGAGAACTGTATATACAATTACGAGTTCTGCCTGTCTGTTTATTCTCCATTATCTAGTTAGAAACAAACCTTCTGGAGAGGTATTTCTTTTTTCAGGCTGTAAGGATGGGAAGTTAACTTTTGTGACTGAAGAAAGGAGGAGATAGCTTCTTTTACAGTGCTTTTGAGTCTTGGCAATTTCCTCAGGTTACTTTTCAGTAGGAAGATAAATGTACCGTATATGGAATCTTTGATGTAAGTATCTGAAAGTGTGGAACATTGTTTAATCGTAATAACATGTATTTCCTAAATAATTTTAACATGAAATGGAATCATTTGGCAATTAGGGCTGCTACATCTTTCAAAGGGTTAAATGCTAATTTTAGCTGGAGACTTTTAAGTAAAATAGATTACATTAATTTTTCCCTTAATTTTCCCTTCCCATTTTTCTTTGACATATCTGATTCTTTGGTAATAGTATTAAAATTTTCCTAATTTTAATTGAGAATGGTAAAAATATTAGGCTTTATAAACTTCTTTGTATAAGAACTTAGAAATAATGGAGTTCTTTTGATTTTGACGGGCTTGAGCATCTTTTCCATATGGATTCAATTCACATTTTTATCGGAATGTGGAAGTCATTACTCTGACATCTGAAACTGAGGTAGCAATAAAAAAAATTATCACAAACAAGACAGCAGACACAAATGATTTTGTGTTTATTACTGGGTGGCCCTTTTGAAACTTTCCCAAAGTTAATTAGTTCCAGATATTTAAGAATTAAAATTGTATTGTGACAAATTTATTTCTGGTCATTAATAACTTGAGTCTTCTCAGTAAGGCGGCTTAAACAAACAGAAAAGTTGTCAACCCACTCATGTCTGTCTCCAGTTTTTGTTGTAGTAGCTTTAATCCCAGTGATTTGGTTTAATAAAGACCACTGAGAAAACAAACACTGGTGGTGACTGCACTGCTCTTGTAAATTATTTATCGTATCTCTAAGGTTTTACTGTGGCGTAAGTGCTGCTGTGTTAGCTTAAATTGTTCACAAATATGTCATGTTGGATTAAATGCCTGTGTAGTTTATGTGTGCCTGGGAGCAATGCTTGCTGCTGTCTGGGGTGGGATTGGTGTGTGTGTGGCTGGGGGCACACAGACCTGCCCCTGCTCTCGTGGTGAGTGGCCAGAGCCAAAACACAAAACCTGGGGTTTCATGCTCTACTTCCTGTACAGTAGATGCTGCTTTACACAGGGCAGTCTGTCTGAGTGCTTTGTGGTTCTAGACATTCCATGAGGTCTTGGGTATGGGTCAGTGATGGGATTTTTTTTCTGCTCACTTCAAATTACGTGTGTTCGGAGCCCAGGGGCTTTGCCTTAGGGAGTCAGGAGCCCAGGGCAGGGTGTGCAGCACCTCTGGTTGTTCTGCTTATGATTTGGTATGATGTATTTTCTGTACAAAATACAGCACATTTTCAAATATTTGCAAATAGGAGACAAGTGTGGCTAAGTAGCATCTTAAGTGCATATTGCACAGATTGTCATATATATGTCATATGTGTCTTCCTGTACTGTAGTGTACTCTACTGCTATTGCCATATTTATTCAGTATATTTATTGAATATTCATATGCTATTATGATATTGCATAACAGTAGCTTTATTTTTTTCCATTTTAAAACTAAACTTGGGCATGAAAAACATTTCAAAACCAAAATTGCTTTAGTATTTACTGTACCTATCTTATCAATATGTACCTCAAACCTTTTTTTGTCCCTATAGGAAACGAGCCTTTTTTCAGATTTCTTAAACTTCTATTACCAGTCTCAAGTTTTAATCTTGAAAGACTTTCAACATCTAGGGTTAGAAATGGCTAAAGCTGTTTCTGACAAGTAATGAAAGTCTTGCAGTTGTGAAGTCAAAATTGGAAATTGCTAAGAGTTAATTAAGTTTCTCTTAATGGAAGGATCTAATTTGTAGCTTAGTATGCCAAGTTCTTGGAAGACAGTCTTTTTCCTCTCAGAGATTGTGAGTTATCAGCTGTGACACACTGGTAATAAGATACACATTCAAACCCCCACATCTATATGTGTATTTAAAACCACACCTGGTGAAGGGAAAGAGAAAGCCTTTGTCCTTCTGTATGTTTTCCAGAATTAGCAGTAAGTAAAAACGTTACAAGGAAATGTTAGATTTGTGTAGGCATGGGTTTAATTAATACAGGTCTATGTTCTGTAAGCATTGTGTTAGTAAAATTTATGAAAGAGCACTACACTGCATTAGGGTAATTTATGGCCCAAATAAATGTCAGTTGCTACGGTAAACTAGTATAGAAACAGTGTTGCTAGGATAAAAAAGGTGAAGAACTAGAGTAAATTGCAAACATTGTAAGAACAGTGATACAATTCTTTCTTTTATATTCACTCAAGCAAGTATAAGTTCGTTTACAATATATTTATTAACAGTCTCAGGCTAATAAAACAACACTTATAGAGCAATTTTGGACAGTTTCCAGCTCTCTGTATTGTGCAGTGACAAGTTAGGCCAGTGCTTTTTTTTCTTTATTAAGGAAAAAAAGAAGGAATCTGTATTCCTGGCTCCTTTATAAGGTTGTTAAATGTGCCATTTGGCATTTCAGAGCCCTGCTTTGCATTGTGCTCAATTAGTGCGGGCGAAGAAATCGTAGCACCAGTTTCAGAAATGTGCCTAATTACTATAAACCACTAAGGGATCCATTCATTCTGCATTTCTGGCTCTGTGGGTGCCAGCCACAGAGACTCCAGCAATTTCTGAAGCCTAATCCCAAGTCACTTCTCCATGTTTCTGTGGCACTTGCATTTTGGAACCTGTAATGGGATCTGGCTGTTTATGACCATGCGTTGCTCCACCTCACATCTGTAGTATATTCTGGAAATGAGACTGTGGTGCATAGGAAAGGATTGAGAAAGACTCTTCAGCCCTTTCTACACAGACACACGCTTCCCCCGTGAAAGCGGAGGTGACATTTTATGTTTTATTTTAAATTACTCTGACTCCTGCCACAGAAAGCCTTTATTAGTTATGAAGGCTATGGATCAGTTTTTGGAATAGGATTTACTTGCAGCCTGTACTAGCCATTACAATCTGCTGGCTAGTTTGATGACAGCCCTCTTCCAGCTTGATGACAAACCTTTCCCACTGGCCTTTTTTGGACACTTCTGTTTGGTGACTTACTTTTGAACAACTACTGCGCGTTTAAATCCAGACTTAACAAAGATGAGTGTTGGCTACCTACTTTGGTAAGACCTGTATTTGAAACAACAAATCTGCACCTCACTGCTTTAGTGGAAGCTGTTTTATTCATAGGCTTTTGTAAAATGATAATTCATCCTTCTGTCTTTCTACCGAGTGAAGGAGTTGGCTGCTACCAGAAAGTATTTCTGTATAGATACTTGTGTGAGCATAAAGCCTGGAACAGAGCTGTCTTGGAGGAGCATCTTAGTGTTGACAGTTCATGCTGACAGTTTTTCTGATGTTTTGATTATGCAACTAAATTATTGATTTAGTGCCAGGGATTTTTTTTCCTGCACATTCTCTCAGTGAAGAGGTGAGACTTTAAACATCTGATAGATGAGAACGAAAAACTTGTAGTGAAGACTTGACCTGATACGTGGTAGTTTGACCTATCATGTTGCTGGCTACTCTTAAATGTTTGCAAAAAAGAGGCATCCTTTTCTTAGCCATGTTTTGAAAGCTTTCTGAAGAGTGAGCCCAACTGAAAGCATCTGATTTATGTTCTTGTTTGATGTTTTTGCACTTATCAGGATTAATTTGCTCATTTGGTGGGGAGCACAGTGTGTTTTAAGGTCAGTTGATTATCTGCTGAGGTTTTTAAATTGTTTTTAGCGTTGCTACATGCCTTAGACAATTCCTTGTTCTGTAATTCTGTACTTGTTGTAATTTAAGTACTTTTTCCTCAAGAAGTATGAGCTGTTATTTGGCTGTGCTAATGTACAGGGTGGATAAAGGAACATGTCTATCCATGCAATCCAGTGCAGTTTACGGAACAGACCCACTACATGTATTTGGTACCCTTAAACCTTGCCAGTAATAACTGTACATTTTGATCCCAGTCAAAGTTCCTCTTTCTTGTTATTTTGTACTTGGTTTAAGTGTTTGCTGTAAATCCTAAACTTTCTGTAGTTTTTTTAAAGTTCATTACATGTTCTAAATAAAGAGAATAAGTAAATGCAGAGTGAATAAACTGGTCTGGTGAGGGGATTCTGTTTGTCTGTCCCTGAGGTGAGAAGCATGCAAGACTTTGAACTATATTTGAACTGAACTTTAAGCCATCTCCTCATTACCTTTCCAGTGTTGTGATACAGCTCTACATCACTTGGAGTAGCTTAGGGCCATGCTGCAGCTTCTGAATTTGGTAAATCTAGCAGTAAGATGTACTGGTAGTGGCTCCTGTGTGATCTGAATCAGTGGCCTTTTCCTGTGCGATCCCTGTCTTTTTCTTGAGAACATTGCTCATTCTGTTAAAAGATTATAGATGTCTTGCAGATTAACAGCTTCTCAGTGTCATAACCGTAACTATTGCTGTGTTCAAAACTTCAGTAAAATACAGGTTATTAGTTCCTCCATTGGCTTTTCTCTGATTCTCCTCAGATGCAGTCTGTAAATACTTCACCGTCTTAAAATTTATTCTCATGAGTCAACTCTTAAGTGGCAAGTATGGTAACCATTTTTTGCATGAGAAGTAGAATCATAGAATTATTTATTTGGATTGTGTTCAAAAAGTATTGAATAAGTTGGTGTGATTTAGTGTAGAAAGCTGAGGCATTTGTCCTTGACTACTTCCAAATTTCTTCGGTTACATTTTTTTACCGCATAGAAATTGTAACTCTTCTGTTTGTTCTGAAGGCAATTTATGGAAATAACTAAATCAGTGTTCTTTATGACTTTTGGGAGGTAAGTGAAAAGTATTATTCTTCTTTTGGATGAGGAATTGCCATGGTAGTAACATCAGGAGTAGATTTTTAGGATCTCTTGATTGAGGGTCTCCCACCCAGACTGCCTATTTACAGAAGAATTCTCTGTGTTTTGGTTGTCTTGCCTGATGTCAGAAAAGAAAAAGAAAAGCTAGAATCTTACCCTTCTTTGTGCACACCACTTGTTTTACCAATAATCTCGTTGTATTTCCTTGTGATTTGCCTCCCAAGTTTTAGAGAAAGAGAGGGAGGGGTTTTACAGACCTATCATTGATTGCATGTAGCTTCATTTCCTTCTCTTACCACTATAGCAACCATCTGAATTTTGATGCAAGTCTTAACATCCCCTGAGACAACCCACACAGGAAAGTTAAAAATCAAATCCTATATTTCTTGAATTACAGTAGGCTACACTTTTTTCCTATACAAAACCGTGCCCAATTATTGTTAGGATGACAAAGTTAGTTGGCAGCAATTACCAAATCATTGTACACCTGGTAAGAATATTTCATAGTATTGAAGTCAATTCACTGCAGTAATTTTGGTGACTGCAATGTTGTCAAACAGTTCTGACTGAAAGCTTCTCTAGATCTGATGTGTTTCAGGACATGGAGGTTGTAGCCAACTTCATTTCAGGTGGCTTGAGTCTGGCTCATGCCTTGATTTTTAAGGGCATTTTACCAGTTCAGCTTGCTAGAGGTGCTTTCTTCTGCTTTGACATTTGCTGTTTGTCCTCTGGTGCTGAGGCTGGGCTGGATGTAGTAATTCATCCATTGCAGAGTCAAAGCCAGCTACCTTCCCTTCATGGAAAATATTCAAGAGCAAGAAGGAGGAGTATCCATCTGGCATGACAGAGAAACAGAAGTGAAGTGTTTTAGACTTACATGATACATGGGTAAATCTTGCAGATTTGTAAATTTAGAATTCTTAAGCTACAAAATTAGAGGTGGTGAGTTCTCATACCTTTTGTTCAAGCAGATTTGACAGATTTTACTACTTTTCACTGTTGTACATGTGCATAATTCTTTAATGATTGTGGGCGGGTGTTACTTCATGCACTCAATTTATTTAAAAGCAGGGCTTGTGGAGTACAACTGCACCATGGCTTCTGTCAGCAGCCTTAGTGTTGAGAGTAGACATGGCCCTTCTGATAGTGTATGTGAAGCAGAAGTGTGGCTTCCGCCTGAGATTGGTCTTGTGATAAAAGCTTCCTGCTTTTCTTAAAAAGAGAAAACAGCATGCATGCGTACTTTGCTATGGGCCTTGCACTGCTTGGCAGAGAAGGGCAATTCTTAGATGCTGGAGGGACTGTTGTCATGTCAATTTTGAGGAAAAATGTTTGGGAAGAAGAGTTCTTGCTCATTCAATTTGTCTGAAATGGCTTCACTTACAAACTCTTATTGTGCAGCTTGTAAGTGAGGGTTTCTATTAGTTACTCAGGGCCAAAATAAAACAGCTTTCTTGAGAGCAGGAAGTGTTTGACCAGTGCTTCTGCCAGTTCTCAAAATACTGTTCTAAGCAATGTTTAGCTCGCTTTAAAAGAAAAAAAAGTTGATTAAAAAATTATTCAGAGTCCTACATTACATTTGTAGTTAATTACCATTCTCTATGTAGTACATGGCTTTCTGAGTATTCTTGCTGATTATTTTGTATTAAGTGGTTTTAATCACAATCAGCATCTGATTTAGTTAACTGTTTTTACAGTTAACTAAACAGATAAGAGCATGTGATAAAAAAATCACAGTTTTTTGTTAGGTCATCACCAGAACGTATTCTTCCTCGAAAGCTATTTAGGTAGATGCATCAGTAAAACTTTTTGAAGCAGAGTAGGGAGGCATTTTTATAAGCTGCCCCAAAAATGAAGTAGTGTTAACCTGTGTATTTGGTTTCTAATTAGTTCTGAAAGATCGTGTGACATATACGCATTTAAACAATCAGCTTGGGAAGTGAGTTGAGTGTCATTCAGTCAGTGTAATCTATAGTACTGTTTACACCGTGGTCATGATAAATCATTAATTTGAAAATGTTTTTTGGATTAGATTTGTATTAGTTTAGCTCATAACACTCTGGGTAAATTAAAATGCTTGGAAACAAACCAGTTGAGACAAAGAAATTTTTGTTCCATTTGCAAATACAGAGAGCTACTAAAAATTGCTACCAGTGGGAAATGTAAAAGGTGAGGTAATCCCCTAAAGAAAAAGAGCCCCGGTTGTGAAACACATTAAATGTAAATCTTGTAAAACTTGAAGGGAATGTACTGAAGTACTGAATTGAACCCACTCAGAGTTCACGCTAACAAGAAATTCTGGTCAATGAAAGCAGATAAAGGAATTGTAAATGACTGTTTAAATTAGTCTGGAATTCCAGAACATGTGCTAGGATAATATGAAATAAAGCTGTCTAAATATGCAGCTCTCATTAATTTACTGGTCATAGTGAATGTCTGTTGCAAGACCTGAGACTGCTGGAATAGCTTGCTGGTGTTTAAATCTCTGCCATTTTACAGGGGTTAGAGTGGAGAATAGGGATCAAGGGTCTTTCAGTTTTGCATTCTGTTGTCCCAATAACTCATTGAGGAACTACAGGTGGACCATGAAAGCTCACCTCAGTCTTCTTTAACTTGTGTGGCAGAAGAGTTTGGCTTCACTTGTTTATATTAGTGTCTCGGTTTTGGAGAAAAAATTTTAGGAGGCAACGCTCTGGGATGAGCACCTCCTCCAAATGGAAAGGGCCTCCCCCTTTCCTCTGCCAATGGGACAAATTGATAACAGTAGGTAGAAAGTGGAAAAAAACCCCTGAATTGTTTATTAACACAGAACAAAACCAGGGTAGAACAGAAAAATAACCCCTCAAAATACAACAAATGCCTGGAGAAGGAAAAAAAACACACGGGTTGACAACTAGTCCCCCCCAATCTCTGGGAAGGGGAAGGAGAAGTCCACACAGCAACCTGGAGCAGGGCAGATGGAAGAAAAACCTGCTGGTCCTCTGGCGCTCATCCTCCTCCGCCCATCAGGCAAAACGGTTCGACGTTCCTTGGAGCTCAGACCAGCCGGGGCCAACCTGCAGGCCCCCTGGACTGGAGAGAAGGGAAGGAGGGCAGGGAGACCAGGGGGAGGGAAGGCAAAAAAATCCCCTCTTCCTCAGCTAGAGGAACAAGCAAAAGATGAAAAAAAGAAAACGAAAGGAGCAGTGCAGCGTCCCCTGTGCACTCCCTGCAGAGCCCGGCCGAGACCTTTTGCTCCAGCCCTTTGGACCAAGCTGTTCAACTGACCCGCCCTCAGGTCCCATGGCTTTGGCCCCATGGGAGGGGCAAGTAGCTTGGGAATGAATTCTACAGGAACATCCTGGTGCTTGTTGCCATGTCACACACCCTGTCTTCTCGTCTGTCGGCTTTCCTTTACCGGTGCTCTTAAGATGAGGAGGGTGAGGTGCTACAAAATCACAGCAAAGAGTCAAAACGAATGGATAGGCAAAGATGTAGTAATAAGTGTAGGATGATCAACAAGGCCAAATGCAAGGTCCTGCACCTGCGCTGGGAGAATCCCAAGCGCAAATACAGACTGAGTGGAGAATGGATTCAGAGCAGCCCTGGAGAGAAGTCTTCGGGGCTTCTAGTCGATGAGAAGCTCAGCATGACCTGGGAATGTGCCCTTACAGCCCAGAAAACCAGCCTCATCCTGAGCTGCATCCAAAGCAGCGTGGGCAGCAGGGTGAGGAAGGGGATTCTGCCCTTCTGCTCTGCTCTCATGAGACCCTACCTTGAGTGCTATGTCCAGCTGTGGTGTCCCCAACATAAAAAGGACATGGACCTGTTGGAGCATGTCCACAATGATGAGAGGGCTGGAGCACCTCTCTTATGAAGATAGACTGGTAGAGTTGTGGTTGTTCAGCCTGGAGAAACTCCAGGGAAACCACTCTACAGCCTTTCAGAAAGACCGAAGACAAAGATGGGGACAAACATTTTACAAGTGTCTGTGGTGACAGGACTAAGGTCAATGGGTTTAAACTGAAAGAGGGCAGGTTTAGATTAGATGCAAGAAAGAAATTCTTTGCTGTGAGGATGGTGAGGCCCTGGAACAGTTTGTCCTGACATGATGTGGCTGCCCCATCCCATGGAAGCCTTTAAGGCCAGGTTGGATGGGGCTTTGAGAAATCTGGTTCAGTGGAAGGTGTCCCTGCCCACAGTAGGGGAGTTGGACTAGATGGTCTTTAGAGGTCCTGTCCAAACCAAACCATTCAACAATTCTGTGTAGTGTTGGAGTTCATTACAGCTCTGGACTCAGGGCAGTATTGCCCTTTTATCCTGAAAACTTGGTGACTGCATCAAGCCCTTTCAGACTGCCGTTTCTGCATGTTGTTTCTCCAGCAGCCTTTGGCCAGGCAGCAGCAAAATTCTCCATGGATCAGTTTAAAATGGGATAGAGGGAGATGGAGCACAATGAATGCTCCTTCTCACCAATTTGGAGCTGAAAATGTGAAGATTTTTCAGCCTCTAAATCCTGGGATGGGGGGCAAGATAATGAACTATAGAAGCAAATGTGCTTGTATATTCCTGGTCTGGCCAGACTGGTCTTTCAACCATTATCTTTTCTGCTATCTGGCAGCATTACTAATCAAAACCAGGTTTGACAGTTATCATGTGCTTTCTGCAGGCTGGCTTGCAGCTGTTTGCTGTCCTTCTGCTGTGTGATTGGAAAGAGGGAAGGTTTTAGTTTTTTTGGCTTCAGTGGATCATTTCTCAGATGCAGAAACCCCTGCTCCATGATGAGGGCAGGGTAGGCTTGCTTGGCCCTCCTTTCTCTGGCATTTCTGTCAAGGCAGAGGAGATTAAATGGCCTATTTCTCCAGTTTCCCATGCTGGCTGCTGGCCTGGTTTGTGGGTAATTCAGTTCATGAGCATTATACTGCCAGATTTTTTTTTTTTTCTGGCTTCCTGATACTTAGTTAATTGCAATGTTGAGCCCTTCAATCCTTTGTGCAGAGAAAGCTAGAAAAAGGTGGAAGTCAGTTACAGGCTGGGACCAAGAATCCCAATGTAAATACCAAGCATTTTTTGGGAGGGGGCTGGGAGGAAGAAAAGTGAGAAAAGCAGGTAGAGGAGAAGTCAGGAGAAGAAAAACAGTTATCGTGATCTTGGCAAATGTTACAAATACCACAACTGCAGACTACTAGGTTCAGATTAAGATAAATATAGACAAATGCTTTTATTTCATCATCCTAGCAGCACATATTGTGATTATTTTCGTGCTTGGTTCATTTGTTAAGCATGTGTTCTGCAATTTTAAATTATAAAGCTCTTTTAAGGGGAGGTTGAGGTTCCTGAGCAGGAATGCAGCATAGAGGAAGGTCCGGATAGTTTAGTTAGGTAGAGAGTAGAGGTAAATAAGTTCATTAGGTATTTTATTAACCCTGAAAGTGCACATTTAGGTCATTGAGCAAACGGAATTTGTAAATGAAATGGAAGTTACACTGAACTGTGTGTAAATTTGAACCTACGTTTACAGGACAGATCCGCAAATGCTCCCCGGACTGAGCAAGACAACTCAAAAAAAGTTACTATGCCATTAGTCTTCTTAGTTTTAATACTGGTTTATTTATGCTGTATTACTGATAAGTTTTGCACATCTCCAGACCTCTAGTTAGGGAATCAACACACGTTTTTTATTTAAGAAAGAAGAACATTTCCATATAGTACTTCTCCTTATAAGATACATGGCCAGGTGTGTGCTTTGTTTGCACAAATGTTGGGTTAGTAATTAGAGGAGAGAGAAATCAAGTATTATGGAATGCAAAGATGGGTGTTTCGTGCAACGGATTCTGAAAGCTCAATTTGGGAAAAAAATAGAGACATTTTGGGAAATGGGTACGATACTTTAATGAACTCTGTAAAATATGTTTTGTCATGGGGGTTAAATTGTTTAGTCTTTGGAGAGTTCACAGTTAAGTTGCTTTTATTGAAGGTAAAGGTAAGAAATTATTTGGTCTGCTAATTGGTGGCTGGAAAGAGCTTGTGTCTTGCAGATGTCCAATATAGGCTGATCTACTCATGGTACAAATAAGGTTTCAATAGTTCAGTGATGAGGGCAGAGACATTCAGTCATTCAACAAAGTAAAAGATGGAGGTACATGGAATTCACATCTGTACTATGGAATTAATGGAATTTTTTAGGGTTTTTCAGAGAGTAGGAATTTAAATATTTGTCTTTTTAAAAGCTTCAGTTCAACTTCAGTATTTTATTTTAACATATTTTAAAAATATTTTAAATCTATAACTTATATAGAATGGCAACACATTCTATATTGCTAATTTATAAAATGTGTTGATTTCATCAAAAGTTGTAACAATAATTAAGCTCCTCAGTTAAATCTGTATCTGGAGTAATGTTTAGATGCAGACAGTTGCTTTACACTTGACTTTTTGTGTACAGAATTCAGTCAGAAACTTCTGTGTTTTCCTATTCATTATTGCTTCTGAATATCACCAGATATTTTTTTTATAGCACTCATTCTTGTTTTCAAAAGTTGTGTGATGGTTAGCTAATAAGGGCTATAACAATAGTTCACATATAATCAAGTTGAAAGATCGTTATTAATGATTTTGGATGGACTGTCAAAACTCTTTTTTCATGTAATTTGCTTTTCATGAAGAAGCACAAATTTTACAGGCCAGAGCTGTCGGCTAGCTATTGTATCCAAAATCAGCAAAACTAATAGGAGTGAAAAAATGTCTTTTGTGGTATTCCATCCTTTTTTATTCTTATGAACAATTTGCACCATTTTCATTTTAATTCAATTGGGGTTTTTTCTGTTTTGTTTTGGTTTTTTTAATGGACATTTAGAAGTAGATGCCAAAAATTGTTAGGTGATTAAAAAGTATGCATTTCTAAATTAATTAACTTGCATGATCAATCTCTTCACTGCTTGCATTTGCATTTTTAACTTTGGTAAAACAGTGACTATTCTGATGAAGTATTATATGAGACCATTTTATTTTCGTGAATACCTAGAAAATTCAAAACATCTGGAATCTAACGCAGTGTTTCTGTTTTTCCTGCCATTTCCATCAATAATGCACAATTATCTTCCACTTTAGTTCTGGTTCATACAAGAGGTTTCTCTCTTTTTTTTTTTTAACCCACTTGCAAAGACACTGGTCAGAAGCAACTGCTTTGTTGGAGTGGGAACAGTTGGTCGTCTTTGTCTGGAGATGACATCAGAGCTTGCACAGTGTTGAAGAGTGGTAGGATACCTTAGGCTGCCATTTCACCTCACGTATAATGTAACACACCCCACATTCTTTATAATGAGCAACAATTTTAGGATTCAGTAACAATCATCTTGGCAACACATTTATTTCACGCTGAGATCACTAAAACCATGTGTTGATAATTTGTTTTCATACGAAGCTCTGACTTCCATTGCTGAGTAGAAGGCTTATTCACAGTGAATTGAATGCAAATAAATCTCAAGTTTTTACAGCTTTCTAAAAAATCTGATTATATTGTAATATTTAGTGAAAAAACAGTTAAAAATTAGGTAAATTCCTAGTCAGCAGTTTCTTTGAGAATAGTATAATTATTTCTTAAATGGACAGTTATGCCTAGTTTGATTTTTGACAGAGCAGTGCTCTGCATAGTTTTAGCAGATTTAATACAATGAAATAAACCCACCATTTCAATATACTTAGTAACTTTTAACACATTATTTAAAATTATTAAAGACATTTGAGCGCAAAGGATTTAAACTTAGTATTGAAACAAGTTATATGCGAATATTTTGCAGCATGAATATTGCCTATTATTATACTAGTGACTTCAGTAGATTTGAAATTACATACCAAGAACATGCCAGGCAAGATGTGTTCAATAAACTGGATTTTTAGTCAAAGTAGATTTGATGTCCTGTAGGGATCATTTTACTCTCAGCAAGATATTATCATATATAGAATTTCAGAAAGTATATGAGGTGTGCGAGAATATTGCTCTTGTGGGATTCTTCTTGCAGGTTTTTTTTCCTCTGTTCTTTATGGACCATTAAGTATGATGGAGTTTGTCTTTAACATTAAAAAAAAAAAAGCATTACATGTATATATTGACTTTCTCCACCCATAGGCTTATTCCTCCATATCCAACATGTACAGCTTGAATGCGAGCAGGATGTTCTGTGTTTTTGGATTTCCTTGTGCCTTGGCTTGTCACAGCTAGAAACTGCAGGATAGTCTTCCACTTGGCTGGCACAGAGCTTTTCCACCACTTAGAATTTGAGGAATTGGGCTGTGTTTCTTTAGGAAGCAGAAGAAACGTACAGGTCATCTGTAAACTGCATTTTTTTTGTGGACTGGTCGCTTAAAACATTGTTGTGAAATACTGAAACAGGTTGATCAGAGAGGTTGTGGGACCTCCAGTCTTGGAGGTGCTGAAAATGGGCCTAGGCAGGCCGATCCACGGAACCTGGGCAGGACCAGACAGAATCATGGAATTGTTTAGGTTTAGGTTGAAAAAGGCCTTTAAGGTCCTAGAGTCCATTCATTAACCCAGCGCTGCTAAATCCACCACTAAACCATGTCCCCAAGTGCCACATCGACACATCTTTTAAATATCTCCAGGGATGGTGACTCAAACACTTCCCAGGGCAGCCTGCGTTCAAGTCCTTTACAGCCCTTTCGAGGAAGAAATTTTTCCTAATATCCAGTCTAAAGCCCTCCCCCAGTGCAACTTGAGGCCATTTCTTCTTGTCCTATCACTTGTTACCTGGGAGAAGAGACTGACCCTCAGCTGGTTACAGCTTCCTTTCAGGCAATTGCAGAGAGTGATAAGGGCCTCTCTGAGCGTTCTTTTCCCCAGGCTAAACACCCCCAACTCCTTCAGCTGCTCCTCATAAGGCTTGTGCTCCAGACCCTTTCGCAGGGTTGCTGCCCCTCCTTGGACATGCTCCAGTATGATTCTGTTTGTTTCTGCATTTGCAGAACAGAAGGGAAAAAGATAGAAATTGAAGAGAGTGTGAAAGCTTTGAAAAAACAGAAGTGTTGCAGATAAATTTAGGTTTTAAGACTGGCAAAATTTTACTAGCTGATTACTTTTATCATTAGTCTGTGTGATGTTATAGCCCTGTGAAGGTATTAAAAACTGAATGGTTACGTCATGCTCTTCTTCCTTGTAAGACATTGCCTTACTCAAGTCTCCACATGTTCAGACCTAGTTTGCTTTGTCAAAAGGATGCAGACCTGAAATATTTACGGTCGGTGTCCACCTCCTTCACCTTAAAGCTTACACCCACAGTAGGACTGGGCTCATTACTGTTTTGAAAGACGAACTTCTTTAAGCCTCCTCTTGGATTTTGCATGCCAAAATCTCCAATAGCTTTGTCCAGCCTTGTTATTGTCAGTCAGTGGCTATAGGTGGCCTCATCCCCACCATGCAATTTGTGTGGGAAGCTGTGATAGTAGTGCTAATCTTTTTAGTGCAGGGTGGCCCTCCCTTAGTGAAGGGAGGACATCTGTGGTGTTGCATTTGCTATTGCTTGTGATTTTTCCTTGTTTCTGAATGGTTTTGACATTTGGTATTAATGAGGTGAGTACAAGTGTACTAAGAGAGCTCTTTTACTAGTAGATGTGAAAAGAAAGTCACACACCCCAGTGGTTTTCAAAAGAAACAAAAGCAGCTTAACTGTATTGACAGAATGCTCAATTTGGTTGAAACATCCCTAAAAATGTCAGTGAAATAAGCCAATTTTGTGAAATACAAAAGGTTGTGTGAGGTTCACTTCATCTCTCAGAGAAGAAGGGTTTGAGAAGCAGAATCACAGTGGAGCACTGCCCTGCATCCTTGAGGGTGTAAACGAAGTCATAGATTTTGCAGCCCTATATTGTGGAGTTCACACATTAATTTACGGCTGTGTGGGGAGAACATAATGTAATCAAAAGATCTTTTATTAACTTATTTTCTGCAGAAAATTATTTAGAAAAGAGTAAACCCCACTTAATCTGTCTCTAGGAAGACTGAGGAATTAATCTCAAGAGATGTCTTTTACCATATTTGTTGAGCTATAACTGCCTTGAGGTAGTGGTAGTGGGAACCCAGCAAGTCATGCAGTCATGGAAGCACTGAGATGCCTTTTTTTTTTTTAAATCGCTGTTTAGAAAAGATGATCAGCTACTGCAAACTGCTTTTATTTATAAACTTTCTAAATGTGGTTGTTTTGTTGTTTTTTTTTTTCCCAAACTGCCTTCTAACTACTCCTTAACATAGATCCTTAAATGTCAGGGTATTTTTTAAATTAGAACCAGATACTAAAAACATGGTTTTTTACAGTTGAAATTGAAACCAGCTTCACTGTTTGCTATGGAAACAAGTTTTTAAAACAAATCTGTTCATGTGTACACTGATGTGCCAATCTGTGAATTTATGTAACTTGTGAATTTTTTTCATGCCTTTCTTCAACCTGCTTGTAGAAAGATAGGTGGTACAGAACCTATTAGTCTGTATTAAGCCAGTAACCTATATCTGTATCAGAACTATGTGCCAATTGTCCCACTGGGTTAAAAAAAGGATGGGCCAACTAACACAGAAAGGTATTCAACTAATTAAAGATTAAAAATTTCCCCAAAGTTGTGTTCCCTGCCATGTGCACATGACAGTGTTATATTCTGTAATCCCACTGTTATGGAGAGTTAAGAGGGGCTCAGGTGCTTTTAGGAAAAGTGCTGCATCATACTATTTTTAAGTGTATATCATTAAAGAGCAATTTTAAAAATAAGTTTAATGAATCGTGAAATACCATATAGCTATTTTTTCCATAGTACCTCACTTTTACCTGACAGCCTCTGAAGGATGATTATCTGGGGCTGAGCATGTCTTATCTGCTCAAGGAGTCTTCTGGAACAGCTCTGGTGTTGCCTGAGGGATCATGTACTGCTTAGGTGGTTTCTTATGCTGAGACTAAAATCCTCAATACATCTCGCCTTGCAATAAACACTTGCCTAAGCTGTGCAGATCGTTCTAAAGGAGTTACTGGAGCAATTAAACTGTAAAATAGGTGCTAAAAGGTAGCAGAAAATATAAAAAATGTTATAAAAGTTGAAACAAATCATCATGAGCTGTGTTGTCTGTTTTTTAATAAGAATTTGTCTGTGTATTTGTTGATACAGGCCACAGAAACACTCTTCCGAATGGCAGTAGCAAGAGGAGCTATCACGCCTTTAAGACATGGAGAAGTAAGGCTAAATATATCAGTATTTTTTTGTTCCTTATTTATGTGTGATATAATGCTTTATTAATGTAATGCTTTATAAATTCCTGGAAGGTGTACTGTCTTAAGGTAAGTGAAGAGAGCTGGAGTGTGTATAACTTGCATACCTACATTTCAGTATTTTTTTTAAAGGAGAGCAGGAACTTAAATCCTGCCCAGAGATGAGATATTTTTCAAAGAACAGTTTATTTTTCTCTTTGCTTCAGTCATAGCTTAGCCATATGATAGAAGTGACTCAAGAGAATGGCCTTTCAGCTGCTTTGCCAAGGGCTGGGATCCAGTTTTTAACTGAATTTTCTCTATTAAAGATTGTCAAATTTAGAGAAATTCACATGAGATCAATATTTGTTACTGGGTGGCAGTGAAAAGGTTACTTCATCCTTTGTTCCTTTCAAGAAATAGTAACTTCATGTAATATGTGAAGTATTAATACATTAATTTTTCCAAAGAGGATAAATGTATTTAAATATTATGTTGCTCATATGTGCTTCTGTTCATGGTGAACATTGTTTACCTTCTTTGTTTTTTTATCAGGTAAACATTGTTTTGAACATCAGTGGTTAAATATCTCCAATATGAGTTGGTGCAATTTATACTTAGGTTGAATTTAATTTAAAAATTAAAATACTACAGTCAATCATGACACTGAAAGTGAGGAATGATTTGGGCATTGCCACAGCTGGATGCTACAGTGTGTAAGGTTTTTCAGTGTTAGAAATCTCAGTGTTTTTTCATGGTAATATTTTTCACAAACTAATAAGTTTGTGAAAAGTTCTTATCGGAGACATAGTGTTCAATCTGGAATCTTGACCTACACTGACCCTGGAATCCCAACTGTGCTGTAAAAGTTTCCTCATGCTGATGATGTTGCCTTAATTTCTCTTTTGTGGCAAAATAATGTATCTCTGCATCAGTGTCTGACGATGTACCTGAGATTTCATGTCCTGCTGTTGTCTGTTGTGTTAGCTTTTCTGAATATATGGATCCTCTATGAATTTCGTGTACTGCTGTTTTCTACAGAAGAATGTAACACTGTTTCCAGAAGTGCTAGTTACTGAATATGTGCATCCCTTCCAAATTCCCTGCTTAGGTTTTATTTCAGTTTTCTCTGTTTAATGACCAGATTGCCCAAAAAGTTTATGTAGTTACCCAGTGAATGGTGTGAAGTATGGAAAAATCAAATGATGGGGTTTTTTTAAGAGTAACTGATTGTATTGTTTGCAATGCAAAATACTGGTACAACTGCAGATGTGGTGATGTCTGCTGTGTATCATATTAGTACTTTCTGAATCTGATACATCTTATGTTGAGCCAGTTCAGCTCACTGATGAGGTAGAAAAAAATTACACTTCTTTCTTTAGGTATTCCCTCTGTTCTTTTATCAGTTAAACTGCCTCAAGGGCTAGAGGGAACCAGAGGAGAAGCAGCAACATAAGTGGTGAGGAGATGCAGCCATGGTTAGCAAGAAAGGAAGTGGGAGAAAGTGAACTTCATGTTGATGTATGATGTCCTGTGCTACTTTATCTGAGATATTCCTGGGGCCTCAGTGGAAATGCAGTTAAGGCTAAGCTAGATGATTTATAGATAAAACATGTAATAATGGTCCAGAATTGACTTTTTATGTAAGAAGGCAGTGGGAGAAAGAAAATATGTTTTTTCTCTCTTGTATTTTTATTGGACTTTATGCAGGAGAAAATGTTTCTGCTAAAGGGAAAACTTTTCATTAAGTTCCATTGTGTAATTATAATTTACTTAGTCTGAAAATGAGAAATTACGTTATTCAAATGAAACTGATTTTTCCAGAAGAAACATGTAATTATCAAGAGTCATACTAAAATTTTTTTTTGCTCTTCCAAGAAATTGCTGGTGTTTGCACAGTGCATAAGTAGAAAGGGAAAAAAGTTGAATATGAACTAAAGTTGACTGTATTCTGAGAAGTGTGAATTTGGCAGTGAAAATTGAAACAGAGAAACTTTTAAAATGGAAATTTCAAAATACGAAGGCAGCAGTCCAAATGTGCAGAAGTGCTGTTCAGCTTTCCCATCAGAACTTAAAAATGTAACACCATTTAAAATTTGAGAGAAGGTAAAACTGTTCACTACTAGAAGGCAAAAGTCATACCTGTTTGTTTTAAGTTAATTAGAAAAGAGACAGTATTCTGTCTGTTCCTGAATAGGTTACTGAACAGATTAATGTGCAAACATTTCTTCTACAGGCAGAACAGGATGCATGAAAAGCTGTCCATTATGATCCAGGTGTCATCCCCAAGTGGATTTATAAGTTATTTTATTGAATGTCCACTGGCAATCCCTTTTATTTCTCCTTTCAACATTTCCTCATTCATTTGGCCTTATTGGGCCTGTATGCATATAGAATTTTTATGTTTTTAATTTATTAACCTTGAAGAAATTGAAAAATGAGATTGTACAGGTTTGGTCTTTCTACTTTTGCATATGGTTTATAAAATTGCTGTTGAGATTTTAGATAATTGTGGTGCCAAAACTAGTAATCAAAATTGAGTGCATAGTGCCAAAAATTACTTAACTATGGAATATTAATCATAGGGGGTCCTGAAAAATCTTTGCTGCGGTTCTCTTGCCCTCTTGATTCTCTTGCTGGTTAAGTGTAGTAGCATCCATGGGAAGGAATCAAACCCAGGAGCATAATTCAGTCCCAGGATTCAATATGTTGTTGTTCATATTAATTAGTTATTTCTGTCAGTTGTGTTGTTGTGAGGGTGGAGCACGAGGCAGAGCCCAACATTAATTTCTGTTAGCACTTCTAGCCAATTCCCCAATGATCCAAAAATCATGGAGCAGATGTGATCACACCAAATCTCATGGCTGTGCTTCTGTAAGAAAATCTTAGTATGCATTTCATTAATGACACAAGGCTGAGAGCGGGTGATTGGCACAGCTGAGAGCTGTGCATGTGGGGAGCCTGGACCTGGCACCACCTAGAGAGCATCTCCAGCTGTTTCTTCTGCTTCTGGTCTTCATGCAGGAGGCTCAGATCTGCTGCCATCTGTTCCTCACAGTGTCCAGTCTCTTCCAGACAGGCCTGCTGTCTCTGTGGGTGCTGGCTGATAAGACAGCTGTGATGGGGTTGAGGAAACAGGAGCATGCCTGCTGCTTCGGAGCTGACTGTGCTTTCCAGTTCTGCGTTCCCTGGAGCCTCTGTTTCTGTGCTGAACTCCCAAGGGAGAGCTGTAAGGAGGAGTAAGGGTTGACAGCAATGGGCTGTGAGGAGTCGCTGGGTGCATGGTAGCGGGATGGAATACATTTGGTACAAGCTAAGATTAAGTTGGGTGACTATACACAGAGAGAGAGGACTTCCAAAATTTTTCTGGAAATGACCAATTTTATTCACATTTTGCCAGTGATATACCAGAACTAGTACCTTATTGGATTTGTATATACTGTGGAGATACTGAATAAGGAGAGATCTGGTTAGGACAATGAGCTTACAGGACTGATGTTCTCAGTCCCTGTAGATGAGGGAAATGAACGCACACAGAGAAGGAGCAGGGGGATAAACTGAGAGGGCAGAACCCTTAATGGAAAAAATGCATAAAATACATAGGCTGACACAGACAACAGATCTAATGGTAGAGTTATGAGAGATCCACAACTGATACCAGCCATGCATGATCTCTGTGGCTGTTAGCTCATATTTTTGCAAGATTTTGATGAATTTGTAAACTGTCTCAATTGCTTTTCATCTGAAAAATGCTTGGGACATTTTTTAAAGGTATGTATCTATAGATTCCTGAATTCTATCAGGGAAAAAAACCCGTTGCTGTCTCAGAATTGAAAAAAATAAGGGCCATGCTCCATGGAGTGTGTTACTCTGTCTGAACCATTGGGGTATATGGGGAGCTGTCAGTACGGTGGGGCCCTCAAAATCTTCGTATTTTGGCCTTGTAATGGCAAAGACAGGAAAAATACTCTTGCGGAGGAGAAAGGCTTGCGTAGAAGAGTTAGAACAAAAAAAGAACTTAGGCTGCATGATGGCATCTACTTTATAATGTCTGGAGCAGCTGAGATATTTAGAAGAAATTTCGAAGAAAGGAACACAGTCTTCAGTCTGTAGCATTACAAGTGAATACCATTTATGTAGGATATTTTATGGGTTTATTCCTTTCCATCCTTCTCCCCTCCCCCAGTTACACAAAAGCATTGTTCAGGAAATGCCATGGAAAAGTATACAAAGGGATTTCCAGACTGTGTCTTAAAGTTTTTGTGAGGTTCAGTTCATGGTAGTGGTTGGATTTAACTGGGATGCCTGAAGAGATACTCATCCAAAGCTATTTAAGAGTGTGATAATACTACACTGGAAAAAAATCAGGAGGAGGAGGCTGAACAGGGTGTTCTGTCTCCACAACTTACTTAGTTCATATCCAGATGAACTAGTCACCAACCTCCAGCCAGAGTTTATGGTCATTTGCTGATGATGATTCCTGATTCCTTTGAGAATTTCCAGTTATGTTGTCCATATGGAGCAATGGGCAATCTTTAGCAAATGTGCACCCATATACATGTCTTGTCTTGGGGCTACAGCAGCAGTGCAGCTTAAAGGGTCAAATGAGTGCTCTCATAAATAATGAGGCTGGAGCATTTGTAGCTATAAAAGTATCATTGTCCATCAAACTTGAAGTTTATATAAAAATGTAAGTTTTTCTAGCCTAAAATGGCTTGTGGCCTTGCAGTTTAATACATGTAACTGTATGCATTGCTGTGGCCGTACATACCCGTGCTTGAAAGTGGATTTGTTGGAAGAAGACAAGTCTTTGTTTAAAGCTGTTTTTAACAGATTACACCATTCTGTGTTTCCTGTAAATTCAGTAATGTGAAGTGTGAAGTTTTATGAATTTAGCCCCGACATCTGTAAAAAGTGGTTTCTGTGGATTTGTGTTCATAGTTAATACTGGTGGTGTATTTGCGATACCACATTTAGCTAAGCGCAGAACAAGGGGATTAGTAAGTATCTTTAAAATGGGGTTTCTTTAATATTTTTACAAGTGAATACATAACAGTGGGAACAGCAATATGAAGTGCTCCTTCGTGCAGCACTGCTTTTTGTTCTCAGTCATACTGAAAGAACCTTGGAAAGGTTGAACTGACATTACTGCCAGCTCAGGTTTTCCTTGCCCTCTTTCTTCCCAGTCCGCTATGCCGTAGCAGAGTGCAGTGTAGAGTCCTGGAAACTCATCTGTGAAATTAAAGTCACATAGACATGAACCTTTTGTATTATTAACAGTAACAGTCATTACTTTTTTCATGAGGAGGAACTTTAAAATTTTGTTTACCAATGGTGTAATTCAAAAGAGATATTATGATACATGTCATCATATTTTGTTGTGTAATATGAATGACATGGAACTAAGTATTATTAAATTATAATCTCTTTTCCATATAAAGGGGTTCTACATTTGATTCTTAAATTTTGGATTTTGTCACAGTGGTTTTTTTTTTTTTTACTTGTGCTTTTGACCAGTTTCATTTGTAATACATGAAACCCAGGAATACGTCATAAGTGATCATATTGCAGGTTCTGAAGGAGTACCAAGAATCGTTTGAGAATAATTTTCTTTTAAATAGATTTCCTTTGGGTGCACAGTTTCCTGTGGTTTCAGCGCAGGGGCATACCAGGAGTAATTACTTACAGGCACATTAGAAACCGAGTGGCAATGGGACAGTGGACATCTGATCCCCTCACTCTTGTGCCTCCAATCACAAAGATGTCTTTATTATCCAGGATTCAAAAGTTCTGCTGTCACAGGCTTCCCCAGCATCTCTAGTTTCCATGCTTTTTTCTTGAATACTGTGGTACTGTCATGTTAATATGTGAGGAAAGATGTTTTCTCAGACAGATAAATCTTGCAGCCGTAGAGACACTGCAGTTACACTGTAGTCCTGAAGGTGCTCTAAGTGTCTCTCTTTAGCCAAGGGCATGTTTAAAAGGCAGTGCTGTTGGGCAGAGTGAGCTTTTTTGGTTCTCACTGCAGGGATGTGATTCCTAGCAAACCAGACTTGATACAAGGAAACTTAAATTTTTTTAAGGCTGTGTCACAGCTTCCATGGGCTGTTTCTGCCTTCCAAGTAGGATTTTCAGTCTCTTGGATCTTATCCTCTGGGTTTTTCCTGTCCTGGTTAAGGGTTGCTGGCACACCAAAATATGTGTATTTTTAAAATTTAACATGTTGCAAAAGAGTGTAAATTTAATTTAACTAAATAATATTTCTGAATGTCGTGTAATATCCAAAGTGCCAGTAGGTTTCAGTATTAATTTCTCTTGTAATTACCCACTTATATTTGAAAAATATTTGCAAAACTAAAAGGAAGGAATTGCTTGCAGGGAGGTCTGAGTACCTGTTCATCTAAAGGGAGGACTCTTCTCTCTGTCATAAGAAAATAATCTGTACTTTAATTTTTAGCTTTTTCAAAAGAAATGTGTTTTAAAAAAATTAAAATTAAAAAGGTATCCTATAACAGTTTCTGAACCATCAATTAACAACTCAAATTATTAGCATACATAGTTATAGCTTTCTCTTTAGTGAAATCTATTTTGGAAATAGTATGGAGCCTGTCCTTTATAACTTCTTGTGAAGAAGAAGAAGAATGGATAAAGCATACCCACAAGAATAGAAGTGTTTTATAGTCCTCTGGCTTAAGGTTTTGGTTTGGGGCATATGTGTCAGAAGTATTTTAAAATAGTACTGGGATCTGGAAAATCCTTCTGGCAGGTCACAATGGGTAACAGTTCAAAGGTAATTTAATTGCCAAAGACTGGCATACCTTATCTATGTTATCTGGAAGTAAGTCAAAAGTAAATAATTATTCTGATTAAATGCAGTGAAAACTAAAGCTTGATTGGAGAGAGAGAGAGAGAGATTGAAAGTGCCATTGAACCCTGGGGAGGGGAACCACCAGATTGCCTTTGAGGTGTTCCAGTGTGCAGCGTTCCAGTGCTGTTTTCACTGTGTATTCAGTTGTATGAAGGTGTTACTTGTCTAGCTTGCCCTGGGTTATCCATTTTAAGTGGTCTGTAGATTTTTAATTAATTTTTAATCATGAAGAGGAAAGAAAATTTGTGTCAAAAGCATAGCTGAATATAAAGAATTTCTATGCTCTTTTAATATGCCATTTGCCTGAGGATAGTCTGTTCCTTACTAAAAATCATCTCAAGCTTTGATAAAGTATTGACCTGCTCTAAATAATTTTAAAGTGTTGTGATGGAATTAATTTGTTAGAGAATGTGAAAAATTAATGCACTGTAGGAATCATGTCTGGTGTAAATTTAAGGTAGAAATATCTGAAAGTAGCATAGTGGCTACATATTTCAGAATATGGAGAGGTACCACTGAAGAAAGGTAACATGCAGATTTGAAAACTTGGAGAACTTTACTTTCAAAACAGAAGTGAAATAATATCTAGGTGACTCATGCTTCATATTTTTCTTTTAAGTGTATGGAAAGTGTAGTCTGTCTGTTTTTCATGGAGTGGAACAATGGGATTTAGTACTTTAGCCATTTGACATATCATGCTAGCCGTTATTGTAATTTTCTTTAGTGCAAACTCATGGTGTGTATTTATCTTAGAATAGTCATAACTTCCCTTTATGAAGTGAAATACAAGGCTAAAAAGTAAATTAAATTATGCTCAGAGGTATTTGCCAGGTGTGTTTCACCGAGAAAGTATTGCCAAGGAGTAAAGATGGAATTACATTTTTTAAAGACTTCTCCTTTTTTTTTTTTTCTATATTTTGCCTATATATTTCAGATTTCTTACTCTTTTCCATCAGCAAAACAGTGAGTGCATGGTAAAAGTAGACAATAAAAAATAATGGCAACAAAGCTAAATGTAAGGAAATATATTTAGCTCCCAATTTAGTCTTTTGGTCTTCTATGTCATGGCCTTGGAATGAGGCTGTCATTTGCTTTATACTTAAAACCTGCCCCCAGAATTGCCCCCTGCAACTCCATTGTTCTGCCAGAGTAAAGATCATGTGTCGAGAGATTTTTACTCCTGTACATGAGGAAAGGCAGAGTAGGTGCTACTGGAGCTTGCTGCTTGGTTAATGCTCCTTTCTCACTTTGGTAGTGTTGGTACTGATGTATGTTAATTCTTCGATAGAGTTGAAGAAATAGGCAACTGTAAGAAGATACTTAACCTGATAAAGCTAAGAATTTGTTCACATTCCTCTAGGCATTTAAGAATGCTGAGTGTTACTAAAGTGCACACTCAACTGATCTTCACTTTCTGTGCAAGTCTTTTGATTCGAGTTATTGGAAGAATAGCCTTGTCAGTGTCTTAACGCACATGATCTTTGTGAACACTTTGCAGTGTAAATAAATGCATGCCAACTAAATCACTGCTGTATGTACAGTCACAGAATCATTGAATGGTTTGGGTTGGAAGGGACCTTGGGGAGCATCTAGTTCCGTCTTCCCCCCGTCATGGGCAGACACACCTTCCACTAGACTGGGTTGCTCAAAGCCCCATCCAGCCTGGCCTTGAACACTTCCAGGGATTGGGCATCCACAGCTTCTCTGGGCAACCTATGCCAGTGCCTCACCACCCTCAAAGTAAAGAATTTTCTTTCTAACAACTAATCCAAATGTACTCTCAGTTTGAAGCCATTCCCCCTTGTCCTATCACTACAGTGCCTGATGAAGAAACCCTTCCTGGCTTCCCTGTCGGCCCTCTTCAGATGCTGGATGGTTGCTGTGAGGTCGCCATGCAACCTTTTCTTCTCCAGGCTAAACAGTCACTTTGAAGAAGAGCTGTCTTAATTTTACTGTAAATGTTACATTCTGTGATTTTCAGCTAATTAAATGTCATATTCCCTTTGGAAAACAGTCTTCTCATTCAATTCAAGTTACTTTATGTTTCTTGTCCATGTGTTTGACTTAGTCAAGTATTGTTGAACATGAAGAAATAGTAGTAATCTTTGGTAACTTTTAATTGTCCTGTATGTTAACCGATTGCATAAATCAAAATGCAGTTTGAAATGTCTTTTTTTGGGTTTCTGAAAAAAGGGGAATGTGTTTGCAGTCAGTGAGAAAGCTTTTTTCATTCCATCCAACTTAAACAATCATGTTATGATTCTGTGTGCTAGTCTTTGTGTTTAAAGACCTAAATTTTCAAAAATTTTTCGGTAGGTATAAAACTAGAATAATCCTACTTTTATTGGGCAGATTGATTAGTATTATATAAAAGTTAAAATTTACATGAATTTTTCTTGATCTGTAGAAAAATCAAATGACAGTACATAAGGTAAGCAGTTCCAGATTATAAAGGCTATGGGTTTTAGTGTTCTTTCCAAAAAGTGAAGGTGTGAGAAACTACTGCTGATAGGGAGGTTGACTACTTGGATTAGGAACAGATATCGAACACAGAGTGTAGTATTTCTGGTGTGGCATTATTTGGTGACAGGGGGAAGAGACTCTTGAACATTTCCATCACATTACAGGTTGTGATCCTTATTGGGTGAGCGCAGCTGAATTTATTGGACACTGTAAGACTGGTACTATACTCCAGTGATCTGAAATAATTTCAAACTTAAAAATCTTTGATGTTCTTCCTTCTTTTAAAGAACTTCTGTGCATTTGCCCTGTGAAGCCAACCCTATATCTAAATAACAGCATGTTTAGGAGAATAGTCTAGCCTCAGATATTTAGGTACCTTTACAAATGTTAAGCAAGTTGTTGTTATGAGCAAGATCAAATGCTGTTGCTCTCTGCTCAGGAGTGAGCATTGTGGGTACTCAAGAATCAGGAATAGTGGATGTTAATGGAAATTAACATTGCTAAAGTTCTGTAGTAATAGTCAGCACTGGTTCTTTGTAATAATTTTTGTAATATTTTTAAAATATTTAATCACCTAGGAAGGATTATGTTTTCTTTCTTTACTCATATTTCAGTGCAAGGTGATTGTGATAGGTGAAGATCTGGTCTGCCAGCAGCAGGAATGTTAGGGTGCATGAACTGCTGGAACAATTCTCCCACTCTGAACCATGAAACCAATCTGTTCCTGTTGGTTACAATTTTATGGAAACTAATTCTTTGTTGATGGAATCAGGTAAAAAATATGTGTTTCTGATTAGCAAACAGTCTTTAGAGTTCCTTGCTCATGGTGAACATTTGTCTGGCCATGTGCATGTGTTCAGATGTGTGTGTGTGACTATACATATTTCTGTTACATATGCATCTTCTTATATTAAAAATTATGGGCAGTTCAGTTTTTTTAAATGTACTGTTTTTTAAATATTAGTACTACAATTGATAAAATGATAATATAATTATTAAATACATGTTTATTATAGTAGAATAAATACTCAGTTTTATTGTTTCTGAGTTTCAGAAACTCAAGTTTTTATACCCAACAACCCTCAAAATAATATTTAGTAGAACTATGTAACAAAAACTCAAATACAAGCTTTTTTTGAAGTAGGAAATATGTATTACACAACTGACTGCCTGGATATAATAATGACCTTTCATTTATAAGTATCCTGCAGAGCTGCAAAAAGTAAACTGGTATCTGCAGTCTGCCTAATGGACTGCTCACCACATCACCTCATGCAATTAAGCATAAGTGATTTTTCTGCTCAAGACAGCCTCAAGACCGATTTAGCAATGAAACTTAATTACTTCTAGCCCTTAGAGAAAATGGCCCAACAAGGTTGAGGTTTTTGGCAGGCCAGTGTGGGAAAGCTATTGCTGCAACTCCCTTCCCCACTTCTGATTTTCTTTTTGCAGTACTTAACAGTTAACCTTCAGTTAAGCAAATATTCCCACGAAAATGGTGCATTTTTCTTTCCTTCTTTGTTACAAGGCTAAAGAAAAAGATAATGAAACATTGCAGTGTTTTAAAAGCGAGAATTCTGATCAAATCCCACTGCTTTAGACTACGGGTGAAGTTTTTCTGTGCTAATGGAAATGAAAACTTAAAAATTAGTTCTCAAATGCCCATCTAAGTGCTAGGTAGCCATTCTGGCCAGAGAAATCTCAAGCTAAAAGCTAAAGCTAAGTGCTTTTGTGCTTCTTGACAATTTAATATGGTACAGGTAAATTGTTCCTTTATTTTGTACTTAGGTTACAGGAAAAAATGCTGAAGGAAATGAAAATTACCAAAAAAAGGAATCATATTAATAAATTACTTAATACTCAAAATTGCTTCATTTCAGTTTTTAGGAATGTGTTACTTTTCAAGGAAACAGGAACTTCAATTCTATGACTCCAAGGAATACAAGGAATACATCTGGAATAACAATTCAGAAGGACATATGGCATCAATTGGCTTGTATTTTCCTATATGGGGGTTCTGACTGAAGTAAGAGGGGAAGTGCTCATTAATTACATGGGATTAAAAATGCAAATATTATGCTGATTTGGATTTGCGTGCCCTATTAAAGAACTGTGAGTATGGAAAAGATGTGGAAGCTGAGCAAAGAAAATTTACTTTTCTGTTAGGCAGCTGTGGCAATAACTTGCTTTACTTCTGTAGTATATTTTTCCCCTGAACAGTTTTGACTCCCTTACTCTTATCTCTTCATAGAGAGAAATTTCTTATTCACCTTTGGGATTGTTATTTACAAAAGGAAGCAATATTGTGGTTGTAATTTGTTTGATAAATTTCCTCCTTAGTAACGCTTCAGGTCTTTTTCCTGTTAACAACGATGGACATGTTTATCAATGGAAATAGTCATGGTGACAAAACTAAATATGTGCCTAAATATTTGCGAGAGTGTGCAGCATGAGACACTAATTCCCAAGGGCATGTTTAGCACATGCTCTAGTGCTTTACTCAGTAGGGAGTGAATTTAAGAGTGTGTATAGGTCCCCTTGATTTCAGCAGTATTTAACCAATCAAGTGACTTAAGCTCTTTGCTGGACAGGAAATAATAATTTAAGCATGTACTTGAGGGTTTTTTTTTATTTCTTTTTTAATGTTTTTCTTTTTTAATTTTTTTTTTAGGTCAGAGCATTGAAAGGCTCTTTGGAATGAGCACTGTTTTAGCTCATTCATATTTAGAATCCCTGGAATAGGTACCAGCCCTGGCTTATATTTATTATATTGTATTATATATATCCCATATACTTTTTAAAACTTGAACTGCTCAGGCTGACATTTTCTGAGGTAATAAGGAGGGTGCTCCCTGTCTTCACTATGCAATGTCAGTTTACCTCCTTTCACAAAGGGGGCACACGAGGGCTTTCACAAAATCCATCATGTGACAAAGCAATGAAAGATGGACCAGAGACCTGAATTAAAATTGCACCAGCAAAAAAATGTGTATCAGGAGCTACATGAACTTAGTAAGGGTTGATACCTGCCTTGAACAACTAACTACCTGAATAAACTTGGGAAAAGGCTGGGAAAAAGTTTGGTATTAACATCTCCTTGAGAGGCTTGGGATAGGTAAGTGACTGACTTGGTGTCCTACAAGTACATGTGAAAAGTAAGCTTTTTCTCTCTTCATTATATGGGCAAAATGGCACTGCTTATTTTGCAGTAGGTCATGCAATAGATGTACTTAATTCCTATCATTAATTAATTAATGGGGTTACCTGCAATGAAAGATTGACTTGGTAACCCACGTGGTCTTGTGCAGCTTTAGGTTCTGGTGGAGCTGGGTCCCAGTGGCTTGGCGACCTCTGTTCTTTGCAACCATTCAGTGATATAAGGTGATGTTCAGGTTGCCCTGGAAACCTGATGCAAAAAGTTTAGGACTAATACTATTGTTGGGATATAGGATATATCATACTCTTTGCTTACCTCTTGAATTTCACTAAAGTTTGGAAGCTAAGCTTCACTCCTGATTAGATGAAAATGCCTTGTTGGGTTAACAGTAAAAGCCTTGCTACCTCCTTTTGTTCATTGCTGAAGTGTTTATAACAAAGGGAGAGATGCCCTGTGTTCTTTACAAAGCTCCTTTCTGGCAGGTGCTTTGACTCACTTGCACGTTGGATTTTAAATCTCTGTTAACTGGTTTGTAAGAAAAGTTCAACACTCATTTATAATTTACTTCTCTGAATTCGCTCTGAGCTGTGTCATTTTGTGGTCTGTGCAGGATGGAACTGAACAGAGGCAGATGTGGAAACATTTCAGTGAGATTATTTTGTACACAGTGTACTCCTCTCTGTGGCATTCATTACAGCTCATTGGACTTTGTGTAAATTCAGGACAAAAATGTAGACAAATAAATTTCCCTGTGTCATCTGCATTCCCTTGAACTCAGTTTCACTTTGAAATGACTGTGTGAAGAGACCATGAGTAGGTACAATTTTCCAGTCATAAGAAAAGTGCTTGGAATTCCTGACATTTGGAAGTGTGCACATGTTTAATAAAATGGGGGTTGTTTGTTTTGTTTTGTTTTTTTTTTTTTTAATAAAAGCTCTTTTAAGTTGCTGAAACTTAGAATTTTTATGTAATCAAATCTGACCCTGGAGCTGTTTATCAGACTTAAAGAAAGTGCTCTTCACTTCATTTGAATGGTATTGATGATGTTGAATGGAAAGATTGACTAATACCTCTTTCTATGTTCTTGGTAGCCACCAAAGTTCTTAAAGTTCATTCTCTTATTTCATCTTGAATAGCAGAGCCATTTAGAAGTAGCAGCTGATGACTATCAATGTGGTATGACAGAGGTGATGGGTATCAAGAAGTAATTTCTGTGTGAGATGTCTTATTTTCCAAAGCGTTTTCCGGAAGTAAACTGTTCTTGCGAAACTGGCTTAAATGAGTATTTTTCATACTCCCAATATGAATTATTTCAGTTCTAGTGTATGCAGTTTCTATGAACAGCGTTTGGCATCAAGATGCACAAAATATTTTGATTATTTTAATGTGTCAATAACATGAGAAATACTGTTCTAGATAGTGGAACTTTGTATACAAAAGACAGAAATAAAGATACTTAATTCTATTGACTAATACATTTTTTGGCATATATTAAAATATCAGTACATGATTTTAAAGCTATTAAAGTGCTGCTCAACAATGGACATGGTCACAAATAGCTGGCTAAGAAAAGGTTCCTCCCTCAGTCCCTTACCTAAAGGCATTTTTATGCAAAAAAAATTTTACAATTTGAGGTTACATTACTAATTCTGGAGTGAAAAGTAACACCTGTTTAGCATTTCAAATGCTGAACTTATGTCTGAAGCAGAGAGAACAGTGTGTGCATTTGAAAGTTACCTCTTGGCATCTTCACCCTTCCCCATTTCTGTTTTCTCCAATATTCAACAGTTGGGGTTTTTTTAAGGTGCTATCAAGAAAAAGTCTTTTCTTATAATAAGTAGGAAAAGCCCACAAGATTTCTGCTTCTACAGCTTCATCCCCAAAGTGAGAGCTATGGCAGAGAGATGTGGTTAGAGAGTACAAGCCTTGCTGGAGTGGTGCTGGGAAAACTGGGCCAGCCTGTTGAAGGGGGACTCTTTGGGCCAGTCTCACCATCTGATCAGAAGACTGTGGGAAAGGTTGTCTGTGAGTTACAACATAATTTATGTGCTGCCTGCTATTAAGATGTCTTCAGTCCCACAGCGCTGAATGTGAAAGGTTCCCTAAGTAGGGATTTTAGGAGCGCTAAACTTAGACAAAGCTGCTTTTATTGCTGGAATACCTCATTCAGTCATTTTCCCAGTATAGATGAGAGTTCAGATTTGTCTCTATTAATTCCCTCAGGGTATCTTGAGGAATTTTATGAAAGATCTCTAAAAAAGAGAAAGAATTGTGTTTCTGTTTCTGATGTTCTTATCTGGCATTATATTAAACATTTGAAAATATACACATTAAACATTTGAACATATTGTTATGAACCAGGGTTGCTTCAGTTTTTCTTTGACCCATTCCTGTATTGTAGGCAGATTATAGTATCAAAATACTGTAGTAAATCACTTAATAATTAAATTCTTTGTTGGTATCTCAGGAGTTTGAAATTCCTTTGGGTTTTCCCACCACCACCTTTGAAGATAAGGCCTGATTTGTCATGTGTTACATGATTCTAAAGTAGTTTTTGCACAGGTGACCTAACAAGCAGATAAAAATGGTGCTGTATTTGAGGGAGAGAAAATACTTCAAAAGGGTTTCTTTTTTTTTTTTTTTTTTAATTTAAGTTCAATTTTTCTTTAATGTCTGTAGATTTAGCAAAATTATACCCTTTCAAAGTATAGAAGAATGTTTATCCAGTTGAGTAAGGCTGTCTTATTATTAATCAAAACCTTTTAGGTGTGAACATTTGTTTTTTAATTGGAAGCAAAAGCTCTTTGCTAGAGATTCAGTACTTACTATAGGTAAGAGGTGAGAAAGCTCCTAATTTTTATATCGAAGCTTTCCAACAGAAGACACATTTTCAAGAGAAACCAGAAGATAGCAGAATTTAATTCTCAAGTATTTATTTTTATTTTTCTATTGTTTAATTTTTCTTTTTTTAAATTTTTTGTCTTGGATTTGTTTCTGCTCAAAAGCATAGAGACCTCAGGTCAGATTCATAAAGGCTTCTTCCATTAAATGTGCTAGTATTCAGCCCTCGTTCAGTTTTAATGTAATATGTATGTGTTGTGAGTTTAATTTTTTGTTTTAAGAAGCCAAGTGGTAGTAAGGGTCTGTGATTTTCCCCCCAAACAATATTTTTATGTGTGCTTCTCCCTTGGTAATAAGCACAATATTGGTCAGCGTTTGAAGAAGCATTTCATTGCCCCAGTAGTGAAGGAGGTGTTCTAGGAATAGTATGAAACACTGCCAGAAGTTCTGGAAGCAATCAGAGAATTGCTTTGATGTTGCGATATTTGTACAGGGGTACCAAACTAAGGACCCTGTACAAGGCTCAGTTTGGTTTCTTGTTTTTGCAGTTTAAAGTAAAGCTCTTGAACACAAAGGCAGCAACAGAAAACCCCTAATATGTTTTTTGTTGTTGGTTTTTTGGCTTTTTTTTTGGTGAAAGGCAGCTTGTAATTAGGGTTGAAAAGGACTCCTAATGGTGTACTAATTTATTCCTCTTCCTTGTCCTGACAGGTTTAATTATTCCTAAGTATCAGTGAATAGACTGATGACTAGCTCAAAATTGACCAGTTCCATTGATGATGGGACAGTGGTAAAACTGTTCTTTCCATTTTGTTTCTTTTTTTTTTTTTGTGAGTCGTAGTAGTGAATTATTCTTCCACACGTAACCTGTGTTTTACTTAATTGTAGATAAACCAATAAGACATTTCCTTTGATTCTCATGGGTGTTTTTTTAATTCCCCAGTCATCATCCTGGCTGCAATTTAGAGGGTTTAAATCAGTTTTACTGGCTGCAGTATTTCCTTACAAAATTAGATTAAAACTTTCTTTCCAGCACATTTTAAAAAATTAAAGTAAAATTGCCTCCCTCCTGTAGTATTTTTTCTTTCCTGGATTCCTGGCATTTTTTCTAAACTTAAAATAACTCAACATGCTGAACTTTTCCATATTGTCTCCATCAATGTCTTCATTGTTACTTCCTTTTTCCCCCTTGCTTCAGGAAACACATCTTTCATGTCACTCGTGGCAAGGGAGTAGCCGATTTATACAAAGACCAAACTGCCTACCAAAATGATCCTCTTTTATAATTTCTACAAAAATTGAACTACTTTTCTGCCTACCTGTCAACCTTTTGCTGTTGCCTCCTTCAGTGTTTTATATATTATAAGAACTATGCTGTTATTATCCCACTACTGAGTGATTCATTCTCATCTGGTAAATACCTTCTGGTTGTGTACTGCTCTGCTTGGTTATTTCTCAAGGAACATGCAAAGATGCAGATTATTAATTTCACTTTTTCTAGGGGCTGAATAGCATAATTCTGCAACAGCATTTGATTTATGGCCAGTGATAAGGAGGTAGGGCACAGAAAAGTGAGGAGGGAATATTCCTGGCTCAAAAAACCCAACAAACCTACTCCTGTGTGAGCAGGTAGAGGAAGAAAACTTGTATAATGGGAGAGCAAATCAGAATAGTTGATGTATTTTACTGAGTCTTCATGAACTGATCTCATGACTGGTCTCATGTCTTTGATGAACAGATTTTTGTCCAAGCTCTATTGTCCCTGTATCAGAAGCAACTGAATTACACAAGACCAAAACAGCATCAGTGAGTGCAGCAAACGCAGTAAGCTGTGCAAGAGGACAGCCTTGGGTGTGTTTGGAGCTCACCTGGTGCTCCAGACTCTGTGAAACACTCTCCCACCTGAAAGCTTCGTCATTACTACAGCCGAAGTGAAAAATTACAGTAATTGGTCAGAAAATAGCACTTTGCTCAAAGAAGTGGTGTGCTGATGTTCAGAAAAAAGCCCAGAAACCTCATAGAGCATACGGGTGCATGTCAAATATGACAGGAGAAAACACCTCAAAGACGCAAAGTCATGAACGGAAATAGTAGCATGTTACATTTCCCTTGGCTGACATCTCAAATATCTTTGTAATGGTAAAGACTGGATGTTATTCAGGCCCTGGTCACTGCAGAAATTGGATGCAGTCATCAGAACAGTGGAGTAGAATCGTAGAATGATTTATGTTTGAAAAGACCTCTAAGATTGACTCTAACCCAGCACTGCCGGGTCCACCACTAAACTTATGTCTCCAAGTGCCACATCCACTCACCTTTTAAATCCTTCCAGGGGTGATGACTCGACCACTTCTCTGGGCAGCCTCTTCCAGCGCTTTAGAATTTTTTCCTAATATCTAAAATAAACTTCCCTTGGCTATAGCTTAAGGCTGTTCCCTCTTGATCATTGCTTGTTCTGTGGGAGAAGAGTCCAACCCTGCTGGGAAGGAAGTTGTTTTTTAATCCTCCCTTCAGAAAGTTTCAAAAGCTGATGCTTTTGCTTAACTTTGTGCCTCTTCTTTGTGTGAATCCCTTTGTGTATCTATGGACAGTATCATTTCAACAAAGAGAATATACCCAGGTCTTGCCTACTTCTATTTTAAATACATTGAGTGGGGTTTTTTTCAGTATTTCTTTTGCTCTCAATGGGGGCTGAAATTGATACCAAGTAGGTATTCCAAAATGTCAAAAACAATAATACCCACTATTATTATGTGATAGTATAATTTTGATTGCATGAATAAAGTATCTTAAATTATTTGCAAGATGTTTATTTAAAAACACTAATGTGAGCAAAATAGTACATTTTACTATTACATTTATTTTCAAACTTTAAACCAAATATCTATAACGTATCTATAACATATAATCTCTTAAGTATTAATCTATTGAGTATTGTACAGGGTAACATTTGTCTGTATTGGTATTGCATTTCTTCAAGGTTTTTCTGTAATTTGATAGCTGAAGCTATTGGTTCCTATTTTACACTGGTGTGTACTGGGCTGAGTATGTGTAACCTGATCTGTTTGTCTGAATTTTGGCTGTTCTGAGGCATATGCTGCCTGCTTGACTCCACTGTGCATTTGTCTCCCTGGTTTTCACTTCTGTAATGATTCCCTGCAGTCCATGAACATTAAGGTTCATGTGAGGTCAACCATACTTTGCAGGTAGTGGCAATAGTGCAAATAATGACAAATATGGGGGGGTTACATGGTGTTTCCTGTATTTAGTTTAGAGGCTGGCGATTTGTGAGCAGCCTGCAAGGATGCTGCAGAGTTTGGTTTATCTTTAGGTTCAGATTTGAATCCCTGAATATGCTCCTGTTCCTAACCCCCTTTTGTATTTTGCTTTAAAAAAAAAATCCTTAAAATTGAGCATGTTTGGGGGTCTTCTGAGTTCGTCTTTTTTCATGTTTTGTATGTATTTTATTTCTTTACTTTCAGTGGTATTTTGTTGACAAAGCTGTCTCTTATTTCACCACCACCTGAACTTGGGTAGAGTGAAAAGGAAACTGGTCCAGCTAAGGAATAATTTTAGTCCCTAATGACAGAATGACAGTGAGAGCACATGGAGGGAACACAAAATATTTTCTTATGGCTTCCAAAAAGAAGAGATGGTTTTAGGCTAGAAATACCTTTTGCAAAGTAAGAAGTGATGTGTATATGTGAGTGATTTGAAAGTTCAAAAGACTTTCTCTCTCTACCAGCTGATGCTAAGAAGTAATTTAATATTACTAGTAACAGTGCTCGAAGGTAGCAAGGCAGGCAAGTTGTTAAAAAAAATATCAGCAGCAACAACAAAACTCCCTCTTTTTTTCAGGTTTTTAATAAGCCTATTATAAATTGTAAGATTATAGGCTTCTGCTTATGCTCTGAATGAACAGCAGTTGTTGGCTGGTGGAATATAAGGAGCTCTTGGCCTCCCCCAGAGAGCCCTTTGGCCGTGCAAAGGTGAGTGCAGGGGGTTGTGGTGCTGGGTACTGCTGGGCTGTTGTGGCTATTAAGGAAACAAAATAAAGAAGAAATCCTTTTGTTTCTGCCTTGGATTCAGAGAAATTACTAAAATCTCTGAAATCCCAGGAAATTATGATATAACAGTTTACTCAAAGATTTCAGGAGTATTTATGAAAGCATTCCCTTAAATATGGAGTAATGAAATTTGATGAGATAGCCTTATAAGTCTTCTTTTACTTCAGTTGTATTTGTTATTAAGTTAGCAGAAAGAAGTCTTTGTTTCAGGATACTTTCACTAAGATATGCTGAAATCTTTTTGTTGATTGATTTGTTCTTTCGTACTCTATTGGGGAAAAAAGATCACATTTATATGTGATGGATACCCTGATACTATGCACTCTGTCATTTTACAGAGTAGGATGTGCACTTAAGCTGTTTTACAGGAAAGTCTTTTGAGACTGTTGAGGAAACAGGCCAGAAACATAATTATGCCAAAACTGCTGACTTTTAAAAAAGAGTTTCCAGTGATAACAGGATTTAAACTAAATGCCGTTTAATTTCAGTTCCATTGCTGCACTTTGCAGGAAAGAAATTTTGCCTTTAGTTTACATTTTTCTAGGTCTGAATTTGTTAACCCATTGTGTTAAACATAGTTGTGGTACTTGGTTTAGCTCTTATTTTCAGTGATAAAATGATAAAATTGTTGTTGGAAAGAAGTGATTCTAGTGTTGCATTGCATTTAGGTGTTCTCATAGCTTGTTTATGCTATTGGGTACAACTAAGATAGCTTGTTTTGGTGCAGCAGGGAACTGGCCCCACTATTTGTTCCTAGTCCTGTTTTTACAGAGCTTGTCTGGGAGTAGTTGAGAGATGAAAAGGTGTTTTCAGCTGGTCATCCCTGAACCCTACAATGTTTGGGTTGTTTGATTTACTTTATAATCATCCATTGTCTTCAAAGTTTAGATAGTTTTTTTTTTTATGATCCCATTTTGAATGTCATTTTATTTCATTAGCTGGCAGTTCATCTACTCACACCTTGGCTTGGGAAATCCAGAGTTTCTTGATCAGTTTAATGGAGCAAATATATCATGACCACCTATGGATGCATTTCATCTTTTGCTGTACTGCTTTCAGAATGCCTGTCCTATAATCAAAAAGACTTTAACAGCAGGATCTTAACCAAATCATCTGGTCTTCTGCACCATTTGTGGTGCACCTACAGGTGCAGAAGGCAGAGAATTAAATTATTTCCTGACAGAGCGACGTGTGGAGCCCTGTAATCTTCACTGGCTAGAGCTCGTCCGCGTGCTTCAGAGCAATACTTAATGAGACAGTTCAAAAGGGCAGCAGGTATGTTCTGGAGAGCAGCAAGAAATCATCGAGCTCTTTGCTGGTGTATTTGAAGACGTTCATGTTGAATCATTTTACACAGTTCAGTGGATTGAGTGACCTCATGATGTGCTTTCCTTCACTTTTTCTCTTATCACGAGAAATCTTTGCACTTGTTGTTTGTCCTCTCCTGTCAACCAAACCAGACAGGTCTTTCAAATGCACTTGTGTCATGGGTCCCCAGGCAAGCCATGGTGAGGTAGACTGTGGTGACATTTAGGACTAATTTGGTGCTGAGAATTATTTGAATGCAGTATTTGGGGAGGGAAAAAAAAAAATCTCGTACCACTTTGAAAATATTATGTTTTTGAAGATTCAAATCTATAGCAGTAATTTTACAGGCAAGAATATAATCGATGATGTCTTTTAGAGGAGTAGTCAACTGTATTAAATGAAGATGTTTCATTAGTGAAAGTGTTTAATCTTCTGTTTTCTCATGTAGGTAAAAATGATATGTATGATAAGCCTTTAAATGTTTACAAATAATTTAAATAACTTAATTTTTCATTTAAAAATTTATTAATTTTTTTAAAAGTTACTAGTGGAGCAAGACATTTTTCAGATGTAGGTTTTTCTCATGGGGTAATTGTTTTGTGCTGCATTGAAATTTGGAACATGCATATTAAAAAAGAGTTGAACTCATCCCACGTTGTACTGTGTGCTCTGTGTGGACTTGGTACTTTTACTCAATGTTGGCTGTGTTTCTGCAGCAAAATCAAGTGTGAAACAGGTAAAAAATCCACAATTTGCAGCAGTTCAAAATTTTGGTTAAACATCTTTAACACTATATTTAGCCATTAGTTAATATATTTTGTATTTGAAAAAGCAGTGGTACAATGCTTGATGGCTCTGTGGTGTAGACTGGAAAAGATAGGAATGAGAGAAACTGTTGCAAGAAAGATCAGACTTCTTTCTCAGGTTTAGCTGCAGGAAGGTTTCCTCATTTGAAATTACCACTTGATCACTCAGGGGTGCTTGCTGAGTCTCTCCTTACTGAGTAGAGAGTCTGGATGAAGGAGAGCTTAAAGTAAATTCATAGCTCCTTGGCTAACATGAGATAAGGTGCCTTCCCTGACACATAGTATTTTACATTACTTGTGTAAAATAATGGAGAACTTGAAATTTTTGAGGAGCTTTCTAAAATATGTCCAGAAATTTGAAACAACTGAGCGTGGTGATACTGCAGTAATGTCAGGAGCTTATTAAATTTAGCTGTGTGATGGACTGGGTGATCAGCTACAAATGCAGCTAATCTCCCTATTGTGACTTTTTCAGGTTCCTGGTAATTTTCAGGGTACAACACCATAGTCTTGGATATGGGTGCTGTCTGCAGTTTTCTCAGTGGATTGCACAGCTATTTCTTGGAATCAGATTTTCATTAATTTTCACAGTAAGGATTAATACTGCTAAATAAAAATAATATTTGCAGATGAATTGGTTTAGATCTTGATAACCAGCTCTTAGCTAATGACATCCTTTTAAAGAGTTTTTTAACTCTCTTTATCAAGGTGACTTCTTTCTTTGAGGTGTTTTGTGTACAATTGTGATACTATTTGAATGTGTCCTCATTTATATTTTTAAATAGTTACAAAAAAATAAAAAATCACAGTATTACCAAGTACCACAGTACTTTTGAAGTTCTCCAGGAGCAGACTCAGGAGATTTGGTTAACCGGGTAGCCCACATTATGTGTCCCTTCCCTTTTCTCTCCTCTCCACCTTTTCCTGCTGGTCTGGTATGGATGCAGTTTGCCACTAGGAATTTTATCTGCCATAATGGATGCCATGCAAGATGTAATTTGAGGGTTTGGGACAGCCTTTGTGGCAGCCCTTCTTCCCCTGCTCCCAGCAGGAGATGCTGTGTGCAGACAGCAATCCAGAGAACAGCGAAAGGTGAGAGAGGTAAGGACTCAGAGCAGAATATGGCAGGGCTGTAGTCTAAAGGAAATTGTGATGGTTTTATTTGTTTTGAAATGTTGTATTCTGTTTTGGGATCAACAAAAAAGTAATGCCTGTAGGCATGAATTAACATCCATAACTGCTTTTAAATATCTAAGAGAATATTTAAACAATGACCAAAGGGCATAATCTAATATTAACCTTGTTGCACTTTGCTTATGTTGTTCTGATCTTATTTTTTTCTCTGTTGTGGGAATAAAAATAGCAGGAAGAATAAAAATTAATCTGCCTTCTCAGTTGCATTCTCTGCTAGTGCCAAGACATTTTCCTGAACTTGTAGGTGTCGTGTGCAGACACAAATGTTAGAAGATCTGTGAGTGACAGATCTTCTAACATTTAAGTCATTTTTGGTAAAACAAGACAAAATTAAAACTACTGGGAGAAAGAGGAGTATAATATAATCTATACTGTTTATCCTAATCAAGGTGTAACAAAATTCTGTAATGGAGGAAGAATGAGTGTTTGCTGGTGTGTGGGCCTTTGCTGTGTAATCTTTTAAAATTAAGTACTTCAGTAAAACGCCATTATTTTTCCTCTGATTTCTGTAACAGTATTGAGCTTCTATTTCTTAGGTCTAAGAATATTATAGCTTAATAAAAAGATAGGGAAGGCACTGTGAATTGAGCTAGAACAGATTATAATAGTGCTTCTCATAGCTTCTGCTAGCGTCTTCTTTTTCCACTCAGTCTCCATGTAGAAGGTGGTTAAAAGGACCAATGGAGAGGCTCTTGAAAGCAAAATGAGTTGCTCTCTGAGGCACAGCCATCACCAGCAGCCTGAGCCCCTTCCCTGGCTTACTGCAGTGATGTGGATGCTGAGCGAGAAGGAACCACCAGAATTGGAATGGAGTAGACATCTGTGGCAAGAACGCAAGTGTTCCTTTCTCGTGCCACCAGAATATCTATACTTTCTATACTTCTCTTTTCTATACTTCTCAGGGAAGTTCGCTGGAGACTAATTCCATCACAGCATGATCTCCTCCGTTCAACAGATAACACAATCTGTGCTTTCATACCCTTCCAGTCAGTTCTGATTCTCTTTCCTAACACGCTCACATAAATGTTACTTTTTGAGAGCCCTCATTCCCCTGAGGAGATGACTGTGTCTTACAATGACAGCCAGTGTCAGCTGTACAATGTGGAGGCTCCTATCTGGGGAAATGTGAGAGGCATTTTAGCTTATCTGTTTAGCTATTACCCTTCCTTGCATTCTCAAGGGGGCTTTTACTTGCCAAACAATGCATGTAGTTCACAATGTTAATGAAAACTCTGACAAAATTGTGGAGAGATACAGGAATACTCTTGTTAAATGACATCATATGCAAGGTGCCAGGATTTATGTACAAGCATAAACCATTATCGTCAATTTTAAATATTTTTCCTCACTTAGTAAACACCAAAATACTGCTGTATATGTATACATAGAAATAGCATTTATTGTAGGTGTCTGCTAGTTGTACAGCATTTTTAAGAAAATAAATGCACAGTTCCTGAGCACATTCCTTAATGTGTGTTTCTCCTGTCTGCTCCATTGGTTTCCTCAGCCTCCATTGCCCTGCCCACTGTCTCAGCCAGCGGAACAGAGGGGGCAGCTATGGGCTTGGGCATGTAGGCCAGGGAGCTTTTGAGCACAAAAGATGACTGTCTGTTGTAGCCAAATTACAATAAATCTGAGCATGCCAAAATTTTTAGTAATTTAAAAATTTGTCCATCTGACTGACTTCAATTATCAAATGCACCGCTTAACATAATAGTTAAATGGTTGCAGTAGTGGGAAATCCCTGCTCTTTATGTCTGAATTACCAAAATAGATAATTTATTTCTACCTCTTTAACCTTGTCCCTTTACTAGGTGTTATTGTGTATAAGAAATTCATCACATTCTGCTAATTTTCAGAAATGTTACCAGTATTACTGGATACAGTGGCTTTCATGATGCTTCCTTGCAAAGTGTTGTGCTTATTAATACATGTGCTTCACAGCAACAAAATTATTTCAACACCTGTAAGCTTTTAAAGACAAATAACTTGCAGTTCCTTTTTGGATAGTAAGGTAACATCAAACCTTGTAATTCTTCAGTGATTGTGAGCTCTGGAAGAAGAACAGACAGATAAGCAGAAATTCTCATGGTGGAGATGAAATCTTGGATGATATTTGTAACGTGAGCTAAGCAGTTATGTTCAGAAGCCTAATAAAAGACATCTGCACAGACTACTAAGAAAGTTTATTGGCTTTTTAGTATTTGCTACATTTGTAAAACTTTTGTAGGATAAGTAACCAGATTTAAATTTTGTCTTACATGCGGTTTTAATACTTAGAGATGTTAGTGTTTTTGTAGTTTTCATTTGCGGTGTGGTATTTCGAGTATATCACTAATTCTGCCTTCTCAATATAATTTGAACACTTCATAACTAATTCACATTTACTTGTCAAAATTATAACAAAGGGAGGTTCAAATCATGCTGGTTGAATGGACTGTGTTATTAGTATCAGGCTATGATTTGATCTGGCTGTGGCTTAAGCTGTCTGCCCCTGCCTGTATTGGTCCTTGAGAGCAGAAAATAGTTGCTTTCAGGTGGGTGACATCTATGGTTTGTTTTTCTGTGCTTCTCTGTGCTAGCGGAAGACACATGGAATAATCAGCAAAAAAAAAGGTACTGGGGAAGGAGTGATGACTGCATAAATTGATGTTGCCTGAAAGTGCTTTTTATAGTTTCAACTCCAGCTGTGTGCATGGCCCAGCAATGGGCAGACCTGCACAGCAAGATGTGTAGCCATCATGAGGAACATGTCAGGTTGTAGGAAGATCATAGTGACCCAATCTTAGGTTTTTAAAGATGGATTTGAAGTGTAGATTTTTTAATTGAACTCAGTACACTTCAGTGGTATAAAACAAAACTTTTTCCTGTGTTGGTGATGAAACTAGGGTTTCATTTGGCAATTACTTTTTTATGCTTCAGTCTCTCAAGCCTTGTGCATTCTTGAAAGCAGTGGACTCTCTCTCAAAGCTTCCAGAAAGGATATTCTATAGCTCTGTCACTGTATGTTGTAGCTCTGTTTGCTGTGGTTAATACAGTATGAAAAATGAGGGAAGAAACTTGATAAGTGTTTTTTGAAAAAACAAATGAAGAATGCTGAAATGTTTAATTATAGGTATGTATGTGTGTATATATATTATATATATATGTATGTGTGTATATATATATATGGAATTTGTGAACTAGAAAATCAAGGGTTTAATTTTTTTTTATTCTTCGCTGTTCTTCTGGGACTGGCAGGTGCTCCCAGTCTTGGCTCAGTTACTGTCTGCATTTGCCAACTGTAACCTTTTAATCATGATCCAACAACGGTGCTTTAACAAGAATCTATATAATCTCTTGTTTAATAACACATACTAGTGTTTCTTTTGATCTTATCAGCCCAGAGATTGCTTCAGACTTGCTGGCAGAAAAAAAATCAGGAGCCTCTAACAGCTGAGTGTTGTAGGTGTAGCTGAACTGGCCCTGTGCCCAATAAGTATCTGACAAATTGTTTTCTACATTTTCATAAAGCCTGTCAATTTTAAAGCAGCAGCAATGTTGCTTCAAAAGTTATTTATTTTCAGCTACAAAAATAATCATTATGTCAATGATCATGGGTAAGACAAGAGTTTACACCGTTACTTTTGATAGCTCATGAAGTTCTCCCCAGATATGCTGCATTTCAATTAGAGAAGGAGATAAAGTGTTACAAAAGTTTTGATTTGATAGGCTTGACTACAGAAGAAGGTAAAACATTGCATCCCTTGAAATGACCAGAGAGATGTGGCTCCATTTCAGCATTTCCAATTGGCATATGTCTTTTGGGATTACTAGAAGTTTGAGCTTGGTGAAGGACAACCACCATTTTCTCTAAGTCCTTATGCTTTCATACCAAATAACCCGTTTTCAGTGTAAAATATCTTTGTTTTAAAAACTTCATTAATGACATTTCTGTACAGGAACTGTGTGACTTTTTTAACAAGCAGTGGCAATACTGAGAATTGGAATAGCTCATTTTTGCTGCTTGCAGCAATATTTAGGAATTGAGGAGTGTTCCTAATAGAAAAATAAGGAATGTTATAAAGTGATTTAAATGGACATTAAAAAATAAGTAAATCAAAATTTTTGATTAGTGTTTAAAAGAGAAGAGTTATTATATATGACTTCACAGGAACCAGACTGTGCCAACCCATCAGGTACAGACTGTAATGTTTGATGGTGATTGCATGTGTTCTGTTCCAGCTGTTGGATCTTGGAGTCAGAGTCTTGGTTGTTCCAGATCTGTACATGCTTGAGGAAACTCAGAGTGCTTTGCATTCCCCGTTGACTCCTTTTCTCTCTCTCTCTGGGGGATTGAAAAACAAGGAGCTAGTGCTTAAACATCGAGATGGTTGTTGAAAACACCCTGTCCTTGTCTAAAGCAGTGCTTGATGCTCTAAGATGCCATCTGTGAGACAGCACTGGCCTTGGAGAAAGGAGCAAGGGACTCAGAGACAAAAAGCTGGAGGGTTGCAGTAGGGCTGGAGCTGCTGGAGGATTTGGGAGTATGTTTCCCCTTCAGTCTTCGCTATGTTTTCACTACAGCTTTAATAAGTCATTTGACAGATCTGAAGTATATATTTTATTCAATACTGAAATTTAAATAAAAGTATTCAGAAGCTTTTGCTGAAGTGTACAAATACATGTTTTACTATTTGTAACGCATTTGTTTTAAAGACACACATCACTAATACTATGAATGCTGATGTGACAGGACACCGTTAAAGCATCTAGTTGGATACTGATCAATACTGGGTGGTGAATCTCACCACACTGCATCAAGTGTACACAAACCAATCTAATTACATTGCATTAATTAATCTTGGTAACCAGAGAAAAAGTTGCCATTTTACTAGTCTGAGTTTGACAAGATTTCAGGTTCTAGCTATCATTTGCAGCTTTTTCTACCAAATTAAGGAATAGTTTTTACTCCTGCAAGCTAGTACTCCAGCCACCTCCCTGTCTTCTCTTGAGTAAGCTGAAAGCATTAAGATACTGGCAGCTTTAGGTTTATAGGAAGTAGTGTAACACGGGCATTGGATTGCTTTTTTTATTTGCCTCTCCTGGGGTTGTTCAGCTGACTAACTGCTGAGAGGAGAGTTGTGCTCTGGAGAATATACTTTATACTTGCCCAAAAAAGAGCGTCAGTCTAAGAAGTGGGGGAAGAGTGATGAGGGATGCAAGTGATTATTACTTGGAACAGTAAATAGGTAAGTGGTGTGGAGAGTGGGAGAACTAGTTCAGTGCTTGGGAAAACGCCTTGCCAAACCCATTGCTGAGGTAATCTGGTGTAAAGTGGCTGTATCAGCCTTCCTTTGCACTGTGTAAGTGCTGTTCGTGGCAGTGAGCTCAGACCTATAGCTGATGCTCCTGGATTTTGGGCTGAAGTTCTCCCTTTTAGTTCCATATAGGTGATCATGTAGCTGTCACGTAAGAACTGCTGTCTCAGCTGATGGTGACTAATTCCAATCAGGTGATTGTTTACTGTGGTAATTTCTTGCCTGAGGCATTAAATAATGGTAAAAAGATAACTATTTATATTAGTAAGAGTGATCATCAGATCAGATTTTAAGAGGCTGAATGTAAAATGATGTGGCTCCTGCTTTCATGTAAGTTTTCTTTGTACAGCTTTTGGTGTCGTTGGTGTTTTTTTAATATGACTTCGAGTATCTTTGTCTAGTTACTCAGGCTGTGATTTCCATCCCTTTTAACTACTAGAAAATTACAGAAAATTGCAAATATTGACAATATCTACTCCAACACTCTGGATGCTTCTACCAGCTAGTATCACTAATCTACCCATTTACCTCCTCCTGTCTTCATTAAATACATTATATGTACTTTCAGTGCTTTTCCTTTTAATTACAAGGTCTATGTTACTTTATCACAGACTTCAGTCCTACTCTTTATTCTGGCTGTATGGAAGAACCAGCAGCCTCCAATCAGAGTTCTTTTGTACCCCAGGAAATCTGACTATAATGGAAATGCTTAAAGAGAAATGCACATAGCCTCAGGATTGGGTAATGTGCTGGAAAAGCCTGAATACACAAGACTCAAGTAGTTTTGATAGTTTTAACAGTGTTATTTTTCCTTTCTTTGGGCCAAGATTTTTATCTGGCTGTGAGGGCAAGTAATTTGTGAGCTGCTCGTGTTACTGGGTCTACTGCTGTCACCAGGGCAAGTGGTAACCACTTTCACCCAGAGCTTTTTGTTTTGTGCTTAGTGCTGGGTACTGCCAGATGTCACTTCCTGTTGCTGATTATATGAGGGCTAAACTTTCTTGGAAAAAAATAAGTAGTGGCTTTTTCAGCCAACAGAGATCTGGGAAAAAGTACATCTTCAGTTTTGTCAGCAAATTTCCTGGTTTTTTTATTAAGGTTTAGCATGGTACAATGAAGTATAATGTAATCAATTAAATTACAGTACCCACATACCGAATGTGCTAACCTGTCCTGGAGTATAGGGAGTTTTCCTTGTGTGCTATGGGCATCTCTTCATAGATGTTAAAATATTTAGGGTATCTCATTCTCATTAGCAAAATACAGATTTTCTGCTTATATCTTCAGCTGGAAAGTTGTCAAGTACATCATATTGGTCTTCCATTGTAAATCATAATGTGACATACTCTTCAAGAAAAATTCCAAGTGAGACTTCCTGCTCACTGGATTAGAAGTCTCAAATTGACGTAATATTTAGAATTATATTTCTGCAGGCCTTAGTATTTTTCCTCTTTTTTTAAAATAAAATTATTTTAAAATCTAAAATAGGTATTGCATATTGTGCTGAGGATATTACGAAAAATCTAGAATGGTGAAAAAGTTTTAAAAAAGGCTTATTTTGAAAGTAGTTTAGATTTGAAGCACAGTGATCATTTGTCTTGTTTCTGCCTTATTTGTTCTGTGATAAGGCAGCCTCTGGACTTGCCACATGGGGCTGTGAATTTCATGTAGAAGAATCTGGGTCTGGTTTAGCCACACGTCTTGCTGTCCTTCACTTGAATAATTATTGGAGAGACCCTGGGCAGGCCCAGGGCATTTCTTGGAGATGCTTGCCTCTACTGATCTTAAGCATCTTTGCTAAAGGAGATTCCACAATCTCACAGACAGCTTGTTCTGGTGTCTCTGTACCCTGGAGAGGCTCTTCCTATTTTCTAACCAATGCTGTATTTGCTGTAGATTTGACTCTGCCTTCCTCCTTCTGTACTGGATGAGACAGATGTATCAGTATATGATAATTGTATGAAAACAGTTGGCATATTCATCACTAACTACTTCTTTTATAGATTCAGCAGTTCCAGCAGTCTTACCCTACAGGCCTTTTATTTCCATCATGATCTTCTGGACTGCCTTGTTTTGTCTATGTTTTTCTTTAACAGTGGTGCTCCCAATGCTGATGTTGCTAGCATCTGGTCATTAGTGTGACATCTTACCTTCGGTTCTGAAAGAGTCTGTAATATTTTACAATGCTTTCCACAGCACTGTATTTATCTGCCTACTTTTTGTGTCCTGTGGAATTTCTAAACCCTTGTATACATACGTACTGTACTGTTGCCTACACTGTTGTTTCTTGTTTTCTATGTATGTGATTTCTCCTCCCAACCACTTCATATTTGTTTTAATTGAATTTCATCGTTTTGACTCTGGGCAGTTCAATCACTTCCCATCACTTAAGTCTTTATTGAAGAGGGAGGCAAAACCTCTTTGGTGACTTCATTTAAAATGCCTTTTATTTTGATAATGAACTGCTAGCTATGAGAGTTTTCCCCTGCGGCATTTTTGAGCAGCCGTGTGCACACTTAATTGGCGTAAGCAGCTGCGACAAAGCTGCGTTAAAGTTAAGAAAAATTACACCTCTTCCTTTCCTTAAATCATCTGTCAAAGAAGAAAATTCCAGTAATTTTAATTTACTTCTTTATTGTGATGGTTGTTTCTTATCTTGTTATCTAGATGGTTACAAGCTGCCTGTGTCAAATAATAAATATATTGCAATATTGTTGTGGATGCTAGAAGTGGTCTGGTTGACAGTCCAATATTCCCTAAAATTCACAAAAATTGGTATCAGTTCCTTCTTTTCCTGGAAATAAGGAAGACCTACCTAAGGTCTTCCACATTTTTTTTTTTTTCAAGGAACATTTTTAAGTTCTGGACAACGTCTGGAAATTATATAGGCTGATTAAGAAAGGCCTTCAAGTATTTTTAGGTTGCAGATTTTGCTAAATAGAATATAGATTACAGACAAAATGATGATGGGTGGATGATGAGGTGGGTTGAAAACTGACTGAACTGAACTGACGTGTGGAGGGCTGTGGTCAGCAGCACAAAGTCCAGCAGGAGACTGGTGGTGGACCCCAGCAGGTCATACTGGGGTCAGCAGAATTTTTATTATTGAACTGGATGAATGGACAAGAGGCTTCTCCCTCATCAGCTTTGCCGGCGATACAAAACTGGGAGGGGCTATTGCTGCACTAGGTGGTTGTGCTGCCATCCAGAGGGATCTCCATAGGCTGTGGATATGAGCCGATGGGAACCTCACGAGGCTCAACAAAAGGATGAGTCAGGTCGTGGCTGTGGTGAGGAATAGCCCCAGGCACCAGCATATCCTGGTGGCATTGGAAAGCAGCTTTGCAAAAAAGAATTGGGGGTCCTGATGTACACCAAGCTGAACATGAGCTGGCAAAGGGCCCTTCCGGCACAGGAGGCCCCTGCCAGCAGGTTGAGCAAGGTGATCTTTCCCTTCTACTCAGTGCTGCTGAGACACATCTGTAGTGTTGTGTCCAGTGCTGGGTTTCCCCAGCTGAGAAAGCTGGGGTGCTTTAACCTGGAGAAGAAAGAGCTCCATCTTAGTGATGCATATAAATACTTGTTAGGTTATTAATAAACTTACTGGGAAAAAAAAAAGGGCAAGAAAAGTACTACTTAGTGAACTGAGTGTTTTAGTATGCAAAGGCATACTCTTTTTTTTCTTGTTTTGGTTTGGTTTGGTTTTTGTTTTGTTGTCCCCTGCCTCCCCACATCCTCCAGAAAACTGCTTCTTTGCCATTTCTCACTTATTTCCCAATATTGTTGCTCAGCCTGTCAAGCCTTCTTCTCCCCGTGTCTCCAGAATAACCTCAAGAGAATTGATGGTTGTTGTTTGACTGATTAAATACATTTTGAACTTTAGAGGATTAGGACAGATCTTTTTGAGTAGAATTTCTGTTTAAAAACAAGTCTGCTTTTGCTGCTGGTTTGAAATGAAATACACCATTACCCTCATGAAATATACCTTTGCCCTGATGATTTCATATAAAATAATTTCAGATGTTCATGTTTTTGATGAAGATTAATAAAATATTGTGGAGGCTGGTGAGCCTGCCACGCAAGGGTCCCCGAGAACCCCCTGGGAGGGAAAGACCCTGAAAGTCATTCTCCAAGTTAGGGAGACACAAGAGACTTCTCAAGGATGCCCTGTTCTGTTATGTTAATGTACCCCTGCTCTGCTCCCTCAGTTGGCCCAGTTGGTCCAAAGCCCCCTTGTTCCTCAGCCAGTGCCATCTATTTCCCCATTGGCTTCCATACCCTGGCACACCTTTGTACTGGCCTTGTGCCCCCTGAGAGTTGGCCCCTGGTGCTCTCTCCACCCCTACCACACCATACTTAGCCCTGGACTCTTCCCATGAATCTTGGTCTTTGTCACTGAACTGTCCATGAGTGTGGCTGGAATAAACATCTCTGAGGACCCCTGCAGACCCTTCCCTGCCCTTTGCCACCGAGGCAGGCCAGCAGCTATCTGGTGTGTGTGTGTGACTGTGTGTGTGCAGGGAGCACCTGCCCAGGGACTCTACAGAGAGATGCTGCCAGAAGGTTGCAGCACCGTATCACCCACTCCGCACCGCAACAATACGTGATAGTACTGATGAAGGAAAAGGAAAAAATTGGTAGTTTACACAGCAGATATTCTAATGTCTTGCATGACCTAGTTTTCAATCACATGCTGGAGGACTTAAAAAAGGGAAATGATGTCATATATAAGGTTTTTTTTTTCTCTGAAAGTCATTGTAAAGATTTTGTATGCAAATTTTTGTCACACTTTCTGATCTGTTTTAACACTCAGCAGCCTCCTGTTCTACATGTTTATAACTTTGTAATTTGCACCGCTGCCGTCTCTTTCATTCCTTCTCACATAAGATGTCTATATCCTCTCATGATCAAAACTTCTTCAACCCTTGAAAAGAGGTGCAAATATTTTCTGAAAGACTTGCAATGATTCTGTAAGCATTTTTCCTCCTAAATGGTAGTATGAATATGGGCCAGTATATCTAGAACAAAACAATATTTTCTCGCTTGTGAGCTGTACCTGGCAACAATGGACTGGATTGAGGCAGGTTTTCTTCAGCATTTGTGAGTCCCTGTGCAGGTGGTAAGGAGGAGGTAACAGCTCTAAGGCCAGCAGAGAGGATGGTAGGAGGAAATAGGACTTTCCCCTCTCAGTGCTGGAGAGCTGCTAAGTTTGCTCAGTGACTCTTGTATGATCATATTGATAATACAGAGCAAGACAGGATTGTTCCAAGTGAGTTTAGCACTAAGGTAAACTACTAGAAAACATACTCTTAATTGGGAATAGAATTATCTACTCTCAAACTTGCTAGAAAGCAGTTCAGCAGAAGCAGCTGTCTATATAGACATTTTAAAAACCATGCCTTTTAAACTGAAGCTAGCAATATGATATTTGAATAAATCACAACAGCAAAGACTGGTAAAATATGATTAAATTTCAGTTCTAATATTTTATTGTTTAAATTCTGTTGTTTTATAATTATTTTATTACTTGGTCTTTTATTACAGACACTTTTCAATGGTGCCATTTGCTGTGTCTGTTGTCCCACTACCCTGGTTTGTATTTCAGTTTTTTAGCTTCTACAGGAATCCCTCAAAGTCCACTAGAAACTAGGCAATCCTTTTTGGTGGACTTTTACAAGCTTTCATTCTGGCACCTCAAGCAGATAAATAAAGTCTAGCTTTTATAGTAAAAGTTATAAAATCTTTGTGATCCAGAACATGCAATAGTAGTGTGTCATGTAATAACATTCTTTCTCCTTCTTTTATAGGTCCTTTTGTTCTGCATCACAGCGGCTCTGTTCATGTTCTTCTTCAGGTATGTCGCTGGTGTATCTATTCACGTGGTAAAAATTGTTTTGAACAGTGTTTCTTCTCAGAGCTTTTTTGGTATTCATCTGTATATTGTTCGATTAAGCTGAATTGAGTGGAGTGCTTCAGTGGTATCACCCACTTCTGTGAACATAGTTGGACTAAAAAGGGAAATGCTGAGTCTTCTGGAGAGTAATATACTGATTACTTAAGGAGTTTCATCTCCTAAGTGTGACCCTGGAGATCTAAGAGTGTGAAAACAACTGAAACTTGCTTTTCATGGCTCTTTTTAAGAGCTTATGGCAGGATGATCACATTTTCTCTTCTGGTAAAAATAAAGGAGAACAGGAAAATCAAATTTTGCGGTCTTAAATAATATCAAATATTTGACATGCATGCAAGTGTAACCACCTTCTTTCAATTTTAGGGTAAACTTGTTTCACATGTTTTCACAAGTTATGAATTGTATTCCTGCTGTAAAACTTACAGTAGTGGGAGATGGATGAGACACTCATTTTAATGACTTGTTTCTCTCTCAGTTTGCAATATATAAGAATGTCATTTATCTTGTTTCCCTTTAAATACCAGAGCTCTCAAATTTTCTTCATTATATCTCAAGTTGGAAAGTTGCTTTTTAAAGTAACCTTTGACTATGACCCTTTGACTTAGAATTTTCTGCGGCATGCAGCCATCTATGGCTGAATGATCCCCTGGTAATTGCAAAACTCTGGAAGCTGCAGCTTGTTTTTCATAATTCCATTACTTACGGATATTGTCCAAGAACAGTCTGTGGATAGAAGTGGGCTGTTAATTTAGGGGATTCGAAGAAGCGTTTCTTCTTTCATCTATAACCCATTAAGAACCTTGCATGGGCAGTCTTCTTGCTATATTTTCTTATACATTCCAGAGTTAAGCCATAACAACCTCAGAGAATTTGACTTGAAAGACACCTGCCTGCAGGCATGCTGATCAAATCCACTCAGAGCACTAAAATTCTGGTCAAAACTATAAATGTTGTATGATCTTGGAGGAAGCTAATTGTCTTCTATCTATGGCTTTGCTAGTGAACTAGTGTTTTAGAGAGAACCTGTAATCACAGGTCTGCAGAGAGATCTGGAGAAATCACAGGATCCTCAAATAGTTTGATCTGAAAGGGAGCTTCAAGGTCACATAGTTCTAACCCCCCTGCCATGAGTAGGGACATCTTCTGCTGGACCAGTGCTCAAAGCCCCATCCAGCCTGGCCTTGAATATTTCCTGAGACAGGGCAGGGCATCCACAGCTTCTCTGGAAAACTGTTCCAGTGAATCATCACCGCATGGTATGTCACAGTAAAGAATTTCTTCTTAATATCAAATCTAAGCCAACCCTCTTTCAGTTTGAGGCCAGTACCTTGCCATATCACTACATGCCCTTGTAAAAAGTCCCTCTCCAGCTTTCTTGTATCTTCTTTAGGGGTGAGGACTGACACAGAGCCCAGACGTATTTGGTGAATTTTTCCCTGACCTGGCACAGCACCACTGGCAGTTGAATGATCTCCAAACCACTTTCTCTTCTAAAATGGTGACTCCATGCCAAGGCTGATGGAATATCCTGTTGAGCAATCATCAACAACATTTAATTCCTTTCGTCTTTGTGTTTTAACAGATGAATTAAAATAGACAATCAGGTTTAGTTTAATTTTTGGGTGAAAAAAATCTGTTTGTAAACACCAATGAATGTGCTAAGACAAGGTAAATTTGTCAAAAATAATTAGCACAGACTGGTTTCTGAGATGGATTTTTTCCTTTCTTGGTGTGAGTAGGACTTCTTCACAGTCTGCTACTTGCCTAAAGAAACCAGGTTTAGAGGGATCTGGGTGAAAATACCTCTGGGTATGCACAGAGTCTGGTCAACTGCTCAGGGAGAAGAGACAGCAGAGAGGTCACTTAATCAGATTTCAGAGTTGTCTATTTGTCTGGACTGGCTGTGACTGTGAGCTGGTTGCTGTCTGAACCCATATATGAATTAACCACTGATCCCCTTCAGTGAGATTTTGGACAGCCCTTGGAAAAATCCTGTGTGGAGTCCCAGGGAAGGCAGTCTTCCTGTCTCTGTTGCCATCTAAAGCAGAAAATAATTGGGAGAGTCATTAAATTACACTTCCTATTTAATGGCTCAAAATCACTTCAGCTTTTTTCTTAATCTTAAATTGATCAAAATGACAAAATCATGTTTATACTTTTGGAATAAACACCTTATTCAAAGTCAGATCTGTTTGGCTTGTAGAATATATTCCCCATGATTATAAAACACTGTTTACTCTTAACAAGCATTTCTTGGCCTGAAAACCAGAAAATTATCTTTTCCATTGTTCTTAATCTGTTTCCAGAGTAGCTTTTTGTCCTCTCCACCCAACTAAAATGTCAGCCAAGGTACTGAGGGCAGTAGCAGTCATGGTCATCAATATCATATATAATCTCTTTCATTACTGAAGATAAAATTCTGATATCTGTATGGTATAATTTGAAGCTTAAAACTTTTCTAAGAAGAGACTTAATATAAGCCTACCTCTATGCTATAAAAGTCTGACTGATGCTTGGGAGTCAAATGTTGCACGGAATAAAAGCAAAGTATTCTTTATTTTCTGAGTTCATAGAAACTGCCTTATTTGAGGTAATTGAGTTCTCTGATCTTAAAAATCATGACTGTCCCCAATAGGTAGCCCTGGTTGGCACTGCATTCCTCATAGGTCCAGGTTTAACTAAATTTGGTTACTATTTCTGCTCTGGGTAGTTTTGAGCTGGATCATTTTCCTTGCACTGCTTGTGCTGTGATGCACAGCAGCTCCATTGGCACTGAGCCAGTGGTACTGATTGGGAAAGCATGGAAAGCAAGAGATGCTCCACTGAATTCACATGGACTTTGGTCATTCTTAAGTAACTGCATGCCAACTTGACTTAAGGTGATCTTTGCTGAATCTAGATTAAAAGTCGTTTGAGTTGGAAAGTTTAAAACTGTTTCCTTTGTGGAAAAATTGGGATGTGCTTTATACATCACGCAGCTTCTTGTATCTTTCAGGTTGCCATGTTAATAGCAGCCTGTAAAGTTGAGTTTGCTTAGTGTTGCTTCTGGAAAGCCAGTGCTCTGGTTGATAGATATCCATTAAAAGAGAAAAAAATCAATACCCCACATTATTGCAACATGATCATATGTCTCTTTTGTCGTGGGTGTCTTCCTACCCACTCCTACTCTTACAGGAAATGTTGTTGTAACAGATAAATGGATCTTGGTCTATGGAAGTCTAGGCATTGTTCTTTTTGATTTATTTGAATATTTCCTTTTCTAGTATTATGATTGTCTTCAAAATCTCATTATAATGTCTATCTTAAATTATTTTCTAAATAATTTCTGTGATAATGGTCTGTTGATGAGGCAGGTGTTTCAATACTAGTTGAAAACTTCACTGAGCAGCCTTGATATTTATCACTAGAGTTTTCCCCAAATTCTGTTGGACTGTTCAAACATTACTGTGTCTGCTACAGGACAAGAAAAAGAAGATGCTAAATCTCAGGTGCTGAGAAGTGAGGTTACAGAACTGAAATGGTAGAAGGAAAAAACAGGAATAATTACTCCAGAATAGATAAAGTGAGAGGAGAGTCAGAGTGAAAGGTAAATTCAGAAGAGCAATACAGAAAGGAAGACAGTAGGAAGAAGGAAGGAGAGAGTGACTGAGGAGGAAAGAGAAAAGGTCATGTCAGGAGACAGGACAAAAAATAGAAGACTATACTGGGAAAAAAGCAGCTGAAATGTAGATGATAGGTTTACAAGCAAGACAGTTATGTTTAGAGACAGAGGAAGCATACTTTAGTGCAGTATTTTTTATTTCTTCTCTTCCATCCTCATCTTGTGGTACTCTTCTTCTAACTTGGACCTCTGTTTTTTCTCAAAATCCTTCTGCTCCACTCTACTGGAAGTGATGAAATTAAGATGCATTACTCATTTGTGGATAGCTGTAGCATACACAGTATGGTGGAATCTGGCATATGTATATTTAATTCACACATATAAGCAACCACCCTTGAAACAGGATTGTTCCTCTTCCACCCATTTTTGCCTAAGAATCTTAGGTGCAGAAGTGTGTCTGGGGAGAGGAATGTTCTCCTATCTGTAGGATATTATTCGAAGGAATTAATTTTTAGATGATGTTGAACTCCACTGGGTCTCAGTATTCACCGCTTACTCAAAAAACCCAGTACTTTGTGGTGTCATCTGATGTCATTGTGTCAACTGATGTGTTGTGCATAGGACTTCTTCACAGTGTTCTACTTTCCTAAGGAAACCAGGTATTGAGGGGTCTGGGTAAAAATACCTCTGGCTATGCACAGAGTCTGGCCAACTCTAGTTCTCTTCAAGGAGAAGAGACAGCAGAGAGGTCACTTGATCAGTCCTCAGAGACCATTCTTTAAGTGTCTTGTAATAAAAGTACACTTTCATTTAATGCTTCTAATTTTTTTTTTTAATTGAAGTTTGCGTGTAATTAAGGTTGCGGGTAAAAAGGTTTTGATTATGCCATGGTTTCATGCCATTTTATTTCAGTTTGAATATTTCATGGTACTGTCCAGAATACTCTTCTGGACTAACTGGATAGAATGAAATGGAGAAGCAGGAGGGATCCTACAGTGTGTAAAATAAATATTTGTAAAACACAGTGAAATTGTTGTAGTAGCAGTTTCATTTTGACTATTACACAAGGGATTTTTTTGGAATAGTGATGCAGTGGCTGTGCATTTTCATGCTCGAAGAAATCCACATAATATAAAATTTGCAATCTCTGTACAATAAATGAACACCTACATAGAAATCCTATTCATATAAACTTAGAAAATCCAGCAATTTGGGTGAATATGTGTTGGCAGACTACAGTACTGGTTGCTATAGTAGATAATCCTTAGACCATATACTACCATCTTATAATATATGCACACGTTATTTCATCTGCTCTGAACCTTAGAAAGCAAAACTCCACCTATGAGCTGAAACCAGCTATTAAAGCTGGATGTTTCTGATGATTGATCATAAGATGAGGATAAAGGCTGCCTTCTCTAGAGGTAAATGCTATAGTGTTATTTTCTAAACCAGTAATTTCAGACAATCTGAAGTTACTGCTGAGATTTCACGAAGCAGGACATCGTGTTTTTCATAACTCTGGACTTGCATAGCTCGTAACAGAAAGCCCTTGATCTTTAAATGTCGTTTATATATTATGTGCTGATTAAAAATGGTTAATGAAAAGAACATCTAAGAAATGCAGATGCAGTGTCATGTACTGCTACTAAAGTAAAGTATTGAAACCTGTGTGAAGTCACTGAAAACCTTTGAGAAAGGTCCTTTTGTTCACAGAGCCCTTTATGCTATCTCATTAAGGAAATTCTAGCCTCCCAAATTACAGCTATTTGCTCTTCTTTCTCTCTGAAACACATATCCTGTAATTCATTCAGTATTTTTGACATGATATTTCAGAGTGCATTTATTTTCTTTTAAAAATGTGTGGTACCAGTGCTGTGTTATTCTCTTGTTTAATCACCTAAACTGCCTTTTGTCCTGAAGCAGCTGCTTGAAAGATATTTTTGCCTTAAAATTCTACTTTCCTTCTACAGTAGAATCAGCAAGCTTAACAGTTGTAGTTGCAATTATATGGATTTAGTATCAAATAATCTTCCCCTTTCTTATAAAGATTATTTTGGAGCCTTTTCCATTTGCTGTAGAATTACAGGAGTGCATTAAAAGCCCTCTGCTGTTGAATTATTAGGTAATAAATCAGAAGAAAAAAACAATGAGGATTTTTTCCCATGTTTATGTATGTTTTTTACTGTCCTTATATAAACATCTCAAAGTTAGTTACTCAAAGTGTTGTTTTGGTAACTGTCATGAAGCTTGATTTCTGAGGTATTTTGGATGACCTGGTGAGTAGATGAAAACATTCAGCCTCCTAAGAAATGCTGTAAATACCAGTTTGCTTTATTTAGTGTGGGCAAAAGTAGAACACGGATTGCAGGAGGGGGTTTGGGATGAGAAGATAACCTTCTGGGTTAACTCAGGCACTTCTGGCAGAGACCTGCTGCTGGACTTGCACAGACTGGGCTCAGATATAAATATGGGTAAAAGGTGAGATAATCATGTTCTGTTTATCTACCAGTAGAATAAATAAAAAGTGAAAAAGGATTTTTACTTTTTTTCTTTTCATGAAACATCTTTTTTGTTCTGTCATAGTCTTTTATCAGACTTCCACTGCATTGTAGCTTTTTGTTCTTTTGGTCTCTTAAAACTTGATATGCCATATAGTACTTTTGGGTTTGGTTTGAAGGGAAGTTTTGTGGATTGCTGAGTTTTGTGGAGCTCTGGTCTGAACTCTGCTACATTCACAGGAGAGGGAGGCTGATCTCCTCAAGCTAATGCTGGACACACATTTGTAGTTCAGAAATGTTAAAGGTGCATCTTAAGCATATTTTTATTCGTGCAAGAATTCAAGATTTTTAGATTTTCTTACAGGTAAGAAGAATATCTGGACCTAGAGATTTTACAAAGAAAATGTATATTTAGGGTGGAAAATTGCAGTGTGCAGCAGGATTAAGGGGAGCATCTTTAGTTGGTTTATGAGCCTCTCCTGACACTCTTTCACCTTCGTTGTTTACAGTGGCTGCTGTACAATGTCCGTGGGCAAATTCCACTTTTGCTATTTCTGAGTTCTTATATTTGCAAGTGCAAATCATTATTTTTTACCTATTCATTTGAGTAGAACTGGAGGAAGAAGACAATAGTAGTATTCATAAAATTCAGAGGAAATCAATTTTGGTCCCCAAACTAGCATTAAAGAGAATGCTGCAACAATTAGATCTTTAACATATCTCTAGGGTCTGTGTACAAGACTCATCTTCAGCTTTAGGGACCTATCTGAGATATTTAGGTAAGGAAATAGGAGGGAAAAATGGGCAAATCAAGAGGGCAGTTCCCATCTTCTGTAGGTTTAACTTACATTGCAGAGCTTCCTCTCTCTAACTGATAATATGAAGGGTTGTGCACCAAACTAATTTGCATAGCTCTAGGTGGAATACATCTAGGCTAACATTTTCCTTTAAAGTTACCTAGGGACTGTGTTAAAGTTATTCTGGGGGATGGTAAGTGTTTAGAATTAATGAAATGCTGAGATATTATGATTTCAATTTATTTTCAATTTATTTTCTATTCTGCATATATGGCCCATATATCTTTCCATTTCTTGGACCCATTTTTGGCTTTCATGTGGAAAAAGTTGCCTTGTGTTCTGCTAATAGAAGCAAAAAATGGAAAGGGACATGTATATTAAAGTATTTAAGTATTGATTTTTTATGGGTTATTGCCAAAGTTTTTGGATATAAATTACAGGAAAAAGACATCATAGAAAAAACTACTCTCCTGCTTGGAAAAAATGTGTGAAACGTATGAAAATGTCCTTCTGAGTTCTAAATAAAATTATTGTAATTTTTACAGTAATATAAAGATCAAAACTGCAGGAAACTGATCTCTTTAGATCCTTCTCAAGAGGAAAAGTGAAAAGTTGCATCTTTGGAGCTGAAAAGGTTTAAATTTGCCATTATTTGTTTCTGTCTTTCAAAGAGTACATGCCAATTTGGCAACAGTATTTAAAGTATTGCTTTAAATTACAGATATGTCATGTAATTTTACAAATTTTTTTCAAGTACCCTTTCTTGAGAAAGAATGTGTTAACAATATATTAAGTTTGGTGATTAGAATGTAGCATTTAATATTCATGTTTGTTTTCTGAATATATGTGTTTGTGATATTGAAGTGTTATTAGAGCAGACTTAGTCTTTTTAGATACCAGGAGTTATTGGACTAATTTCCTGAAAACACCCTGAGAGAAGACTTCCAACATTTTGATGATGATTGTTGGTTACAGTTTCTCCCAAGGAAATGCACACCCCATCAGCCTTTAATCTTTGCACTCGTTATTTTATGGTCAGCCATGGTATGGCTGTCATGCCAAGCCAGGCAATGTCACCATGTCCACGCCTACCCCCAGAAGAGGTGCAGAGTCCATACATGCCATAGGAAACTAAACCAAGCCTGAGAGCCTGCACTGTAAGATTTAGGTGTTCAAAAGGATAAACAGAAATATATTTACAATATTTTAAACACACCTTCTAGTTGTAAGATCAAAGCAACTGTTACCTGGTGCTGAGCTGTGCGAGTGTCATCTCGGCCTCCCTCCATCTGAGCCAGCAGCTCTGCAGTCTCCTGAAAAGCAGGTGAGAGCGTAGGAAAGGTGAAATAGTCACAGTGACAGTGTCACTATCAGCAGAGACAGATGATTAGCATTGCTTTCCCAGAGCTGGGATCGATTGTGAGGAGTGGTGGTGGGAGCCAAGGGGAGGGAAGGGACTGGGAGGAGGCTCCGGATGGGGCTGTGTGTGGTGGGAAGACCAATGCTCCTCTTGAGAGCCTTTCAAAATATTTGTTTCTTTGGATCCTCTTGAGGATGACTGATGGGTTACACTGAGTTCCAAAGCTGCCTGCTTCCCCTTACCTGCTCCTGTTATCAGATGGCCAGAGAAGAAAAGAGAAATTGGAGGAGGAGAGGTGGGACGGTATCCTCAGTGAAGGAGTAAGAGGCCATGCAGGACAGGATTTTGACCATGAACCAGCTGTAATTAATGGAGTGGGAGAACATGGGTGATTGCATTATTAGGGCTATAGTGCAGCTTTTTGTCTTTGGTTTTACCAAAGCTCTTCAGATAAAGTGCTTACTTAAAAGCACAGTGGAACATCAAAGTAACTAACTTGCAAGTCATCAGGTAATTTTTTTCCTTTTTTTGTTTCTGCCTCTTGTTCTAACAGGGAAGCATTACATGCTTTTGCAGCATGCTGACTACAACTGTTTTTATATGCCTAAGCAGGCCCTAAATGTTATCTGTATCAAATGATTGTCCAGAATAAAGGTGGTCATTGTCCTTTTGGCTTTTTAAAAAAAGACGGATACTGCCTCAAATCCCTTGAACCACCTTTCTTGTTATAGGAAGTTTGCCAGTCCCAGTACATACTATTTTTCACTTTGTCTTTCAAGTTGAAAAGCTAATAGTGGATTGAAATGAGTAGGTAGGTATTTTATTGTTGTATTATACCCTTGTCTTCAAACTAGCTTTGTTCTTGAAGGCATGAGCTGTGGTTAGGTCAGGTCCGAATGAGGAGTATTAAATGTGTGGGCTGAACTTGGGTTAGCTTTCATTTTCCCTATGTTAAATCATGCTGCTTCTGATTCCTGCAGTCTGCAAAAAGGCTGCAGAGTAGGCTTACTCAGCTGCCAGTGAGGGGAGAAAGTTATGTTCTGTTTAGTTCCTGTCTTTCCTATCTTTTTTTGTGGTTGTAGTTTTTCATATTGAGGAATGCTGGTACATCTTTTTAATGGTAATACACGTCAAAAGTCAAGAAGATGCTTTAAAGCATCATTAAAGCATGTGACTTTTGTTGGCTTCTCTGCTTTTAAAAAGAAGCAAAACCCCTTTTACACTAAATTCAGATGTCTTGCTTAATTGCTTCCTGCGGATTAAGTAGTACCAATGATTTTACAGCTATATGGGAAGAAAGGAATAAAATTTGATAAAAGTGTCATGGTTTCCATTCCCACGTTACATGGTACACGTGCCAGTTTACATGCTAGGAAATAACTGAAATAAGGATTTTTGTACTGTACACATGCTATTAGAAATGTAACTAAATAGCCTACAGAAACAATGTGTTTCTTTAGGAGTTAAAATGGAACACCAGGTATTACTAATAGTTCATTGCATTTGCTAAATCAGTAAATTTACTCTTGTATAGAAAATAGAAACTTTTGAATGTAATGTGAAGAGATTAAATTTAATTTACCATGTTTGGTCACTTTTAGCCATATGGTACATAGGCTCCTGGAATGTATTTAAACCTTTTCTTTCCAACAGTAAATCTTGTCCTTGTTTTAACAGATTGCTTTACATGTAGCTGGATCCAGTTGCACAGTCTCCTCAAGAGAGGAAATGCATTGCCTGCAGACAAGCGGTACAAGAATTACAGCTGTACAATAGGGAGTATTTTTCCACCATTATCACTTTTCAGTGGAGATTCTTTTTCAGATACGTAACAGTGACTCAATGAACCAGGAAAGTGTTTACCTGCAAGGTGATCTGGTGGTAACAGGAGAAGCTTTTGAGGGCTAAAATTTCAGGCATCTCTGTCCAGAGCCATCCCCAATGGAAGAAAAAGAGGGTCTCCTCCCCTTCTTTAGGTTTCGTCAGTCAATCACAAAGGACTTTTGTACTGCTAGCATATTGATGTGTCTGGGCTTTGGCTGTTTATCATCTTCCTGTCATCCTTAAATGCAAAATAAAAGAAAGGAAATAGCTTCTGGTTCTCAGGCTTTTGAGAATAAACTGCTTGTGCCTGCTGGGGACCTCGCCATCCCAGCTGCCCTGGAATGCCTTCTGTGGGGATGCGATCTCTGGCACTGCTTCACATCACCCCTGTAGCTCCCAGGCACTGGCCAGAACAAGGCTGATATTACAAGTCAGATGATGAAAAAGCAATTGAGGTTCACAGATTCGATTTCTGTCTTTGATCCTGGCATTAAAGTACCAAGCTCTGTGAGTGGAAGTATAGTGCAGGCAAGATTTCTGGTCGCTTTAATCCCATTTCTAAAAAGATCCATTCACAGGATGTAGGGATTGGCTTGTATTTTTGCAGGATTTCAAATCTGTTAGATGTATTTTGTCTGTGTTTATTGTCAACACTACAAGCAGCAAGGTTTTTTTCTTCCTTATTTAAAATTATTTTTCTGTAAGATTTTTCTTATTTCTAGTATACTGTAGTATAGTGTACTGTATAGTAAAGTTTGGCAGCTAATTGACTTACCCTTTCACATACATTTGAGGCACTTTACAGTTTACATACAGAGTACTAAGGGAGAAGATTTAAGTACCCTGCTGAAGGTCAAAGACAAAATTTGTGTGCCTTTGAGCCATAGAGTTTCAGTCCAGTTCTTAAACCACAAGGCTATCTCTCCTGCATTCATGTTACAGGACATAATTTAACTTTAAAAAGTGGGGCATGGTACAGAATAGCTGCCAGAGAAGTAGGTAGGAAGTAGTATATAAAACCCTATATAGAACCATAGAAAGAGGCAGGAGACAAGGATATTATGCAGGACAGTGTCAAATACTTTGTACAAGTCCAGGCAGGTGGCATCACTCTCTCTTTCTTTATCTACCACCACTGAAACCCCATTGTAAAAGGCCACCAAATTTATCAGGTACAATTTGCCATTAGTGAAGCCATGCTGACTGTCAGCAATCACCTCCTTGTTTTCCATGTACCATAGTTTCCCGGTGGATCTGCTCCATGATCTTGCCAGACACAGGGGCAAGACTGGCTGGCCTGTGTTCCCTGGGTCTTCCTTTTCTTCTTTTTTAAATGTGGGAATTTCATTTCCCCTTTTCCAGTCACTGGGAACTTCACTGATCTGCCACAACTTCTCAGATAGGATGGAAAGTGGCTTAGCCACTTCATCTGCCAGTTCCCTCAGGATCTGTGAATGCATCTCACCAGGTTCTATGCATTTGTGCACCTTCAGGTTCCAGAGATGGTCTTGAACTTGACCTTTTCCTATACCAGATGGCTCTTCCATCTCCCAGTCCCTGACTTTGTCCTGTGCAACTCAGGCAGTGTTGCTGGGTCACTTGATGATGAAGGCTAAGGCAAGAAGGTCACTGAGTACCTCAGCTTTCTCCATATCCCAGGTAACCATGTCTCTCATTTCCTTTTAGAGAGGGCCTGTATTTTCCCTTGTTTTTTTGTTGTTGTTTTTTGTTTTTTTTTTGTTTTTTTTTTTTTTCGTTTGGTTTGGTTTNTTTTTTTTTTTTTTTTTGTTTTGTTTTGTTTTGTTTTGTTTTTTTTTGGGGGGGTTTTTTTTTGTTTTTTTTTTTTTTTTTTTTTTTTTTAATCAACAGAAGCTTTTCTTGTTGCCCCTGGTGTCCCTGATCACATTTCATTCTCTCAGGGTTTTAGCTTTCCTAACCTCACCCCTAGCTGCTCAGGCAATCTCTCTGTGTTTCTTCCAGGCTACCTGTCCTTGCTACCTTCTTATATGGGCTTCTGTTTTTTTTTGTTTGAGTTTGTCCAGGAGCACTTTGTTCATCCATGCAGACCTCCAGGAATTTTTACTGAACTTCCTCTTTGGGATGCATCACTCCTGAACTTGAAGGATGTGATCCTTGAGTATCAACCAGATTTCTTGAGCCCTTTTGCTCTCCAGGATTTTATCCCATGGTGTTATACCAAATAGACACCTGAAGAGGCCAAAGTCTGCTCTCCTGAAGGGAATTGAGCTTGCTGTGTGTCCTCTTTGCTGCTGTAAGGATCTTGAACCCCACTACTTCATGGTCACAACAGCCCAGGCTGCCTTTGAGCTTCACATTCCCCACCAGCCCCATCTTTGTGAGAACAGTACAGCATAGCTCCTGTCCTTGTTGGCTCCTCTATCACTTGGAGAAGGAAGTTATCATCAACATATTCTATACTCTTTATTTCTCTTGTTTTCTTTGCTGTCCCAGCTCCTTGGCTTAAATTCTTTGGCCATCTGTTGCCTGTCAGTTCTTCCTGGTTTTGCTGCTGCTGCTCTCTTAGAAATAGTTACCTAGTTTTGCTGAGCTGAGGGTTTGTGTAGTTGCTTGTTTAAATTAGAAAAGAAAAATATTCTCCTGACACTGGAAAGAAGAGATCCCTTTGAGAATTGGTTAGGAAAAATTTAAGAACCATCTATGTATTTACAAAATTCACCTATGAAGGGAGAGTCACACCAAGAAATAAACTATAATTCTTAGAAGATAGATTTAGAGTTCAGAAGTCCCTGCTTGTCATTTGAATGTTACCTGTGTCTGTTTGATTGCTACAGTCCTTTGTGGCAAAACGAAGCAGTTGCAGACACCAGTGTGGTCATGAAATACAAGTCCTGAACTGGTAACTCACACTCATCACATGTTTCTGATTTGATAGCAGACAGGGCAGAAAATCTCCGTTTCATGAAAAGCAGAAGGCAATTACATTACATTAGAGTCTACATGTTTTGGTGTGTATTTTTAAAATAAATAGTCTCTCTGTTTATGTAAGGGTTGCACATGATCAAATATTTTATATGTAACTACTGGGCAAATTGAATATATATTTGTAGTCCAAAGACTGCAGTCCCGAATATGCCTTTTAGCATATGACATTCGTATTTCATTTTAGAAAAAGGCGTATTTTTAACTACAGGGATTGGAAATACTTGAAATTCTATTCCTGTGAGCTAATTGCTGACTAGAATAGGAAAATAAGAGCTGCTTTGTGGTTAGATGCTTGTGGTCTTTCTTTTGGCTTTTGGCCCTTAGATAAAATGGCAGGGAAAGCACAGTAATGGATAATGGCATCATCAGTGTACCCTGGACATAATTTGAAGCCTGTCAAATGTCTGCTACTTTATAAACATTGATTTACATAGTTCTTCATTCTACCATCTGCTTATTTGGTTGGAAGAGTATAAATTATGTCATAGATGATTTTCACAGACATGCTTCGGTTCGTAAAGCTTCAATTTCACAGAAAAAGAAACTGCTGCAAAAAAACCCAGTTTCTTCTGTGAAACTGAGACTTTATGGGCCATTTCAAGTATTCTAAAGAATGAGACATTCTTTATTCTCTTTCATATGTTTGATATATTGACTAGAAACCATACTGAGGAAAGGTGTCTAGTCTTACATTTTTGGCCTAAATAAACCTTACCATGAACTAACCACATCTGATTAATATAATAGCAAACTCTAATTCAGAATCTGACTCTACTGTTACTGACATTAATATCAAACCATGGTTCTCATCATCAGGTGAAGTTATGGTTAATTTTAATTGATTTGTAAAAAAACTTGGATTTCACTTACGGTCTAAATAAGATAATTGTTATAAGTAAATAGGAAGTGAGGAAAAACCTGAAAAAAATTTAAGTTATTACAGTCATATTTGAGTATTTGCTCAAAAGAGTAAGATTAGTGCCTTTTAGATTTAAGTCTATGTTTTCTAAAGTAGGTAGAATACCTTGGCTGTTTTAAATAATAATTTTCTGATGTGCCAGGGGCTTTTTTCTCTATAAATTTGAATGAAGGCATATTTAATTTTTTTCAATGAGACATTACAGTAGCATTTATTCCAGGATCATGCAAATGTCAAAAATTCTGGCATGATTCCTCAAATACACTCTTTGAAGACACTTAGAAGAAGCAAAGAGGTGAATAACCATGTGCGCAGTTATTGGTGAAGAATGAATTGTGTCGAGTCAATCTGGCTTCCCTCTGTGAAGATTAGAGGCTTCGTTGATTCAGAATTAATAGAGGATTAATATATCTTCAGTAAATCTTCAGACAGACTCTCATGTGACATTCTCAGAGGAAAGGCCTGAAAGTGCACTGTAGACAAAACCCCTTCTACTTAAAACTGGATGAAAAACCCTAGTACTGAATTTACCATTTGAGTGGAAGTATCATCCAGGGTTAGTTGATTCCATCCACAGATTTAATATTAAGTTCTAAGTAATCATCCTGGTCATTATTGAAGTTGTTGAACAATGAGACCAAAGCTGTCTTCCAAGATGTCTGGCTTTATCCACAGATTTAGTAAATATGTCATTCAGAAAAATTTGGTAAATACTCCCAAAATCTACAATGCAAATTGTTGGATGGTTCTGCACTTTAGAAGAAAGAACTACAGATGGGGAATTTGGAACCTCTTCGGGGGTCACGATTCTTCATAGCAGTGTGTAGGACTTAGATGGCAACCTGAACATGAGTCAAAGTACCAGGATGTAAAAAACAGCAATTGTAATTGGGTGTATGTGCCTGATTGCTGGATGGACAGCCAGAGAATTGTGGTCAATGACTCTGTGTCCAGGTGGAGGCTAGTGATGAGTGGTGTCCCACATGGCTCTGTTAATGCTCTTCAGTATCTTCATCAATGACACAGACAGTGAGACTGAGTGCATGTCCATCCCTAGAAGTGCTCAAGGCCAGGCTGGACGGGACTTAGAACAACCTGATCTAATTGAAGATATCCTGTCCCACAGCAGTGAGGTTGGAACTTTAAAGTCCCTTCCAGCCCAAACCATTCCCTGATTCTCTGATGATATAAAAAAGAGCACAGCATACAAAGCATGTGAAGTTACCACTGATCTCTCCTTAGTGTCCAAAATGCAGCTGGAGTAACAAAATTTATCTATACATGAACACATTGTCCAGAGCCCAGAGCAGACTGAGAGTGATCCAACACTTACACACCATATTGTTTGAGGAACTTGAAATGACTTGAAATGTTTTGTTTACTCTAGAAAAAGGCTAAGGTGATAATAGTCTCTCATGTGTGCTGTACTTCTGTAATGAGGGCAAGAATAATGAACTCTCTTTTGGGTAAAAAATAAAATATATAATAGTCTAAAATTGCAGGGTGTAGACGTGGGTTAGAAATAATTATATTTGAGTAACTTTCTAGTATTAATACTCACCAGATAGTGAGGGATGATTTGATGACCAAGGTTGACATGAAGGGTAGAGCTGCAGTCCTTGTTTTTGATGAAGAAGCGACTATTTGAAATTCCTTCTGTAATTTTATGTGATTATTCTATATAACTTGTGGTCTAAGTTCAAGTGTGATTGTGATTCTGTCTCTGAGAGTGCATATTGATTCTAAGTGTAGGAGAACTGGAATGGGCAGCCATTTATACATGGAGGCTAAATGGCTGGTGTTGAGCTAACATGGAAATTTTGATATTTATATTGGATTTTTAAAAAATAATAATTTTTGTTCCCTGCAGGAACTGTTCCTTCATAAGGTGTGAACCATCACTCCTAAAAGAAAATCTCTTGTAAATACTATGTTTTGTATGTGTAACCTAGGTGCCAAAGAACAGTAGATTGTATTGAGTGGTAGAATTTCTGAGGAAGGACTGCTGCAAAATACCTCACTGAAGCAACAAAGGCCATCTGTAAAGAGGAAGATGATGTCTTGAGGAGTAGCTGGAACACCTTTGTGACTTTATGCAATGTAAACATGCACGGTAGCTGTCATAGGCCAGGTCTCTAGTACGTTTGTACGCCTTTCTTCCAGGAGTGCAAGGTCTCCTGAAGAAAGAAAGAAAGAAAATATACATGATTGTAGCACAGATCTTTATTTAGCAGCTGCTGTAGAAGGCTGTTTGAAATCTTGTCAATCCTGAAATCTCATCAGTTGTATGATGGTAATACCAGGGAGCTTAAGGTTTTTCCAGTTGTTCATTTCCTGGTTAGAATATCTTGTCTCTCTCTGTTGCTACATGAAGGATTAACTGAAGAGATAACTGCCTATAGCACTTGAGGAAAACCTATAGTTATAAAATGCTTGAAACCAGAATGTATAAATAAATGGAAAAGCTTCCTTCTGGAATTCTGTTTTGAGTTCATTCTTCTAATTTTGTAAAGATCAGTTGATAAAATAAGACAAGAAAGTGATTTGATTTGTCCCTGTCTTTTGAAAAGTTAAATGTTAGACCCAGGTAAAAGGTAGCACTATTAGGTTTCCAGGATTTGTCACCCTCCAAAGCTGACTTAATGAAATTGGAATTTAACTTATCCTCTGTTGTCACTCTGTAACAAAGACTGACAGGTTGCTGATAATTTATTGCTGATACACCTCTTCTCACAGGGACAAACAAAGGGCAAGCCTTGTGCTGAAAGCCAAGCTTTCAAGTCATTTAAGAGGTTTGGAGCTTTATTTGTGGCTTCTGATAAGAGTGTGAAGTTTTCACTGTACTGAGTGTGCTGTGAGTAGGTGACAGGGCAATGTCAGTTTGAGTTATATCAGCACAACCCACCCAAGCTGTTCTACTCTAAAGAGTCATATTATAAATACAATGTAAATCATATTGATTAAAATGTAAAACCATTGGCTGCTCTAGACCACTATCAAAATTTTTTATCGTGTGTTATGAAGTGCTTGAGTATGTTTTAATAAGTGATGAATATAAAGGGAAAGTGCAGGAATAAATTTTTCAGGTTTCTTAACCAATATCCATGCTTTTCTTTTTGGGAGTATAAGAAACGCTTGCATTATCAGTTTGATAAGCTGAAGATGTGATCATTTACTGTAGGTTCACTGTTAATCTGCTGTTGGTTGTCTTTGGGAAGTATAGAGTGACTTACCCAGGAGTTATTCTTGTAATCTGCCAAAGCAGTCTGGTGGTTCTTTGTTCCACTCTCAGCCTCTCAGCACATCCTTATTTCAGTTACATTTGATTCACAGACAGCTACTATTAATTTTAAAATATAAAAGACTTAATTTTATGCATAATTCCATGCATATCCCTCTTTAAAGTGCCCTTGCAATCAAATAGCATAGCAGCAATTAATAGAAGTATGTTGAACATGCCACCTGGTACTCAGAATTATAGATAACACTCTGACTGATATGCACATTTGCACTCACAAGTATCTGTTGACAAGCAGTTATCTAGGTTTCAATGAGAAGCATTAAAGAAAAATGCAGCATTTCTCAGGAAGGAGAAAATGAATGTAAAGTCAATTTTCTTTTGAATATTGTTAAAGTCTCATTGAATAATATACTCAAAGGTGAAAATGCCTGCACTTTCAGTTCCATTTCAATTCTGATTTTAAAGAAGTCCTCTGGCATTGGATCTACAAATGCATTTTAAGGCTTTAAATTTTATATTAATTCAATATGAAGTATACAAGACTGGAAAACAACCAAAGCTATGATGGTATGTTTTGGGATCTAGGAGCTGTTTGGTTGACTGCCTTCCCCTGAATTAAATTTAAAATGTACATTTCTGTTATTTGGCCTCTAATTGGTACCTCTCTATTCCTCCTTGTAAAGTACAACTTCAGCTGAAACTGTTCTTTGACTTTGAGCAAAAATAATTTGTATATAAATACTATGTTTTGTGTATGTATGTATTCAGAAGCCCTCTATTACTTGAAATAACTTGAGATTCCATATTAGGGAAGATCTGGTGCTTTGAATTGTCAGAGCACCAAGATGAGATTTGCTAATACTTAAGTCTGAGGTCTTGTTTTTTCCAGTCTTTTCTTGTCTGTTCTTTACATTACACATAAAGAAGTCATCATTTAGAGGGGCTTTTCTTCTTAGGAAACTGGAAATGTTTAACCCTCAGTTCTGTCCAGGATATCCTAACCTGTGCCCATTAGATCAGTCCTGGAGATTTCCTTTCCCCAAAAGAGATGGTCTGCTAGGCTTGTGATTTTTTTGTCATTTAATTTTATTTGCAAAAACAGGGAGTGAAGGAAAAATCCACACACCTTCTTCAGCATTTCAGAAGCTGTCTGATAATGAAGAGATAAAATCGATTCAGGTCCGAAGGGCTTTAAGGTGTGTGCAACGTAGGCTAATTTCTCACTTCCACAAGTGCTCCTTGTCATACTGTGTGCCACTAAACTGCTGGTAAACTTCAGTGTGCTATTTGGACATAGCTCTTACTCTGCCGCCGTGTAGAGTGAGTTTTTGGAGAATTTCTCTTTCGGTAGCCATCTGCTCAGTAATAGCCCTTTTTTTGTCTTTTTTTTTTGCACTTAGCTGGAAAAGATTACCTGGCATACTTGACATTCATCTCAAGAACCCAACACCTTCCCTGTTCTGTTTAGCATCCCTTCTCCTGTGCTTTGCTCTTTTCATCTCATGTCATATCTAATTTGGTGCAGATACCTTGTTTCAGATATCTTGGTAGGTAGAAGATAGATAACCTCGTCTGCATTTTTATATTGACAAAGGCTTTCCAGAACTCTCCTCTTTACCTAAGAGAAGTACTCCTCTTGTCAAGTTCTGTTATTTAAAATGTGCACTCAAATGTCCTTTCTAAGTATAAATTTTCATGTGTTTTATTTCATGCTGTATGAGAATTGCAGCTTAAAAGATAAAAACAGATAAAAGAAAAGGGAAGTTTAGTAAACTACATCTGAAGTGCCATTGCATTGGTGTTTCAGAAGGTATTGCCACTTAAGGTTCATTTAGGGTTCTTTAAGAATTAATAGTAATTTTTTTTTTCTTTTTACCACCAGATGTTGTAGTTTCACAATGACATTTCCTGATTTTTAAGAACTTTTTACTTTTGCTATTGTGTATGCTAGCAACTAAAAAAAAAAGGCGTAGGAGGAGAAATAATTATTTTAATTTTCTTTTTAGTTAAAGTATTCTTCGCTGTTGTTAGAATAATAGATAAGCACTCTTTTAGATTCATTGATTTAAAAAATTACTTAAGTGGAATATTGCCTGAATTATTTTGCCTAATATATTAAAAGTAACACTTGGGAATTGGATTTTTAGTCTAATATAATCTCAGATGATTTCTGATGTGGACATCTGACAGGAAGAAATTGCTTAGTTTTCACTGTCAAGTAAGTTGGTAGTTGATGGTGAATACCTTGGTGCCTCCCAGTTTGAGCAAGACTCAGTAAAACAGAATATTCATTGTTTTCTTTGCATAATTGTATAATAAATATTTCCTATGTAACACTCTATAAAACCTCAGGCATTCTTGGACACACAGAGGAGAGAATGATTTGCATTGTGTATCGTATTTCTGTAACCAGATAATTGTCTCTCTTTTATACTGATTGCCAGAGTTGCTCAAGGTGGTACCTTAGACATGAAATGGAGCTGTAAGGATCAAATTGAGCTTAATTTGAGGAAAACCAAGGGGAAGGTAGGGCTGCAGACTCACTCTTTTCAGAGTGAGGTGGTAGCGGGGAAGCAGAGCTGCTCTGGTCCTCGGCCTTGTGGCACCCACCTATGAAGAGGAGGTCAGGGACCTACGAGGAGCCTGCAGCTCCTGGTGCTCCAAAGGCCTCACAAGTTACAGCTTTGGAAATCTGTCTGTAATGCTCATTAAGGAAATACACCCTGAGTCCTGAGCCTGGAAAATGCTGATGCTCTTCACCATATGTGAAGGGTACGGGATGGGGGTTTTCTCTTGTGCAGAATAACAGGAAATTTCTTTAGATCGTTAGAATTTTTTTTTTTTGCATTTGTTTTAAAAAGTGATGTCAGAAGGATCCTGACTGTGCAATGGTAGAGAGTTATTTGAGCTCTGTGACCACTGGCAGTTGTAGTCACTTTCATGTATGTATGACTTTCTGTCTGTGCCTGACCTGCACAAGCTTGGTTGAGACAGGATTCAGGAAGAATGCTCAAGACTAGCTGTCTCTCTTGCTACATTTATTTTATTCAGTAATTAAATCAAGCTTTTCTGTGGTTAAGGGTTTTATAAGAGTAGCATTGTCTGATATAGTTAATTTATCTTACAAAATGTTTAAATTCAAGCCTAAATTAAGATCTAAGAGATGACTGTATTTTTTCTAAAAAATTTGTATTTTCTAAATAATTTGTACTTTTTCTAAAATATGTTTTTTTAAATGCACAGACATAGGCAGCAACAGTGTAAGTGCACAACTTGAATAAAATTCAGCGTCTAAAGCTGAGCACTGAGCAAGCTAAATGCATGTTCAAATTTTACATAGATTCTTCCAAGGTTGTGAACATACATAGAAGTTATTGTAGTGGAACAGATCAGTGATTCAGCTAGGCCTGCTGAGAGCCACTGGTGAAGCATGCCAAAACGTAAATCAAGGACTTGATCAGGATTTCAGGTCTGTCACGCAATGCTTAACCCAGCTGGAGACCTGGCAGCAGAGTGCAACTCATGGGTGACTGACCTTCCCCTGCCTCCATCTTCCTACCCCACAGGAGGTGTCGTTCCTTCACTGAGTTAAAGTCTCAGTGCTAGAAGGTACTTGCAGAAAAGTCCATCATGGAGCAATAGTCTTCTGGGAGGCCACTGCTTGTGAGCCCTTGCTCTGTACTTGCAAGTTGGGACTCTGTGGTGGGGGTGCCTGCTAGAGCCAGGTCTGCACCACAGGCCTTCTGTGCTGTCCTGCCTTCCTTCCCCGGGAGCCAAGGACATAGCTCCTCGTTCTCCAGTCTCTGCAAAGTTTTGTGAGATGGAAAAATGATAGCTTGTGTAGTTGGGAGCAGGGAGACAACGTATGTCAGACTACTGTTTTGTGTTTCACTTCTGCTGATAAACAAGCATTTGCCATGTTTCTTGGAGGAAGATGCTCAAGTGGTTACTTCTAAATGGCAGAGTATGGCACTTACAGGGTGAAGTGTGTCTTTTGAAGGTGCAAACCAGCCCCCACGGATCTGCTGTAGCCTCAAGGAACAGGAACAGCCTTCGTATGAGGCCCTGTCGTGTAAACCAGTCCACTGATGGCTGGGTGTATGGTTGGTCCCGAGCTTAGAAAGAGATACATGAAGGATCTTCAGTTTGATGTAGCATCTATTCAGATGTGACAGAGCTGTTGGAGACCAGCAAAGCCAAACAGCTTTGCCTGTTCTCCTGGGGACCAAATTTATCCCCAAAGCCCCACAAGAAGGCTTTGCCATAGAAATGAGCCCTTGGGAGAAACTGCCCCCACTTCTGGGTGATCAGCAAGCACCAAAGAAATGAAAAGCTGAATGTTTGATGTGCTACAGAAAAGTAGGTTTGTAGTTCTAGGAATTGCCTCATATATTACTATGGGACCAAGATGGAGATTTTAGGGTGTTGGTCCCTTGTCCTTCTCCTTCTTCCCTCTTCTCTTTCTTCTTCCCTTTTCTGTGACCTCAGTTCCTATCATGTAGTAATTGGTAGAGAGAATTTAGTTTAGAAGAGACCTGTTAATAATATTGATGGTTATTGGATTTAGAAACAAAATAATATACGTATAATCTTTCTATTTGATGATAAACCTTATATAAACTCCCTGCTCTAGGTGCCTGTGGCCATTTTCGGCACCTGGATGCAGTGGAGACACTGTGTTCCTGAACCCTTGATAACTTAGAATAAACAACCTGAAGCAGCAACGAAGTCATTTGTTATTTTTTCCTGAGATGAGAGATTGAGAAGAAAAAGCATTCTGGGCACGAACCCCCTCAGTGGGACTGTAACAGGGTCCCACAAGAGCAGATTGCTGAGTAGTCCGTGGTGTGAGGGTTCTGAATCCTTCTTTGGGGAATGGAAGAGAAGGAATTTTCCTTTCCATCTTGGAAGCAATTAGGGGAAAACATGATTGACTTATTTAAAGCCTGACTGTCGTAGGTTGGGGAAATACATGTAGAAGCCTTCCTGCAGGGCTACCCTATCCCTTCTAGGGGTGGGAAATTCCTCATTATTGAGGAAGTGAGTGTTGTCAGTGGTTGTTGATCTGAGTGGAGGTCACGGCATCCCCAGAGTCCTCTGTTAGTCTCAATTGGAATCCCTCTCAACAGCACATGTCCTATTGTGATGTCTGGCCATGGCATGTTTGGTGAATATCCAGCAGTACTATTACTGGGTGTGTGCTGTTACAGATCTCAGAGGAGGCACTGTTCTGGTTCCTTTAAATTGAACTCGTTTGGGTTTCAAACCTACTTGAAAAGCATAGGGTGAAATAACCTGTTTGTGAATGCTGGTGGAAAGATGCAGCACAAATAATATAAGTGTTGTTGACATACTTGTAGAAAATACCAGGTTTTAGGTTAATTCTCTCCCCATTCTTCCAATTATTATTTTTTAAACTACATGTCTATGACAGTGTTTCTTTAAATACAACATTTGGTGTTTGTCAGGTGGCATGGGGTTTTAAGGGTTGCATATGGATACTTACCACATAGTTAAAGGTGACATAATGTGGGTTTTGGTGTCAGAAAATTAAATACTGTATTTAGCAGATTTACTATTGAAATACCAGTAATGCAGAAAGATGAAGTATTCTCTTAATGCTTACTAGGACTTAACAGTTGTTTCCTGTGTAAAAATCAGTTATAATTGGGAACTATGAAATATAAAATAAAAATTCAAACCAGTATATTTATAAGACACATAATCAGAGGTGTGGATTACAAGATTGGATTGGATGGAATGTTAATTTTGGATTACGCTTACGAACTCATGTAGTGTTAAATAAGCCTGAGGTGCTGTGAAAATGACTGAAGCACTATACAGATGTTCATATTATTGAAAATATGATTTTATGGCTAAAATGTCTTACAGAAGGTAGTAGCTTGATACATTGATTTCTTCAGCAATTTCTGGCACGACTCAGTTTTACAGCTCTATTCTTCCTTGTCAGATTTTTCCTGGATTCAGCAGAATTCTGGCTATACCTTGCACATAGCTAATTTTACAGAGGGAGAACTGCCTTTTTTTTGTTTCCGTAGAGCTTGATGAAAAAAAAGCTTTTGATCTGTTTATGAAACTGTATAAAACCAGTGCCTTCTGATTTTTTTATCTGCTCATCCAGTTGTAATAGAAGTTTTACTGAAGTGACCCTGCTATTTTAAATTGAAGAGACAGATGGATGTCAGTGATTACACACCCAGCAGTAGATGTGGAGGAACAGTGTTGTCAGACACTACCCCGTGATTTTATTGCAAAAGTGGATATAATTTATTGTTTGAGGAAAAGAAAGCAGCAAAATATTATTTTGAAGGTGAGCCAATTCATATATTCTTGGACATTACACAGACCACCCAGATTTGAAGCCATGTTTTAAGTTTCTTAAATCTGAATAGATTCAACTGAGCGTTGAGCTGCCTGCCTGAGGCCAGTGGAACACTTAGGAAGGGAAAATCCACCTTTTAATTTCCCTTTCTTTTAATATCTTCCTTAGTGAAAGGCTTCACAGTGAATAAGTCTGATGAGTTTCTGGAGTAAGGAATAAGATTTGCTTATCAGAAGTGCAGTGTTCCTTGCTGAGAATTAAGTTTGCTTACTCTTGGTAATGGGCGTGATCCTATAGTACAGTCTCCTTCCAGCCATGTCTCTGTGTTGCCACAGTATGGGCACAGCATCTAACAAACTGTATCCCTGAGGATGTGTGTGTGTATATTATATATGTGTATCATTGGTGACTTTGTTCGATAAAGGAATTTGATGAAATTCAGTGAAATTCCACACCTTTCTGGCATGCCGTGTTGAATGGTAGGGTGGCCCACCAGATGTTCTCCAGTTTATAAAGCTCAATTTAAAAAAAAATATCAACAGGGGAAGAAAAGGTAAGTTTCTCTTATATTGGGAACCTCATTTAAGGATGAGAAAAATTTGAATGTCCCACCTTGTAATGCGCTAATGTTTCATTCTGCTCTTAATCTGCAAATGAATTTATAGTCTTTATAATGTTTGCTTTTATGTTGTGATGGCTGCAGTCATTGACAAGCTCTTTCTCAGCTTACCTTGAGAAAAATCCTTTTTCCAAATGATACCAAGGAACCAGCATCCAACAGCAAATTTTCCATTCCGCCATATTTTCTGAAATTTCACTGAGACCCATCTTGAAGAAATAAGTCAGTTTTTGCCAGTAAAGTAATTCTTTTGATATACATATGTGAATTTATACTTCTAGACATCGATGTGCCAGCTGGTGTGATATTTCAGTTTTTCAGCTAACACTGGGTTTTGAGGAGTAATTTATAATGAACATTATATTTAATTTATATAAACATCCACCATTAGATTTTTGCATAAATGTATTATAGAGTGTGGTTTTTTTCCATAAGGCACTTACAGCTCAAATAATCACAATGAATTAAAGCATTGATTAAGGAAGTCTGTGGCAAACAAACTATGGCAGTTTCTTGTGGCTTCATATAATTTTATGGTGTTTCCTTGAATGTTTTGCAAAAGAGGGGACATTGTAGCTGTGGTATATCTGTTTAGAAAAATGACTTATGTAAGTTTTAAAACCGCTTGTTTAATGAGGTTTTTAAGCAACAGATGATGTGATTTTCAAACTCATTGTGGACTTAAATTTGAGCTCTTTTATCCTGGCAGAATGAGGCAATCAGAGGAAAAAAAATGGTAAAAAATGATTTATGAGAATCTCCATTTCAAAATATGATGGATTGAATTTAATATGTGACTTTTGAAATTCATATTGTGAACATATGTTAATAGAAACTTCCCACAAAAACAGATGACAAGATGTGAAAAAGATAAGACTCAGGGAAAGTTTGTTTTTCTTAAGTGTATCATTTTCAGGTTAGCCTTTTAACAGACATAATTTCTGTCAGGGGAGATAACTGTAAAACATCATGTATTAGTCAAGTGAAATCCTGACCATGTTTGCCTGGTTTTTAAAGGAGGAAGGATGTTAGCCACAGCACTCCCTTGTGTTTCTGCTAATCTCTTTCCTAAGGAAGCTTTGAACCCTAGAGCCACTTGTGGTCATATTTGTAAAAGCATAAAGGCCCCAAAGATACAGAAAATTCTGCTTTTTTCATAGCAATAAGGAGTTGTGCAGACAAGACAGCTGTGCTGGTGATCACAGGCTCCTGGATGAACCCGGTTCTTTGTAGACCTCAGAGAAGCATCATGTGAGGGTGTTGTACTCATGGAATATGCTTGCTGTGCACATCCCGGAAATCAGGCTCTGTGGATTCTTTTGCTTCTGGAAGAAATTGTTGGTGTAACTGTTCATGAAAAAAACAAAATTTATTTAACCTAACTGGTTTTAAACAACTTTGCCACTCTCCAGTTGAAGTTGAATGAGGATGATAAAAAAGCCCCGTGTGTAGTCAATAATAAAGGACATTTATAAATCTTGGTATTTTTCATGTCTCCGAAAGAATAACTGTTCATGTGCACCCTTCTCAGTATAGATTTTGGTTTTTTAACTATTAATAGTAAAAAAAGAAAAACTTCATTATTGAAAAAAATAAAACCTGGAAGAGATCAACAAGATCTGGTTTGATGTGCTGGCAAGTTAGGTAAAGTAGCAATAAAAATGCTCACTGTGTGCAAATACTCAAAATCTGAGTTGTGTAAGACATGACTTTGATGTATCAGAACAAAAAGTTGATGAATATTGTTTGACAAGAATCTCAGCATGTCCTGGCAATGTACCCTTACAGCCCAGAAAGCCAGCCATGTCCTGGGCTGGATCCAGAGCAGTGTGGGCAGCAGGGTGAGGGAGGGGATTCTCCCCTTCTGCTCTGCTCTGGTGGGACCCCACCTGCAGTGCTGCTTCCAGCTCTGGGGTCCCCAGCACAGGCAAGATGTGGACTTCTTGGAGTGAATCCAGAGAAGCGTCATGAAGATGTTCAGAGGGCTGGACTACTTCTCCTATGAAGAAAGACTGAGAGAGCTGGAGTTGTTTAGCCTGGAGAAGAGAAGGCTCCAGGGAGACCTTATAGCAACTTCCAGGGACTTTTTACAAGGGCATGTAATGATAGGACAACGGGGAATGGCTTTACACTGAAAGAGAATGGATTTAGTTAGATATTGGAAAGAAATACTTTCTTGTAGGAGTGGTGAGGCACTGGCACAGGTTGCCTGGAGAAGCTGTGGAAGGCCAGGTTGAATGGGGCTTTGAGCATCCTTGTTTAATGGAAGGTGTCCCTGCCTATAATAGAGGAGTATGAACTAGATAAGCTTCTGATGCAAGCCATTCTTTAGTTCTTTGATTGTTAATTCTTGGTTTAAATTAATTTGGGACACAATTTCAGTATACCTTTTAAAGTTAAGTTACTGTTTGTAACCCTGCAAATCCTGTATTGATGGAACAACAGGAAAAAAATGTGGACAAACCTCAAAAATCAAACTGAGTGTAAGAGTCTGGTAGGAGTCCTCCAGGAGGGGAAGATAACTCTGAAAAGATAAAAGGTATCTTTCTTTTCTCCATTGTCTCTCTCTCAGCTTCAGTATACAAAACACCAGCAGATTTGTATGCAAACTGCTCCTCTGTGAAAACCTCTCCTGGCAAACCAGTAGGTTTAAAGAAGAGGTGCAGCATTACTGTGTCTTTTTATTTGACGCCACCGCTACCCAGCCTCTTGCATCTTCATGAGCCTTCCATGTGAGGAAAGGTGTTCTGCAGCCCCTGTTACTCATGTGCAAGGCATAAGAAGGTCTGGGACAGAGTCTAGATCAAACTGTACCATTTTATTTTATCAAGAGAGAGCTAAAATGTATGTGACCAAGGGCTCTGTGGAGCCTCTGTGACTTGACCACATAAATATTGTGAAGCTTCACGACAGGTGCTGCTTTGTCAAGGTTGTAGCTACAGGGTTCATCAGTCATCTGGACATCAGTGTGGCTAATCTCTATCAAGATGTCTTAATTCTGGAATATTTGCCCTGATAATAGGAATACACAACATTTTGGAGGATAATCTTCCAGAGAAGATCCTTTAAATATGGGTAATTCTGTCCATATTATAAACACACACAAAAAAAAACTTCTAAGGGAACTTTTCCTGAAACACCACTGAAAGCACTTATACTATTCCTGGTGCAGATTGCTTGTAATCAACTTCCCTTTGCTCCTTATATACTAAACTTTCTTTCCCGTTTTCTTCTGGCCCGTAGGGATGGATCATGAATCTGAAAATGAGAAAAGAATTAGTGCAGTACTCTTACTAGGATTTGACATGAGTAAGACAGGCAATGGTTTCTTTGTCCTTTCAAACTGCCAGTTTTAGATACATCTGCTTGTTCTGCAAGATGTGACCCTTAAAGAGGACATGGCTCTAGGGCATTTAGACCTTACCATTACTAGTAGGATTAGCAATATGGCCAAAATGTTCTTCCTAATGAAGTCCAAACTGATATTCCAGACTGCAGTGTGACCCCCAAAACTCACTTGGCTGCATTCCACAGGTCAGTTTTTCGCAAGCACATTATGAAACACATTCATCACTGAATGCTATATAATGTTGTTTTGCAAGCTAACAATGCACATATTTTCATGTATTTTGAAATGTATTTATGAAGGGAATAGTTATACTTAGAGTACAGAACAAATAAGTGAATATAAAAAAAACCCAAAATATCCTAAATCCCCAGACTCCACCCTTTGCTCCATCATAGATAAATCAACAATGTAAAATTGTTGTTTTTCTCTAGAACAAAAGTTTCACAGCTGTATTTAAAGTATGTTGATGAAAAGTGATTCATAAGGTGAAGTAATCATTTTTATACAGTGCATTTGGCAGACTCCAGCTAAATTACACCATAAAAGAAATATTATATTTGACAGCAAACTGTTAGCGATGTGAAATTTGAGAATAAAAACTGACTGTCTGAAGACTTACTTATGACTATGCTGCTCTCTGATGATACCCTCTTTTTCTGACCCCACTGAGGTCAGTATGTGTTTTTCCCATCTTTGTGAATTTAAGCTTTAGATAAATTTCTAATGTCCTTCTATTGTGAATTAATTCACATTTGTTTGGTTTAGACATAATTGGACGCTATTATATCTGATTTGTCTACTACAAATTGTTCACTACACAGAATTCTTACAAACTAAATATAAAAGTAATTAAACTTCTAAAGTTTTGTGCTACCTTAAAGGTTTTTAAATTACGTCCATTTTGTCTATTGAATTTTCATTTGAAAAGAGTGTGTATGATTCACCAAATTACTGTGTACATAATGCTAGATGACTTAAAACTGTAATAAATAATTACAAGGATTACAACAGAATAGGATAAACCTCTTTATTCCCCTTGGCGTGAGTGACTTGGGAGCAAAAGGTTGCGACCTACAGGGTCAAGAATACTGTGTGGAGTGTTTGAGGGTAGTAGATTTATCCGACAATCCTTTTCAGGCTCTGCTTTTCCACTGAAGCTGTCCTGATGCTCTGCAATTACTAGACACCAGTTACCAGGGATGTTAATGCTCCTTCTGGGCTTTGTTTGTTTTGTTGTTTGTATAGAGTACTGATTAGGGCTTTTGAGAGTGGAATTCACTTGCAAGTAATTTATTTTGTATCTCTAGGATGTGTTCCAGCTGTTTTGGTTTGGTTTGGGGTTTTTCTTCCCTGGGAAATCATGGTTTCAGATAGCAGCCAGAGTAGCAAACTTCGAGAAGTTACAAGAAATTCTTCTTAATAAATATTTCTTCTTGGGATTGGAGAATTTAATTTTCTATCACGAACTTTATTTCTCCTTTTATTATCCCCCTTAAAAAAAATTTCCAATATTTTACTTTTTTAAGCATTAAATGAAATGTTTATCATGGATTTATAAGAACCAATTGAATAAAGTTAGAAGTGAGGATGTCACTACATCTGTGTATTCGAGGAAACCCGTGGGATATTTTACAAAAGAATGTGCCCTTGCTTAAGCTTCTCATTCAGAAATTAAACCCCTATTGATACATGGAAACAGACTCCTATTCATATGTTCCATATGATTTGTAGCATCCTAATCCTTGCCATGAATCCTTTCCTTATTCTCAGCATCGTAGACTGAAACACATCAATTCAAAACATGGCTTCTTCACATTTTTTTTTTAAATGTCAGCTCTTGGTTGAATACAGTTCTAATTGTCTCTTTTCACAAGTGCTCGGGGTTTCCTAAATCCTGTTGAAGAGTAGTTTATTTTCAGTTATTTAAAAACTTGTCTTCTGTGTGTATAGTAAAATTTACCATGAATCTGCACATTCATGCAACTACCTAATTTCATAAACCTTCAATTTCTTTCACTTTTACTAGTGCTTGTACTTTTTGCCTTCAACTATCAGTGTATTTTGGATGGGACATGTAAAATACTACTGTTTTTAAACAATGTTGTATTCTAGTAGCCAGTGGAAAATAATGAATTTTAAACTTTAGCAAGTAACAGGTAGAATGAAAGACTGTGCAGCTGCTACATACTGCCTGATTTACATACTCGTTATTAACTGACTTGACTTCAATGTAATTTTGTTGATTTGTGGTTGCCATACTAAAGTAAAACTTCTGCTGTAATTTCTTGCTGGATTACAAGTAAAATTCCGAAGCTGTAATAATTTTCCCACAGCTGGCTAGATTTTTTAACTTTATTATAAACAATTAAAATTATATAGGTTCAAGAATTACCATCTGCCATATGAAGTTAGGAACACTGTTCACATAACGTTGATGAGTATATTAAAGTAGTAAAAAACTACCAAGAACATGCCACTAGAACTTAGATTCCTCTCCATCTAATGACTGCAAATTAAAAATTAAGCAGCCTTGTCTAATCTGCTTTCATGGCTGTGCAGCGTCCAGAGCAGTCCATGAGTCAGCATCAGGTGCAGTTAGAAAAAAGACATGTTCTGGCTTGGGAAGAGATAGATGGAGGAATGTAATCCCCTGAAGAAAACAGTCCAAATGTCCTGGCTATTACTCTACACTTTTTCACTGGAAAGCTGTCAGAGCTGAAGGAATAGTTAATGGTGCAAATCTTTTGTCTGCTCATTTCTTCCTTTCCTGTTAAAATGTGTAGTATTAGCAGGTCAAATGGGCCAAAAATTTCCTTTGCATATTACACTCTTTAGTTTGCCGTATTTAGTTTGGTGCTTCTGTTGGAATTAAAGGGACATGTCACCATCAAGTCCTGTTTATTTATTCTTACTAAAGCCTTATAAAGGGAACACATCTCAGAAGCAAGACAGACACATAAGATCTCTCCTGAAGCACTCTGTACAAGAAAACTCACGGGAAAAGGAGAGAAGGATAGCCAGCTTAACTGGATGGATACATGCACCGCCCACAGCTTCAATAGTGAGTCCTTGCTCTACCAGTCCCAGTTGACGTTGTTTCTTACAAAATGTTGACTTCGAAAAAAGGACCTGGCACAGACCAGTAGAACAGTTAATTCCTGTTGGCTGCACATTTGTATCAAACACAGAAGTAGTGGCAGATGTGCTTTCTGGCCCTCCTACAGCTATGTTGCAGTTGTGTTCCACAGCCAAGCCAGTTGTGTCCCTTCTCCAGTTGTGGATTGTGTCCATGCAGATTTATTTACCTGGCTGTGCCTTTTCTTTGGCTGATAAATGGGAAGCACTGTATATATAACACCTTTACTTTTTCTTCATGAAGTTGAGCTCCAAAACTGACCTTTACTTTTGGATAACAAACACAATGTAGTACGTTCCATTCCCAGGCCTGCTGGGATTGCAGCCACATGAAGGTTTATTTGCCACACCATTTTTATATGGCTTAATATTTTCAGCAACAACAAAGTGCATTGAGCTTGCTGGCTAAATGTGAAATGAGGGCAAGATAATTTTATTCTAGGAGGTCAAATGGTTACATTTGTGACTTGCACATTAAAAGTTAATGACAAGTCTAATAAGAAACAAGTGAATTCAAAGTTAAAGTCTAATTTTCTTGCTCTTATTTACTATTTTTTAGGGTTTATTCAGCTAAGGAATCAAGGGCTGACCACGGCCTAATCCCTTCTGGTTTTTCATTTACTGCAGTGATACTGTGTTATCAAGGACAAAGAAACCCTCACAACGGCTTCAGAGAATCTCCACTTTCTCTTCCCCCCTTAATAAGGTTATGCAGTTGGTTTGAATTTTTGCTATGTGAGGACATTTATGTTAAGTGTTGGCTCTATTTTTCAGTCTTTTAATGTAGAATAAAAAGACTTGAAGTCACGAGAGATTATCTTATTTTCTCCCCGTTCATGTCAAATATCTTTTATTTTTCTTTAAAGTCTTTAGTAATGGAGAATCCATGACATCTTCAAGCAATCTATTCATAGCCATTTTTTCAGATGAGATTTTTACGGAGTCTAATTGAATGTATCTTGATAGAATTTTGATCTATTCCTTCTTCTCTCATCCACAAACATGAGGAAAACCGATTATTTGCCTTACTTTGTAGGAAACTTTAGTAGCAAAGACTTAACACTGACTGCTATATTTTCCCCGTCTTGTCTCCTTCTACCCTACTCCCCTTTGTGATGCACAAGACAATTTATTTCAGCTGATAAAGCTTGATAAATATGATAGAGCAAGACAGTTCAGTGTTTTGCAGGTTGTTGCCTTTCTTTTGCATCCCAAATCAGCTTTTTTGATGCTTCACAGTTCTTATCCTGTGTTTGTGTAGTTGATTGTTTCTACATACATATAATGCACATGCAGTTGATAAATAGGATCCTGGTTTTTTTCTGAACCAATCTCTTCCACTTCATAAAATCATAGAATCGCAGAATGGTTTGGGTTGAAAAGAGACTTAAAGATCATCTAGTTCCTGCTCCCCTGCCATGGGCAGGGCCAGTTTCCACTAAACCAGGTTGCTCATAGCCCCATCCAACCTGGCCTTGAACACTTCCAGATATGAGGCACCCACAGCTTCTGTGGGCAGCCTGTGCCAGTGCCTCACTATGCTCACAGTAAAAAAATTTTCCTAATATTTTATCTAAACCTACTCTCACATTAAACTCACCACCTCTTGTCCTAGCACTAAATGTCTTTCTGAAAAGTCCCACTTTCGTTCTCCTGTAACCTGTTTAGGTGTTAGAAGGTGATAGCAGGTCTCCCCAAAGTCTTCTCCAGTCTGAACAACCCCAACTCTCTCAGCCTCTCTTAGTAGCCCCTGTAGCCCTTTTCTGCTCAGTATTATCTGCAGATGTAATAGGCATGCACTTTTTTCTCTGTCACCACTCTCACTACTGAAATTACTGAGCAGCAGACATCCAGGATTGGTCCTTGTGGAGTACCACTTAGTACGTCCTTCCAGTTTTTTAGGAAGCCGTTGACAACTGCTCTCTCACTACTCTTGTCTAAGCAGTTTTGTGCTCATTATAGATATCTTCCATTAGATTATGATTCTATGACTGTTTTTAAAAGAAAATGTCACATGCTCCAGATCCAAAGCCTGAATTAAGTCAGTAGCATATGATACACATTGCTTTGCATTCCTAGTCACAAAATGAGACCCAGTGTTACAAGGACTTTTTCTTTTTGATAAACGTGTGTTCGTTGTTAGTCATGTCCTCATGATTGTCTTCCAGGTGCTTAAAGCGTCTGTTTACGTATGACCTTCCTCCTTAGGAAGCCAGCTGAATTGCAGTTTCGTCTAACTCCTGCTTTCTCAGACAGTACCATAGTTAGTGTTTAGCACTGTCTGTTCTAAAAATAACTAAACATCTCAAAGTTATGTAGCTTTCTCACTATTGAGGTCACTTTGGTGGCTCACAATCAGTCTGTGCCTGGCCTTCTCTAGGAATACTGGGAAAATTCATATTATGCTACATACTTTGTAGTTGACAAAAGCATATGTGGTATATTTACAAAGTGAAATAATGATGGGGGGTTTTATTGATGTTTTCAAGGATACTGACAGCATTTAACTTCCCAGCAATAATTTTTGGAAGATTGTTTTTGTAAATATCATGTTCTTGCTTAAGTAAGTTAACTGCAGAAAGTATTCCGTGTAACATAATAAATTTTATTTTTCTTCATATTTCCCCCGAAATCTTATGTTTTGTCTGGATGATTATATACATTCTTGATATGGAGTTCATCTTTTTAAAAATTTGGGGTTTTTTTCAAAAAATCAAAATCTGAAGCAGTACAGGTATTCAGAAGCCACATTCCTGTGATTATTAGAAGAAGAAAGGACAAGAAGTCCATTGCAGAACTGACACATCGTTCCTTTGACTGTGACCTGTAGGCTTTGGGCTTTGTGTCAGGTCACTCCAGGTCTCATGACCAGTCTCTCAAGCTGGTCTTTTTGGTTTGTGTAGGGTTTTTTTTGCAATTTTGTATTCCAAATACTGCACCTGGATGTGCAGCACTAAAAATATGACCTAATTGACCATCACTGTAGTAATTTAAAATAAAACTGTTATGTTAGAGTAAAATGTGGTCTCTTACTAAAGTATATGCCAACAAGGGAGTTACTCAGGAGTGAATTTCTGTGGTTGCACTGAAATTTGGTTTTCAAAATAGTGTTTTCTTGAGGCTGTGCACAAATACTTATTCATTCTGCGGTTCTTCCAGGACAGATTTTACATTTTAAGGTCTTTTCAAGACTTCCTATGGTACTTACGAACATCAGAGGCAAATACCACTTTGCTGGAGATTCAGGTGTAAATTCTAGGTCAAATTCGTGCTGGAGATGTGAGTGTAAATTCTAGTTCAGCATGTAAATCTCTGTGGGGCAGTCATCATCACAAAGAAATAGAAGTTGGATTTCAACAAACTTTGCAACATGGTCCTTTAGTTTGTGTGTAACAACCACCTGGTGTTGTCCTAATGCTTATGGTTAAATACTTGTAACAGTTTCGATGATTTTGGCAACATTCAGCATTATAAAGAATTAAGAATATTTCTGAATAAGAGTGAAGATCTCAATTCAAGTCAATGTATTAAAAATAACTCACTGATCTTCACTCTATGCTAGCTGACCAATGGCCTGGCACATTCAGAATGATGGCTAATTTCTTTAAAATATTTTTATAGCTTTTCATTTCATTATAAATTTACTTGGATCATATATTTTAATAAATGTTAGAGATAAGGTTAATAAATGTAAAAATATAAATGGATTTTCTTCTTTTAATCACATTTTCCTCAGATTGAAACAAAGCAAACAACCAAACCTTTCCCTCAAATCCAATTATGAGATCATTTGGGAAAATCAAATGTTGTATCCATTTCTCTTGAATGCTTGAATTAATCATTCAGTGAGAGAGGTTTAGCTCACTTAAATTTTGAATAATCTGCAAATAACATTAAGTATGTTTACAGAACACAGTTCTAACAAATTTAGCCTTTTATTTTTTCTTTTCTCTTTTTTTCTTTTTTTCCAATTGCAGAGAGCCAGTAGAAAAGGCCAGAGGAAAACTTGGTGGTAGATAAATTTAGCACAGGTCCCCTTCTAAGATAGAATCAGTGCAGGTGCCACCATTATTTAGTGATGAGCAAAACCCGTTGTGGGTTTAGGATTATTTGTTTTTTAATCTCATAACGGCGTGTCCCTTTAGTGACTGACTCATTGTTCTAACAACAATGAGACGGCATCAGTGCAGCCCCAGCTCCAGAGGTGGACGTGGGTTTGTACACGTGTCGAGGTACATTTCTCTGTGTCCTCATGCCTCTAGAGACGATTTCACTTCCCCTCTTCATGTCTCCAGGGGTTTTTTCCATTTCCTTTTTTTGTTCTGTGTCTGATTTGGAGAGAGTGTTTGGGTTTTGCTGTAACAGAAGGTTACTGTTTTTTGATAAAACACTTGTAAGAAAAAGGTCAAAATTGGATAGTGGAAAAATTACATCACTTCACAAAATTCAACAAACCAATTAAACTAAGCAGATAAATTTTTAACTTTATTATTTAGTCAGATTTTTTAATTGCTTGGAGAACTATATTCAGCTCTGAAGTCCTCAGCACAGGAAAGACATGGACCTATTGGAGCAGGTTCAGAGGAGGCCACAAAGATGATCAGATGGCTGGAGCACCTTTCCTGTGACAAGCTGAGTTGGGGTTGTTCAGCCTGGAGAAGAGAGGGCTCCTGGGAGACCATAGAGCACCTTCCCGTACCTAAAGGGGATTTATGAGAAGGGTGGGGACAGACTTCTTAATAGAACCTGTAGTGACAGGACAAGGGTTAATGGTTTTAAACTAAAAGGGTAGATTTAGACTGGATATAAGAAAGAAGTTTTTTGTTATTAGGGTGGTGAACTGGCAGAAGTTCACCAACTGGCAGGGTGGTGAACTGGCAGAGAGGTGGTAAATGTCCCATTGCTGTAAACATTCAAAGCTGGGCTGGATGGGGCTCTGAGCAACCTGATCCAGTTGAGGGTGTCCCTGCCCCTGTCAGGGATGTTGGACTAGAGGATCTTAAAAGGTCCCTTCCCCCCGATACTGTTCTGTGGTTCTATGTTGGCTTCTTCTGTTGTGTGAGGCAGGGGCTTTGATGAAGGAGCTTGTGATGGGAGCATGGCCACCTGAATTATTCAGTTGCTGCTCCCGAGGCCGCATCACGGCATTGCTGGTACAAAGAGATATGGAATGTCTGCATCCAGCTAAAATAACAAAATTTTTTGGTTGTTTTTTAAGATCTTTTAAGAGAAATTCCACTTGCTGGAATTGCAGTTACTTGCACATTTCAGAAAGTGCTAATCTCTGATGAAATAAGAGTGTTGTAAGTAGTAGGATAATTAACATCAGTAGAAATCTGATTTCAATTTGTCAGTAACACAGAAAACTTGATTAACAATCAGATGTGAATTGTTGATTAATGGCAGCTTTGGTTTCCAACCCTGAGCCCAGTATTGTAATTTAACTTCAATGTAAGAAGCTTTCTTTTCAATTGCAGTGTCACATTCTTCCAGAATTGCAGAATTTTTCTTCTCAAATGTAATTCCCTGGATTTACATGAGAGCTTAATGGGACCATAGTTCACCGTTGACTACATGGTTTGTCATTTCCATGCACCTTTTCTTTCCAAGTATTGTAAATGATGCATTCAACTTAGGTCAAGAAAAAAATAGTGTACGTCCTTCGTGGTGCTAATCTTACCCTTCTCCTTGAATGTTGTCCCTACTTATGCTTTCTTTGTTCATTTATTTTTTTATGAAGTATGGTTTTACATTCACTGCATCTGATGGTTACAAAGCCATGGTTACAAAGATTATTTTGTAATTCGGGTACAACTAAAAGAAATGCCATGGATATTTTCTTTCATGTTTTATTTAAACATGCAAAAGTTAACTATCTGATTTGGAAACACAAGTTACGAGACTTTTCACTGAATTTTGTTCCTGGCTACATTTGCACATTTAAAAGTTTGAAGTACAATTTTTATAAACTACAACTCTTCTGATTTCAATTATTTTTAATGTGATTTCTGACATGTTTTCCAAAAACTTCATGTTGTCCGTGGGGTACAAGGTTAATTTTTTTGCTTATAATTGCACCTTAAAATTTTTTTCATAGTTCTGGCTTGAATAGGTAAGACTTGCGTGTAAAGATAGAAAGAAAATGTATGTTTAATCCAGAAGAGGGGAAGTTCAGAGGATCTGGATATGAGTGATTTTCTCCCATAAATTTACCTCTGGATTTCCTCTGTGCAAGTTGCATGTTGTGTCTCATGATCCTTTTGAGTCTTGGAGGAGGCAGCTCTCCGTGCGATGGTGATGTTCTCTGCCTGTAGTCATAGTTGGTTCTCCTGGGGTTATGTAGTCCAGTGTGGTGGGGCCTCCTTCCTGACCCTTGGAGAGGGAGGACGGGAAGCAAAGGTTTTCCATCAGTTGTTTTATCCCAGTTGTGTCAGTGTAGAGGAAGAGTGAAGCAAAGGGGTTGAGCAAGCAGCTGTGTGGGGTGTAGCTGACTGCCAGGTTAAACCACACCACCTTCTATGAAGAAAGCTTACTGTGTTTTGATCTCCTGTGCCTCATGTGGATGTAAAAAGGAAGCTCCTTTGTGTTTAGATGCTACTCAGCTGCAAATAGTGGTTTTTATCTGAAGGAATTGCATCTAAAGAACTCTCTGTTTCCTAAGTAGGATGCTGCAATCTTCGATTTGATGAGAAAATATATAAGCAAAGTAGTCTTTCTTTTTAACATAATGTGAACATCATAAATAATTCCTAAAGTCAGAAGACTCTTGTATAACCATATCTACAGAGATTTTTAGGATCCAGTTTCCCACAGATATATTTTAATTAGGACCAAAATGTCTTTCTGCATCCTCATCATAAACCACTGACAGCTTGACGGATTTAGACATTGAGATTAACACGATAACCAAGTTGTTCTTTGGTTGCTGAGAAGGATCTAGATAGTCTTCAGGCAGCTGGAAAGTTCACCACAACTAAATAAGGACAAGTCAAAATAGATCTTGTAGTGTGTCCAATCATAATGCTTAGAAATAAGATTTTATACTTAAAAATGAAAATGTGTATTCTTCCATTGGGCAAAATACTAGTGGTACACATTTCTGAACAACCTTTGGTTTTGGTTTTCTTTGTCATACCAGATTGGACTGGATTAGCTCTTATTTTATATCCAGAGATATAAAATATTTCATTTTAAAGTAGTATTTTTCTACATTGTTACATCACTGAGGAAAGTCTGACTGGTTTGGAATTGTTCTTGGATCTCAGAACCTTTTGGAAAACTAGTATTTCCAAAATGTGATTTTATGTTGCAGTCATCACATAAACAAATTAGTCACAAAACTGCTTAGAACTGAGCTTGAACTAATTCTTGCATTTCTGTGATTCAGGATGATTAAGCATGTGTCTCTGAGCCTTGAATTTATTTATAATCCTGTTTTTTAGTGGTGCTTGCTCTGCACTTTCAGTCTTGTAGCCACAACCCACTTGATTAGCACGGTGTCAGTCCATGAGGAAGTATTGATGAATTGTTTCTTAAGAAAAAGAAATGAGCTTTTGAGAATAACATTTAAAGGACAGTTTGGGAAAAATATGAAAGAAGAGCTCAACTTGTAGGAAGAAAGGACAAAAGAGAGGATGGAAAAAGAAAAAGAGAAATGGATACAGAAGATATGTCAGAAAAATGGCACCTGTTGCCGTTGACTTTTAACACTGGGGAGAGGATGAGGAATGGATCATTTAAGATCATGGAGTCCAACTGCAAAACAGAAGGAGGGAGGTATAGTAACTTCTCTAAGCAACTTAAAGCAGAAAATGGATTATCTTCTAGAGATCAGCATAGGTCAAAAATACTGTAGATAGCCTTTAATTCCTAAAAGCAAGGCATTTAGTAGCAAGGGGAATAGCTGGCATGTTCAGACACAGTGCCATTTCATCACTGTGATCCTCCTCCTTCCATAAAGAAGACACCTTAACTTGGAAACGTGGACCCCGACCAGTCTTTACAGGCAGAGTTGCTATAGTAATGTGCTAACACATGTCCTTTGCTTGAAGTGCCTCCTTCTCACATGGCCATAATGAGAACTCTGCATATAGGAGTTTCTGATTTACCCTGAAGGATAACATAAGCACTATGGGGATGTTGTTAAACATGGCATGTTATTACTACTGTGAGCTGCTTTCTGCTTACCAGTTCCGTGGGTGAAAAGTGATGTTCCCTCAGAAGGTTTCTGGTGTGGTGTATATCAATTGATCACAGAGAAAATCTTGGGAAGAGCTATGACAAGACATACTTACTAATAAAAAACCCTAAACAAACATACTAATAAAAAAACCCAAAACATAATTACTGGTTTCCAACCTTACAGTTCAGTGTGGGAAATTCTTCCTGCAGGATGGAGGGAGAGTACAGTTAACTCATGTACAGCACCTCTTTACATATACAAACATAATTACAGTTAGTTCGTGTCTTGTTGGAAGTATATCAATGTGTGTATCAAGCCTTGGCTCTATTCCACTTCTGCTGTTTTCTTTATGAAAAAATAAATGTGTGTGGCCATAAGTTAAATTTATCTTATAAATATGCATGATTAAAATTGGCCCTGTTTGCTCATGTGCCAGAATAGTCCCAGCAGGGGAATTTTGAGAACCCGAATTTATTGCTTTGGCTCCTTGATTCTTATGCTCCTTCAGCTCCAACCAGGGCTCTGGCCAAACACAAGCTGGAACAGAGTAGAGCATTTCTGCTGTGTGATCAGGTACATGGTGCCAGCAGGGATAGCTGGCAAAGTCACTTGTGCTCTTGGCTTTGTACCAGTGACAATCCCCTCTGATGGGAAAATGAAGCCAAATTATGCACCATTTAATTTACTGCTCGCTGGGCAAAAAACAGCGTTGCCCTCCTGCAGCACGGGATTTGGTCCCTGGGACATTCAGGGAAATAGATGGGAAACATAAAGCACATGGTTTGGTTTGGTTTGGTTTGGTTTGGTTTGGTTTGGCTGGAACCTTAACAATCATCATGGGCTGGGACAGCTTCCACTAGGAGGTTGTTCAAAGACCTGTCCATCCCAGCCTTGAACACTGCCAGGGATGGGGCATCCGCAGCTTCTCTGGGCAACCTGTGTCTCATCACCCTCACACTGAAGAATTTCTTCCTAATATCTAATCTAAACCTGCCCTCTCAATTTAAAGCCTTTCCTCCTTTTCCTATCACTACATGCCCTTGCAGAAAGGTGGGTGAGCTATCCCAAGTTTCTCTGATGCCATACAACTCTGTTATCCCAGGCTTTGCAACTGGAATAGTACCCTAAAAAAGCCCTGACAATTCACTGTTTAGATTTTTCCCATCCCAGGGGTGTCTGCAGTGCTGGGCACGTGTATTACATTGTACTCATTTGAAGCTTGAGTGGCTCCTGGGGGTCAGCAGCACAGTGCAGGCTTTTTCACCCCTTGAGCAATGAAGCATTGAGTGAAAGTTATTATAACCAATTAGCGGTGGCATTGTTATTACCAATTAGTGGCTGTATGAAGGAAATCATTACTCTTGGTTCAGTTATTAGCAGCCAGGTGTTCATGAAATGTCCCATGTGCAGCCAGTGTTGTACCTCGGCAGTCACTGTTGAGACCACTCACTGAATTTGTGATGTCTCTCTGCAAGGGGGTTGTCATACACACCCCCGCCCCCAAAAAGAAGTGTGTTTGAAGTGAGTGCATAGGGTTTTTTGGTTGCTGCCAGTGTTGTGTATCTAGTGAGTGAATAAAATAGCTCATTTCAATCTCTAGACTAGCATTCTGAAACCTTTAATATAGTGAATTCATGATTCATGATGTAAAGCGAAAAATTAGAATTCCAGTTTTGTTGTTGGTTGCTGCTTCATTTGTAAGAGCAAAATGGTCGTGCCAGAAAAGGAGAGTTACAGTAGAAATTACTGTTGACTGCAAGTGTTGTTTCTCTAGGACTCCTGTTTATAAAACCCTTAATAAGCAATATTTCCACACACTATTGGTTTTGCAGAGTGGCTTTACAGAAGACGGTTTAGACAGCAAGCAACATTAATTAAATTCTATTTAAGACCTTAATTGCACTTTCTACTTTTTAAAAATTACATAGGAAGTTAAGGGGAAAAAAATTTTAATTGTGTCTTTAGAGTCACTTCCTTATTGAACTATATATTTAACTTAGATGAATTTTTTGAAGAGATTCATAGCTATAGCTCTATAAATACCCAGAACAACTAAAAAAATAAGAAAAGTAAGCATAGCTAATAAAGATCCAATACACTAAATACTTTCTGCATAGGATTGACTTCTATTGTGTAATTAGAATAGGCATTAGAAATATTCTTTGTTTCTTGGAGAAAAAAAGTAGGTTGTTGGGAGTGGTGGTTTCTCTTTTGGTCTTTCAGATGCCTTCTGGTTTTCAGTATTAGTGAAGAAAGGATTTAATACTTTCTTTGAGGTCAGTTTAAAGGAAATGAATTGTGGGATAGCATCCATCAGGGTGCTTCAAGCACAGCTGGGCAGGGACATCTGGTGGTGCAGTAAAGGAATCATTGAACACTTGTAACTGGAAGTGCAGTTGCACTGGAATGATTAAGGAAAAAACATAATTATGGTCATACTGTGATTACTTTTCTGTTCCAGTATTATTCTAGAAGGACTTACATGCATATTCAGATTGCAGTTTGCGTAGAAAACTGGAAAAGTAGAAACTAAGGCTCTTTTCTTGAGCTGGCAGCTTGCAGGCATAATGTATCAGACACCCTTCGCTCAAAGGGCATTTAACCTACAGTCAGCTGCAGGTTTAAAATCAAACTTATGAAACTGGACTGTGGTTCTGTGGATGGAGTGTGGTATATGTTAAACCTGTGCATTTGGACTCCGTACTTCTGCCAGTGATTCACTGTGATGTCTAGGCTAAACTGATTCCGTCTTTCTGTAAAAATGTTGTGATAATGCTTCAGCTTCTGAACTGTGTATATGGGTACAGAATCATAAAAAATAAAATTATTACATATCTTTGGTTTCAAAGTTCTATGTTAATTAAAGATACAGTGAGCAATTTTATTTGTATGTATTTACCTTGAACCCCTATAGATCAAAAATATGTGACCAATATTTTAACTGCTGTCATTTTGAAAGACAAACTCTTTGCCATGAATTTTTTGGTGCTGTGTGTAACTGTGCCTAGTGCTTATTGTGCTTACTAATACTTTTGTGTTGACAAAACCAAGTCCTTGGAAACATGTGTTGAAGGCCATACTCTTGGGAAGTGTTTCCCAGGAGTGTTTAGTGCTGTGATTTCTTACCAGCTCTGCAGCAGGCACTCTCCTGCCAGTATCAAGCAAGACTTTCTTCATTTGTGAACATCTTTGATCTTGTTAAGTTTTTCCTGCTGTTCGCATGTATCCAGCCATTGGTAGGACATGCTGACCACTCATGGAGCCCTCTGGGAGATGGTGTCACCTACTCTTGGAGGGTGTGGACACAGCACTTTCAGGGACAACATGGTCTCTGCAGGTGGAAGGCAAAGGGTTCTCTTCATCTACTTCTGTTTACAAAGCTTTTGTGACTGCTGGCCTGTCTTCCCTTAGAGTAGATGTGCTCTTGAAATGGGAATGTTGATTAGTTACTAGTTTGTGCTTTGTGTATTGTGTCAGGAATGCTTTTTTACCATCATGGATTCCCATGCAATTCTATAGGAAAAAAAGGGGAAAAACCACAAATATCTCCTCTCTCCTACACTACCAACATGGTTTTTCAGGAGGAATCAGTAGCAGCTGCAAGCTTCAGCTCTTTTCACTGTACCCTGGACAGAAAAAAAGTCAATAACCTAAATTTTTCATAGCCAAATATGGGCTTCTTGCTGTGGTCATTCTTCACACAAGGAACCCTATAGTTGGTAAGTACAGATATATATATATAAAATCAAGCTCAGAAACAGAGCAACCACTCTATAATTGAAAAACTGGGACTTCCAGGTTAAGAGTCATCTTAAAGTAAGGAGCTGCAGAGATCAGCACTTTGCAAAGTACAATTTATCTCCGTCGGAAAAACTATTCCCTGCAGCTTTTCACAAGAGGGTGGGTGTTTCATTGAGATCCACCCCTCCTTTCTCTCCTTGCAGCAAAACTTCTGTTTTGTTAAACTCATCATGGCTTCTTTTCCATAAAGCAACAGTTCTTTGTCATTGTCGCCCTAGTGGTTCTGTCACCATCCTTTAAAAATTTCTCCACTGTTGGTTTGGATAAAGAGAAGCACTGGCATTTGATGCTCTATCCTTTGTTTTAGAGATGTCCCAAGGCTGTGGTGACAACTGGGAATCAAGGATAGCCACAGAGTTGTTGCAAATGTGCTGGTTTTTGTTAATGAAAAATTGGTGTTCCTCCACAGCCATTCTATGTGATATTTAATCTGTAACACTTTATATTGCCAGCAGCCATTATAGAGAAATCTATTGTTTTTATCTTGCAGGTGCAAAGATGGCTTGAAAGGATTTACATACTCAGCACTAAAGTAAGTAAAGTTTCTGTGACTAAGATGAGATTTTGAGGAATCATGCGTGGTGGCAGCTGCATTGTAAGAAAAGAGTATTTCTAAGAAAAATTGTGCTGCTCTAAGATTTTTCCAACTTTTGAGTAAACAGCATATTTTGAAGAAGGCGTAATCATAGAATCATTTGGGTTGGAAAAGACTTCTAATACCATCCAGTCCAACCTTTAACCCAACACTGCCAGGTCCACCCCTAAACCATGTGCCACATCTACACGTCTTCTAAATACATCCACCACTTCCTGGGTAGCCTGCTCCAATGCCTGACAATCATTTCAGTGGAGTAATTTTTCTAATATCCAATCTAAACCTCCCCTGATGCAGCTTGAGGCAGTTTCCTCTTGTGTGCTGGCAAGAGAGAAATCCCTTCGTATTTGGGACTGTTATTAAAGGAAACTCAGACATATGATTGCATGTTTTTGAAGGAGTGCTAATCTTCTGTCTTTCTAAAACTTGAAAAAAAAAGTTTCTAAAACTGGGATTCATGATAACCCATGTTTTCCTGGAAGCAAATGGCTGCTGTGTTTATACCTGGAGCTTATTTGCTGCATTACTGAATCACAAAATTTTTATACCTTCATTACCCACAGCAAGACTGCCAGGCTATAGTGTAACTTGGATTATAGTGCATAATGTTAGGAAACACTTTGCCGTTGTGTCCTCCCTTGCCCTTGAAACTCAGTAATTCTACACCTAAAATGAGCCAATATATTGACAATATCAACTTCTTGGTGAAGAAAGAAGGCTGAGGATGAGGCCAAGCAAAACAAAGCTGATGCTTTCAGTGGGAGCAGAAACATTTTGAAGGTCCTGCAAAGTAGATATTTTATAAAAATATTGTAGTAATTATCAACCTTTATGTAACCCCATTTTGCTGGGGATAATTGAGATATTTCAAGTGCATTTTTTTATATTCTTATTTAGTGTTCTTCCGTTGTCTGAGAGATGGACTTCCCTATTAATGTTTTTGTTTTTAGTTTTAAAAAATTCCTGGCATCAATTGTATCCTCTAGCTGAAATATATCTGTAAATATATATCAGTGGAGTGATCCTCTCTGAAGAAGTACGGGGTTTGGCAGCTGGATAAGAGGTGTTTTTACAGACTTGGGAGTAACTTCAATCTAGTCTAAGACTTAGAGGTTTATATAGGGCTTCATGTATTTCTCTGAGTTATTTATGTAGTTGGTTTGTTCTGTTTTGCTTTTTTCTTTCAGGTTCATTGTAGGGAAAGAAGAAATTCCCACCCATTCTTTTTCACCTGAAGCAGCATTTTCAAAAATAGATAGAAAAATCAAGCATAGTGAAAAAGTATCACAGCCGATGAACATACTGGCGCTAACAAAAAAGCTCATGGACAAAGTGTGAGTAAAAAAACACAAAAGAAAAAACAAAATGAATCGTTGTTATGTAGAGTGTGTGTTTAATGTGTGTTACGTTGTATTTGACAGTATTCTATAATATTTCTGCTTTGCATTTCAGTGGTTTTCTCTTTCATTTTTACTAGGTAGTTAATAGTGGCAAATGATGAAATCTAGTGAAAGCTAAACTTAAGACATGTATGTCATAGCTATGACTTGCAACATGCCGTTGTCTAACAAGGGAGAGTAAATTTGGTCCATGGTGAGTGCAGGATGGTGGTTACTTTTTCTGAAGTTTTCAGCAAAACCAGTTCATGGCTAGAACTAGTGGTAATATTAATGAGAAAAATTGCACAGCAGCAGACCTTACTTATGTCACCATAAGTCACCATAACATACTCTTTTGGGGAACCTACTTCCCTGTATTGTATAAAGGAGAACTATCTAAAAATAGGATTGATGGCACTTGGGCTGCCTCCGCCATTGGGAGATAGGAAATTGCAGAGCAAAGAGTGGGTCTAAAACTGTTTTGCACAAGATCAGATCTAGACATCTGAAGTTAGACAAAGTAGGTGCCTTCCCTATCTACAGGATCCAATTAATTGTCTTTTAGTATGAGCTTAAAGAAGTGAGAGCAGTGAGCTTTTCACTCTGATATGTTCAGATGATTTACTTCTGCTATGACCGATTGGTCTGCTCCAGGCACATTGGATATCACGAGGAGTCATTAATTTACAGGGAAGATAGAGTTAAAATGGACTAGGGGGGTATGTTCACATGACACCTATGAATCTTCACTTCTGCTGACCTCTTCAAGAGCAGTTTTATGACCAAATCTCTACCTGCTGACATGCAGGAGAGAGTCTTCCAAGGGCACTGTGTTCTCAGAGCAGTGGCTTATTTTACCTGCTTAGATGATGAACAAACACGAAGTGATCTCCATCACATGGTGACTTCCTGCGATTTGCTGTGGGTTTTAGTTGACAAATATGAGGGAAGTCATCAGTGGTTTTTCAGGCATGACTGTATTAGACAGCAAAAGACCTACAAGGAAAAGACAGCTCCAACCATGATAAAATTCTTCTAGCTGAATTGCTTATGCCTATTTTGTCTTAAATACCTATTATTCAGTTTGCTAGAGATAGTTCATCGCTCTTCTGTTGTTCATTAAATGCAAGGATTGAAGATGGAGAAGAGCATTTTTTTCTTCAAGGTTTTGAAACTCCCAACTCAGACATTCAAAAAACTTTCAATATGGGGCTTTTATGCTCTCACTGGTTTCTCTTCCATATGGTTCTTTTCAGTATAATTGAGTCTAAATGCCTGTAACCTGAGCACATTCTCATTACAATTTTTGCTACATAAACTGACCTCACAGATGATTTATGGCCATTAGACTTTAGAGTACACAATTCAAAACTTCCAAGATATTTGACATAGTATATAAATTGTGTAATTTATTTTACATTAAAGCTTAAATACTTGGATATAGCAAAATAAAATGTTCAGACCCAGTATGATATTACTTATTTTAATTCCACATAATGCAGGGCTAGAAACTGTACAATACACACATCCCACCATCTCAAGCCAGTCTCTTTTAAATGCTCAAGGTCAAATTCTCAGTCCAAATGGAGAGCTACATAAAAATCTACACTGCAGAAGAAATAGCCCAAAAGTGAGAGGCTTGTAATTGAGAGAAGTCTCACAGGGTGTTTCTGTGCATTTGTGTATTCTGCATTGCCCTTCAGTGACCCTTAGCAGTGGTGTGAAAGATGAAAGGACACAGGTAACAGATGTTTGCTCAAATATCCTTCCAGAACCATGGAGCAGAGACAAACCAGGAAAGGTCACATCACTTCTTGTTGACCACTGCAGAAAATTTGTTCTTTAATTTAGCATTTTATGTGTAGCATGGCAAGAGGTTGGATCCAAATAAGTGTGCAGACAGTTTTTTCTTGGTGTACAACTAAAGTATTGTTAGTTTTTATTGTCCTTTTATGGCATCATAAAAGTTCACCATGCCCTTCAGTGGGTAATGGGGAGAATGAGTGCTGGGCAAATAGTACTTTATGTATTTTTAGGCAAGAAAAATTTATGAAGTCTCCTGTCGCTGACGCTGAAAGCAGCTACGAGTTAATACGTGTTTCATTATGCTTTTTGCAGGTGCAAACATGGCCCAAGGCATAGATGCTGTAAACACTATGGAGATAATTGCATCTCATACTGTATTAAAGTAAGTGCAGAAAAAGTTCGATTGACAAACTCTGGCAAAGATGGGGTAAAAGTCTGTAGTCAGGAAAAGCATATGCTTAGGAAGTGAGAAATGAGCCTGTTACTCATTCTTATTCTATTGAAAATGTGACAAGCCAGAAAACAGATTTTCTCAATTTAGCAAGGGGCGGTGGTGGGGTTAAAGTTCTCTGGTCTTTCAGATTAGCTGTAGTGAATGAGTAACATAAAATGTGTGGGAAAAAATGGACTAGCAAGCAAGGAACTTGTTTAACTATGTGATGCACTTCATGGCTGAGCCCACTTGTGCCTCCCCCCTAAATAAAGCACCTGGAATGTGCTGCTGTGGCAGGCGGCTGTGGTTCCTGTGCAGCTGCACGGCTCTGGAACATCGCTACTGGGCACTGGGTGCACTCCTCCAGTCATTTATTTTAAGGGCTCGGGGTAATGAGAGATTGATCACAGTTGCTACGCCAGGAAGAGCTGTTTATCTCTGGTGGTATAATTCATCCTCCATTATTCATGTGATCAGCACATTTTTTTTTCAGAGAAGTACTGTGCAGAAACTTGTGTTGGCTGGCATTGGGTTGGCACAGGTGGTACCACCTGCTATGCCTGTTTTGGGAGTTGGTAAGACTCCAGAAGATCTCAGTCCCTTGGTAGTTGCTCTGTTTTTATATATGGAGCAGCGAAAATGGATTTGAGTGTCTTCAGATGCTTTTAATGTGTATTACTTTCAAAAACAACTTTTTAAAATTAAAATTTTATATATCGTTAATATTATCTCAGAAAAACCACACTTAAATTTGGCATTAGAAGAGATCTAGCACGAGATTTATTCATGCATGTTTACTAACAACGTCATTTTTTTTGTGTTAAAACGTTTTTTGCCCTGCAGTATATTAGCAGCATACCATGGTGTAACATAGGTATAAATTGTGCTAGAGTTGATAGAATTTCCGATGATGCTTAAGTGTTCTGCTTATTGCAATGAGAATATTCAGCAGAACATTGATGAATAGCTCAAGATAGTTTTTTCACTTTTTATATGTCACCTAGGTTGTAGGTATGACATATACATACACGTACAGACCCAGATTAAAATTACACTTTTGCAACCTACCTCCACTGTCTCTGTCCACTTTATATTTCATTCATGTGCTCTTTTCTTCAAGGCAAAACATCTTTGGTGGCACAGACTTTCCATTTGCTTTGTGCTGGTTCAGTGCCTTACCCAGTGTGTTTGCTGTGCAGTACCTCCTGGCTTGCTTTGCCTGCCATCTCCTGAGTGTGCTTGTTTGCTCAGGTCAGCATCCTCTGAGGAGCAAACATTCCCATGCCTCTCTCTGCAGTGCACTTCATGTTTTCCCCATAGATATCAAGTGTCTGACCTTCAGAATCGATGTTCAAGATTGCAGTGAATATTATATTCAAAACAAATATTAAAGTTAAGCTGAAGTGATTTGATGCAGATTTGATATGTTGCACATCCAGATCTCTGCTGATGGCAGCATCTCCTGGTGTGCATCTGTTTTTTTCATGGGTACTTTGCTATAACTTCGGTCTACTGCACTTTTACATAGTAAAAGTGCTGTCTTTCATTACTTAGGCATATTTTACAGTAATTAGCTCTTAACTACAGTTGGTCCAGACTGGCTTTCAGAGCTTTTTATTAATATCACACAAAATCCTTATGCATATCCTGTGCTGCATGCTAAGCATTCAAACCTGTAAGTACTGTCATAACACCCTATTATTTTACAAGCACAGTTAGAACAAACAAGTAAGGATTTCTGTTAAGACTACTCATCATGGAATTCTACTTCTCCATGGAAAACTCATAGCCTGCTGGAAGAATAATTGTATATGTGAGACGTTGTAGGTAGAAGTAGATGATCTGACCATTATGGAATGTAGTAAGCTTGAAAGAGATTTTAAAACAGAAGCTGATGAAGAAGTAGGAGTCTTGTTAAATTACTCTAGCTGAGAGTCCCAAATTTTATTTCAGGTTATGAGTTTTGAAAATTAGAGCAACCTAAACCCACACTACTCCCTCTGTCGTTTCTTAGGTGATGGGGGAGATGTTAATTATTAAAAGAACCTGAGGATGGGGAGGAAGGTGGATATTCAGGGGTACTCATCCTCTTCACTTGTTTATTCAACATCATTTTGTTTGTGCTATATATATATATCCTTAAATTGAATGAGGGGAGAAAAAAATCTAACTGATAACAGAGCTGAATAAAGTCCTGACCTGACAAAAAATAAATTAAAAAAAAAAATTTATAAGGCTTTTCTCTCTTAAGAGAAGACAGTTGTGCATTTGAAATACATTTCATTCTTGGACCTATCCTCTGTAGTATTTTGATATAAATTATTATTGACTACACTAATCTAATGGGGGAGATATTGCTGAAGTGGAAGTCAGATCTTTTAATTTTCTGTCTTTCCTGTGACTTTTTTTTAAATTAAAACATGAGTAAAAAAATTATTCTTATATATTTTGATTGTAAGATATAATATTTCCTGTGACTGTGAAAAAACACCTGTAGGTGTGGTATGATTGCACCTGGTTGAAGTAATGAGGTAAATAGAGAGATTTTGCCCAATACTTGATATTTCGTGCCCATCAACACTAAACCTCAGTCCTTTGGTTCAGCACTTCTAATTTGGCTACTAATAGGAATAAAATCAGGGATGTGTTTGAGTGTTTCCAGTTGTAATTTAGATGTTTCCTCACCCCACTGAAGTCACCTTTCCTGGGTAAAAATGTCAAACACACCATTCTGGTGTTTCTTGTTTTGGGCTTTGTTCATAACTGCTGGGTTTAGGAATTTTTTTTTATTTTCTATAATGGCATGAAGGAATGGAAATTTTTCATTCAAAGAAATGCTGTTGCATCATTAGATGACTTATTTTCTTCCACTTGTTTCTCATAAACCACTTCTTGAGTAGCGGGAAGAGTAATTGCTTCAGAATTCAGGAAGAGTTTATTACTGGATGTTTAACCACAATATGAGCTTTATGATGCATTATGAAGTTCTATAGGAGGCAAAAATGGTTTGAGTTTCTGAGTCTGAAAGGTTGCTCAGTCAAACCCTCTGCCAGATTTCCTTGTCCCTGGAATTGTGTCCCTGTCACTGTAACTGAATAAGGTGCCTGCCTTATTTGCAGGTGAGTGCAGAGGTAGTTTCCACAGAAAGCATGTTCCAAACAAAAACTGGGTAAAAATTATTCAGAATTATTAGAAAAGTTCAGCCTGAGGGTAAGAATAATGATAGGAAGCATTGGAGGAAGGTAGAATAATTTGGGGAGAATTATTGGGAAATAATTATTGGGAAGGGGAGAATAATTTGGAAAAACAAGTCAGTGTGGTTTTGTGTCATGTTAAAAAAACAGCAGATCTGTCTCCAAGGTGGAACAGTAAGAAAATTCTTTGGAACTTATTTTATCTTTTCTCAGTAGCGCTCTGCACATGAACTCCCTTCCAGTTTTTTCCTTTCCCTTGCTGCAGGCATCCCACAACCTCATGTTTGGCTCAGGCAAAGTCCGTGAGATGTGCCAAGCCACCAGGGTTAACTTCTAATTCTCACACTTTCTGAAATTTATTTTTGGTGGACTTACTCCTCCTTATTACTATTTTCTCCAGACATTTGAGTGTAGAAGTGCGCTTTTTTTTCCACCACAGTGCTTTCCTCTATAAACCCATTTGTGGTTAAAAGCTGGTCAGTAACCTGGAAATGAAGTCCTCAGGATTATTTCAAAGGACAGAATTTTGGAGTAGAAGAGAAGGCTCTCTCTTGAGACCTTTTAGAAATTCATAGAAATTAAAGAAGAGTCATTTGTCTGTGGTTGTACTGCTTTTGCTATTTTACAGGGTAACTGGGAAAAAGAAGAGTCTTGAGTTTGAAGGTGAGGATACATTTATGCATTTTACATATTACCTGCAGAGTGGGTTTTAAACTATTCAATGTCAAAATTAAGTCCTTCTGTAGAAGCTTTTGCTTTTTCTTTTTCAGAATTTGTGGCTTCTTACCACAAAATTTCTCTTTCTTTTCTCTAGGGCTTCATTAGGATGTTTAGCATTGGTTACCTGATCCAGTGTTGCCTTCGGATTCCTTCCACCTTCCGGCATCTGCTTACACAACCATCACGGCTATTTTCCCTCTTCTACAACAAGGAAAATTTCCAGCTTGGAGCTTTTCTGGGATCTTTTGTCAGTATATACAAAGTAAGTTTATAGCATACAGAAATGACAAATGCATGTTTATTATTTCACTTTTTGGAATATCACAAAGAGCTAAAAAGTCAAGCTGCTTAATAGTACTGATACAGTTTCCTACAGGATGTCACTGACAAATTTTATACTATTGCAGTAATCAAATTGAAAACAGAAAGCTATTCTTCCATTCTGTGTGGTTTTTATATAATTTCCAAATAAACCAGTTTGTTTTTGAGATCAGGAGATAGAGAGTACTTCAGAGAAAGTGAATTCAGATTTCAGAGGGATTTGCTGCTACGCAAAAGTGTTTTAGTGCAGGCACAAGTAGTGACTGCAGTAGCATCTGTGTTGCCAGAGAGAAGCCATGTGCAGATTTTGTTGGCTCACATATCTGGAATTCTTACTTGACACTAAATAGCAGGAGACTGCAGAGCATACAGTGTGTAGCTGAGGAGACATTGCACTTACTGCTTGGAAATCTATCCTTTCTACCCCATTATAAGGTGACAGATTGTGAACTGATACACATTCACACAATGTTGTTGGAATTAATGGAATTCTGTTTATTTTTGCCAAAAGAGAATGTGGGAAAGCACACACCCTAATGCAGACTACATTGCACAGTGCAGTGCTGAAGTGTCTTTTGCACTTTTATATTCTTAATACATGGCATTTTTCAGCTGCCACTTTACTTGCTCTGCAAATTCAAGATCATGCTGTATTATTGAAGGTAAATATTATTTACCGAAAAATAAAAAAGGAAGTATTACATGTAAGCAAAATAGCATTTCACTTGATTAGTAATTAATTGAGAGACAACAATTTGTAAGGTTACAAAGTCTACAATTTTTGATAGCAAAGTGCAAAAGAGCTGTTCAGAGTTTGCTTGAAATAATTTTGCTCAAACTTTAAGAAAAGGGCCTTTAGAGAAGTGTATAAATTGCAAAAGCTAAAAAGGTTTTGAGGAGTTTAAAAACTCCAATTGAGAAGTGCAATTTAGTCCAGTAGATATTCATTTTATGAGGGTGACATATTCTGACGTCTATTTACTATTTTTTAAGTATGTACTCAGCACTGGTGAGGCCACATCTCTAATCCTGTGTTCAGTTCTGGGCCCTTCACTACCAGAAAGACATTGAGGGGCTGGAGTGTGTCCAGAGAAGGGCAATGGAGCTGGGGAAGGGTCTGGAGCAGAAGTGTGGTGAGGAGTGGCTGAGGGAGCTGACGTGTTTAGCCTGGAGAGAGGGAGGCTCAGGAGTGACCTTCTCCCTCTACAAGTGCCTGAAAGGAGGGTGCAGCCAGGTGGGCTTCGGTCTTTTCTCCTCTTTCCAGCACAAGAGGAAATGGCCTCAAGTTGCCCAGGGGAGGTTTAGATTGGATAGTAGGAAACCTTCCTTCGCTGAAAGGCTTGTCAGGCACTGGAACAGGATGTCCAGGGAAGTGGTGGCATTGCCATCTCTGGCAGTGTTCAAAAGGTGTGTGGATATGGCACTTGGGGATGTGGTTTAGGGGTGGACTTGGTGGATGCTAGGTTAACAGTTTGACTTGATAATATTAAATGTCCTTTTCCGGCTAAATGATCCTCTAATTCTATGATTCTGCTATATGGTATTGTTTGCATTTCATAACTTACACAAATTTGGGTTGCATTATATTTTTCTTCAGTTTAAATAGGCATGTAGAGCAGCAAGGATTCTAGTCACTCAAAAAAATTGGACCATGGCAAAAAAAAGTGAAATCCTTGGTGCATTTTGGATCCAAAGGAATATCAGTTCTACTTTTTTAGGTTGATGTGTTTTCTTAGTTCCAGAATTTATTGGATGCATAAAAAAATCTCAAGGGGTTTGGTATGTAGTTTAAAAAAACCTTTATCATGGGAAAGAGTCTAGACAGGTACAGCAAATGAGGATGACATGAATTCAAGATTAGCTTTGGTATTAGATTAGAATTCAAATTACATTAATCTGCTTTCTGATTTTGAGAGAAATGGCAGCAGTAAATTGTAAATTAAAACTCTGAAATATTTTGGGTACTATGTCCAGCTCTCTGGACTTCACTATCACCAGTGCTTTTAAAAAGCTTGTTCCTTAGTTGTGTTGATTTCTTTGTGTTTTTCTTTATGTAATTTAGTTTTTCTTGACATGGTAAAGGTTACCTAATCAGACGTATCCCAGTAATGAAAGTTTCTACAGCTCTTAAGAAATTACAGTGTGATTTTACATTTCCCTTACAGGACTCTTAAAATGGGAAAGTTTCCTTCCTCACATATCAATTAAATTGCCTTCTATTATAACAATCTTAACAAGTAGAAGAATGCATTATCCCTGGAAGTGTTCAAGGCCAGGCTGGATAGAGCTCTGAGCAACCTGCTCTAGTGGAAGGTGTCCCTGCCCATGGCAGGGGAGATGGAACAAGGTGATCTTTAAGGTCCCTACCAACCCAAACCATTTTATGATTCTGTGATTATGGGTATTATCACACTACACTCTTAATTCATATTGTGTACTATATTACCAGCTGTCTTGGGGTGACTTTATGATGTATATTCCTTATAAGGAGTACCTCCAGTCTGTGTGTTATAAGAAATAAGCCTGCATTCTGTTCACCTACAGGGTACAAGTTGCTTCCTGCGCTGGGTCCGAAACCTAGATGATGAGCTGCACGCACTGATAGCTGGTGAGTCCGTGAAAAGTTTGTGTTGCCTGTGTTGGGACTCTATAAGTATTCCTCTTGTCTGTCCTCCCATTCCCTTTTCAGACTTCTGCAATGAAAGTAGGACTGTGTACATCAAGGTTGTATCAAAGTGATGTTTCAAGTAGTGTCAAAGAAAGAGTTGCAATTAAAATTCTAAGGCGAATTCAGTCAAATGTAGAGTTTTTGCTCAGCTCAAGGACAGCATATTACTGTGTACACAAATATAAACTTATCCTTTAATTTGCAGCTGTAGAGATTTGATATGAAAATACTGACTCTTCCATATGTGACAGAATACACATTGGGCTCTGTTAGGTCCAAAGAAAGACTCTTTTGCCATGAAATTTGTGAGTTGTGAGGCCCTTCCCTCATGTGCATCTGTCACATGTTGGAACTGCGGAGGCCTGTCATCCCACAAAGAATAGAAATTTGATACTGTGCTCCTGAGCACTGAAGTACAGATTTGTTTCAGCATTTTAAAACATTCTCTCTTTAGTGATACAAACCATATTTGGATGGACAGCAAAAGAGCATTGCTGAACTAACAACAGAAATAAATAGTCCTGTGCAGGGTTTGTTGGGCTGACACACCACAACAGTGACCTTAACAATGCAAATCACAACCTTAACAATGCTTTTCTTTTCTAATTGTTACAGGGTGTCTGGCAGGAATTTCTATGATGTTTTACAAAAGTACAACTATCTCTATGTATCTGGTGTCCAAATTAGTAGAGGTAAGTTATTACTGTCCTAACAGAGGTCTTCATTTCCTCTATATTTTCAAGGCAGAAGAATGAACTTCAGAGGCTTTGTCAGGCAACAGCAGTAAAATAGAAAGTTGTGTGGTGATGGTCAGGATATTTCACATATATTTCAGTATATGTGTGCCAAGAGGCAATGCTACCTCGTGGTCTCATTTCTTTCTTACTTTCTTTTCTTTGATGCATTTTAAATATTCCTTATCCACTGGTCTTCATGTATATTCTCTGTGAATTTTTTTAATCTCCTGACAACCCTTTGCTTTGTAGTTTTTGCAGATTTTTTAAATCAGAAAGTTCCAAGAACGTCTGTTCTGCCAGAAACATAAATCAGACCTAGTCCTTAATTGCAGATTTATTGCCAAAAGCTACAGCTTAGCTTCCTGCCTTTGTTCCCTAATTTTGGCATTCAACAGTCTAAGATAACTCAAAATAGCTTAGGTTTTAGTCTATAGCTGAAGTTGTTTGTCAGTGTACTCTAACTGATTGAATTCCCAGCTTTGGAACGAACTTTGTTCTAATTACTGTTCTTCAGGCTTGAATTATTTCTCTGAACTTGTTTAAATTAGAAGCCTAGGTAAAAAAAGTAGTTAAAGAGTTTGGGTATGTTGATTATACTTTATAACCAGCATTTCATTTCTTACTGTGATTTTTCCATAAAATTGAGACTTAGTCATGGTTAATTCCCCAACAACACCACTGGAATGAGTTGATAATGTTCTCTCACTACACATCATCCCTGAATCACATTATTTCTCCTGCAGCCCTTGAGAACCTTGTTGTCTAGTGATATTTATCCACCTCCATTACCAAAGCAGAATTCATTTTAAAGAACATAAAAAGAAGGAACTTTTTTTTTGTTATGTGTAAAATTAAACATAAAAAGGGAAGATACTCTCTGTTCCTATCCCTTGACCAAGCTCTGAAGGCAGTTCACATATTGGTCATATAAAGGCAAATCTGCGTTATCCATATTGACTTTTAGAACACCAGTTGTAAAAAAAATAATATTACCTTGTATAGCTGATGTTTTTTTCTGGACTTTGAGACATAATGGCTACAGTGAAATAAGAAAAGCGCTGTGTGTTCTTTCTTAGTTTTTTTTTTTTACTACTTTTATCATCTTGCGCAAGCCAAGGGTAACTGACCAAAGAGGCGTGTGCTGCTTTGCAAGGTCAGGCTGTGCTCAGGAAAATAAACTGTACATGTTTTCTCAGAAAGTAAAGTATGTGATTTCAAGCTGTTTAAGAACAGTGAATATTCGCTTTGTTGGAATAGTTATTGCATTGCTCTTTTGCTTTTTTAAAATGAAGAATTTAACAGAGCAAACTTTCCCTTTTTTATCTGTTGGATCTGTAACACCTAAGCTGTTGCTAGTCCTGTTCTGTGCATTAATAGCCTCTTATTAGATTGATCTTGGACAGCTTCTATAATCTATCTTAATCAATGTCACATTAGTGGGCATATAAAAACATATCATAAAGTTGAAGAGTTTCTTTTGAAAAGGTAAAACAAAAAGTAAAGAGGTACTTTGATTTTGTTGCATTCAGCTTTTTTTGTTTATTTTTATAGACTATATACTTCAAAGGCATTGAAGCAGGGAAGGTTCCCTATTTTCCTCATGCAGACAGCATCATCTATGCCATTTCTACGTCGATATGCTTTCAGGCAGTAAGTATGTTCTCTAGCAGAACATGAAATTCTTTAAATCAAATGTTGAGTGAAATGAGGAGCACAGGGAGACAGCTGTATAGAAAAGATGGTAAGATGTAGTGATTCACAGCATCTTGCTCCTGCATCATGGGGCTCCTGCATCCTGGTTTTGAGTGTCACTGTGGGAAGGTCATTTCTAGGACTCAATTTCTCCTGTGCTTGTAGCTGAATATATCAAGCATTGAATTCTTTGGAAAGGATCTTAAAATGCTCTGACCCAGAAGATGAACATTAGTGTATGAACTTCCATAAGCATGTGAAAGGACAGTTTCTCAAGGAGGCAAACAGTATAATACAATATTTTATGGTTTTTAAAATCAACTGAAAGTTTTCACTGTCAGCTGACTTGAATCAATATTGCCTAATTGAAAAGAATCTGAAAAAAAATAGTAAAAACCCTGAAGTGTTACATTTGAAACAAGATGTAGTTACGATCTTTTGCGCTTCTCAAGTCAGCTACATGCCATTACCCTCAGTCCTTTTATCATCTGCATCAGCTAGAAAAGCAACTTTTCAGTGCTACCCAAGTAGCTCTACTATTCTACTACATCTCACAATTTCTAGACCTTCTGCTGAACCATCCCTGCCTGAACTGCATGTTCTCTGAACCTCCATAACTATATATATTTTTTGTGCCCCCCAATAAAGAGAATATAAAATGACCCAAAAGCAATCTTCTTCTGCCTTGTGCTTAACAGGGCAGTTAAGAGACACTCCTCCTCATTGTTCCCATGTACTTGGGAATATCTCTAAGTCTATTATCAAAGTGAATTGATATTTTAGTGCTTGGGATGTGCCTGAAGGTCTCCAAAATACTGCTGTCAGGGACAATCATGTGAGACTAACAGACAGTTCATATGAGAAAAGAAGGAATTGTTTTTTCGTTACTTAATAACTAATTGGAAAACTAATCTATGACTAGAAATAAAATGCTATGTTTAGCAGGAAGAAAGGAGAAATTAGAAAAAGGATCTATGCTGAGATGTTTGTTATTCACTATTTTTCTGAGTGACCCAGAAAAGTTATGGAATAGAGAGAAGACATGGATTTTGGTTATATGACATTATTTCAGATAATGTAACATGAAATATCAATGTGACTACAAGAAATGGTGGATCACGAAATGCAGAGTGGATGGGGGATAAAGTAGCAGGTAAATTTGGCATCCACCAGTCCAAAGTCATGTGTGTAGGAATAATGATTGTTGTTGCTTTCTCTGCAATGAGATCTAAGTTAATTGTCACCACTGGTAAAAGATTGTATTCTGGAAATATCATTCTATGCTGGTGGTGTTCATACTGAGAGCATTGAATTCATCAGAGAGCAGGAAAAATGAGTTCCATAGCAATCCTTTTGCTAATTTTGGCAACTTAATGTAGCAGATGAAGCTTTTGCCTGACAGTGTCAGCTGGCTCTGACAGAATCCTCTCCTTGCAGGCTGTCATGGAAGTTCAGAACCTGAGACCTTCATACTGGAAATTTCTTTTACGACTAACAAAGGGCAGGTATGTACTCAGGGGTGTATTATGGCTTGTCTAAACTTGTGATTGATCACACTCAGCTTTCTGTGTCATTCACTGTCAACAGCAGAGCCCTAGAAGTACATGAGGGTTAATTTCCTGTGGATTTACTTTGCTTTTCAAATGGTTTCCAATACTCTTGAAGTTCTTTGCTGCTGAAGTGACATTGCTGGGTTTAGTCTAATGACAGGAGCAGACTTAACTCTAGTGAAGACTATTTAGCAGATGAGCATTTTGCTTGAAGCCTTTTTAGTTCGCTTGGAGGGTGGGATGCTTTTAGATTCCGCTGGAACATGAAGAATCCAGTAAACAACTATAGATGTTGAAGAAATGACTTAGTATGTCAGACAGTGGCTGACAACATGGTATTACTATGGGTTTAAAAGCATTGCTAGAAATGTCATAATATCTCCTAAGAATACCTGAAAGTCTCAGTACTTTTTTATAGCTGTTTGTTGGGAAAGGATTTTTTTTCTTGAAAAGCTAATGAAAAATTTTCACTGATCATAATCATTAATACACACTGTAGTATCTTACCGGATGTTTCTTCTGTTTGCTGCAAGAATCTAAGAAACTTTCTTTTAAAAATAGATTTACTGTAACTGACTTATAAAAATACAGTTTAGTGAAGTGGACACTGTTATACCGGTGCAGTGTGTGGCAGGAACAAGGTATCCAAATCTTGATACAGATCAGTTTATGAATGGGATTATAAAAGGTAACGTTTGTAGCGACAGCGAGCTCTCCGGGCTGTATAAATAGAAGTGAAATCAGAGGCCAGTCCCTGGAGCATGTTGAACCTACACTCCTCGTGGCACAGTACACACGAGGTGATTAATACATCGCACAATATAGCAGGAAGCTTTCCTTAGGATGCCTGGAGGTAGTCCTCAGGCAACTTCTGAGGCCATACAAACATGATACAGGGAATGATGTCAGTGCAGATGTCCAATTTTGGCTTCGTTTTTCCGTTTTGTCCTAATCCTAAGCTTGACTTATTTGAAAGAGAGGAAGGAAAAGAAACTCTGTTCTGCTCATCTATTTTATCTGAAGCAGATCTCTGTAATAGTGATTAGACACTTTTCAGTCTATAGTGGTGAAGAGCAACAAAATGGAAATAGGGTGTAACACCCATAAAATTGACATCCAGACTTGGGCAGGCAGGGCCACAGTTTACTCTGCTGGAATGGGAGAGAACAGTAGTATATTTTGATTTGACCTTTTTTTTGTGGAACTAAAAGTAGAAGGGGACTCTTCCCCTTTTTCATAAGTTGCATTATTTGAAGTATTCTTAACAAACACTGTTAGCCACATTTTTCAAATGCTTTTTTTTTTTAATATTTATTGCCTGAGGTGAAAAACATTCAAACTCTGAACAGTGCAGGTTGGAGCCTGTATTTCAGAAATTTTGATAATCTTTCATGACATGAAATAATTTTATTTTTTCATAAGTAAATGAGTCATGCATTCATGCTTTTTTGTCTTTTTCAGGTTTGCTCTCATGAACAGGAAAGTTTTAGATGTGTTTGGTACTGACGCATCTAGGAACTTCAAGGATTTCACACCTAAGCTTGACCCAAGATACACAGTTGTGCCACCAGAGCTACCACTGGAGCTGTCTTGAACACGACAGCGTGGCTCGTCATTGAATGTGATCAGCATTTTGTCCTGAAAAGTTAATTAACTTGACAGTCGTATGTATGGAGGAGGGCTAGGGCTCCACTTCAGTATTACTTCAATGAGAAATGCTTTTTACCAATCAGAGATACTGAAGCTTTGCAGGGAGGTGTGGCTTAGTGATTTAGCCCCTTCCATAAGCAGAAAACATTTCTGGATTACTATAATTGGTTGACAGTGTGGTAGAATCCTGAATGAATTAAACAAATGAGTAATATATTTAGAGAAGTAAAACATAAATATGCTTCATAATTTCAAAAATTCCATAGTTCGTACTAGTTGAGTATTTCTTGGTAAAACTAAAAGTAATTCTTAATTTAGAAAGGAAGACAATTGGCATAGTTTAGGTCCAAAAGTTTACCTGATACTAAAAATATTGCAGTCTGGTGAAAATTCCTCCCTGGTTTTCTAAATTGTGTCACTGATTTGTCTCAAAAGAGCCACCACCTCCTCATTAGTTAAAATTAGGGTATTTTTATACAGCTGTGGTTGCAAAATAAGGCATTCCTTAGGAAAAGAAAATGCATATTGATTCAGAAGTCACATTCCAGGGCTGTAAATTCTGCTGATGACACAGATAACAGACAAGGAAAACAAGGCGGCGGCACCGGTGGCTGCTGTGCGCCGAGGAGCAGCGACTGTGGCAGTCAGCATCTGCCAAGTGGCAGAGGAAGGAATGAAACATTCCAGCCTCTGAGATGGTGCTGGAAACAGGAGACAGTTACAAAAATAAAAAAGCCAAGAACAAAATAAAACAAAGCAAAACAGACACCCACCACCCCGCTCCCCAGCTAAAATATACTGAAGCAAAATGTTTGTTTTTGAAAGGGTTTGACATTATTGCCTTAGATGGCATTGGGTTGTTTGTCAGGCTGCAGCACCAGCCAGCATTTCAAGCATTTCTTTGGAAGAGAGCTGACCCCTGAGGTTAGGCTGTTACAAGAGAACAGTTTTGACAATCATATTAATAGTCTTTTTTCCTTGTAATTGGTGAAAAGTGGTTTTCCATCGAGCCATCAGTCCCACGACTGGCACAGTTACATTAAATTTGATGTGGTACTCAATGCAAATAACTACCTACACAAAGTCCATCTCATTTTTACTGAACTTATTTCTGCAGATTTGTGCTCTAAAGTGAGACCTTACATGCTAATTGCTTTTTTTTTTTTTCCTTTGCTTTTTGGGGCTTTTTTTAATTATAACCCATTCGGGTGATGCTGAATGGTGTTCATTACCCTAGAAGTTAATGAAAAGATGAACTATATTCACATTCAACAGAAAAAACTGAAAAGAGGTGAAATAAGCCAGGGAAACTGCAGTAGGTTGCATGTATTTTAAAAATAAAAAAAAAGATAAATCAGTGCTTTATTGGAAGTCTTTATCAGATAATAAGAATTGGACTAATTAGTAGACTCTCGGTCTTGTAACACTGTAATCCTACCCCAGCCATAAGCATATTTTAATTCCAATTAGCTGAATTTCTTAATACCAAATATACAGGAATTTTTATCAGATTTATTGTCATGAAAATTTTACCAATTTGTGCACAAAATCTGCTTCTTCATCAGCTACACTAACAGTGATGTTTTGTCACTGTTACTAAAGGTGCTTCATCCTTTTAAACGTTGGTTGTCCAATTTTGTGTGAATAAAGTTCTGCAAGCTAGTTTGTATGCAATACTTTGTTGCTTGGAATTATATTAAAATTCCTCAAAAGGAAATAAAAGTTAATTCAACAAGAACTTTAAAAGGATTGTAAGAGATTTGTAGTGTTTTTCCACTGGAATATGGTCTAAAATATTTGACCTTATAAAGTCTGAGAAGTTCTATATTTTAGGTGGTATATTAAAACTCACACACTATATTATGAATAGTTTCTAGTGTAACTATATACCATTCTCAGACTTGAAGTTATTTTATAGATGGATTAAGTTTCTCCACTGGAATGACAATTGTGATTGTTTCTCTATTTGAGGGTTTTTTGGGGGGAAAAAATCAAAGAACTACTTGGATAGTAGTTCAACATCTCAGCATCTAAATAACAATTTTGTCTGTGTTTCTTGCTTCCACAATTCACAGTTCTTGTTTCAAGTTATTTTCATGTAATATAAAGAGAAATAAAAAAAAATTTAAATTATTTTTATTCAAATTGAATATATGTAAGAGGAAAAAAAAAATAAAGTCCTAATGTTCTTCCCAAAAATAAACAGTTGCTGCTTGACAAAGTGACTTTTTTGGCCATGTTGTTAATAAGCTCTCTGGAGTCCTAAGTGAGATGGAGTCATAGGATCATAAAATGATTTGGGTTGGAAGGGACCTTTTAAAGGCCATCTGGTTCCAACCCCCCCTGCCATGGGCAGGGACACCTTCCACTAGACCAGGTTTTTCAGAGCCCCATCCAACCTGACCTTGAACACTTCCAGGGATGGGGCATCCACAGCTTCTCTGGGCAACCTTCTCTGTGACAGTGCCTCACCACCCTCCTTCTTTCTTATATCTAAAGTAAAAAGCTTTCTTATATCTAATCCAAGTGGACCCTCCTTCAGTTGGCAGCATTAGCCTTGGAAGTGATTCTTGGTGGTGAAGGAACGCTGGGAATGTGACTGAGCATTTGAATTTGTTGCAAAATAGTCTTAATGCAATGTCAGTGAAGAGGTAACACGGGAGCAGTTCAGCTGGCAACTTAGCTCTGTGCTTCCCTGGGTAATTAGGTAATGTGAGTTTATGTCACTGTTCCTTTTTCAAACAGAGCAAACCACAGCTCCAGATCTGCTGGCAGGGAAGAGCCACACACCCTGAGCTCTGCCTGCCACATGGCTGGACAGCTGGGCTGTATGTGACTGAAAGGCTGATGCTTTCTGCCTCCTGATGTTTCTGATGATAGGATGAGTGTCTCTTTGATGACTCTCAACTTCTTGCAAAAGTTTATTTCCCAAAAAGGAATACAGGGGTAGGCTTGCTCAGGAGCTGATGGGAAGTGGTGGGTCAGCCTGAAATGTCACAGTTCTGCAGTAGAGGTTTGGGTGTCCTTCGGGAGTCTGCTCAGGGCAGCAGTGCTTGGCTCCCTGCAGGCATCTCAGGAGGCTGCTGCCTCATCCGTGGCTCCCAGAAACAAGCATGGCCTATGGCTTAGTTCTTCATCCCTCCCTCACCTCTGCTCATCCCAGTTTNAGCTTGTGTGCAGATTCAATTTCCAACTCTGTCAGAAGAAAAAGTGGTCCTTGAGTGCACATGCACTGACAAGGCACAAAAAGGTAGCAAGAAAATCAGTGACGATTAACCTGAGCTTTTACTGTTTCTAGGATTTTTTTTCATTCAACTACATTTAACATGGGGGGAAGGCAGGGCCCAGGCTCTATATGGCTGGATTCAGTGGTTTTAGATGTCTTTATCAATTTTTGTGATTCTACATCAGAGTTATGAGTCCTTGCTGTGATGCAAAAGCACAGGACTAGTAGGATGTAGCAAAATGCAGTTCAAGTCAGTGGAGTCACATTGGTTGGCTGTAGCTTTCTGCCTAAATATTGGTCTGGAGGTT
>VZRF01008959.1:0-74282 GCA_013396875.1 Vireo altiloquus
CTGTGCAGTTTTGCTGGTCTCCAGCAGCATAAAACACCTGTGGCAGCTCTGCAGGGTTGCAGGGCACAGAGGCAGGGTGAGATGCAATCCCACTGTTACCCAGGGTTGGTGGTGCTGAATATTTTGTTGTGTGGTGCTGGGTCCCAGCCCCAGGGTAACCCAGTCTGTGGCTGCCAGATTGCCTGGGGGATTAGTGGGGTTTGATTCCCTCTGCAGAGGGGTCCCTGGGCACAGACCTGGTAATTTTTCTGCAATTTTGCCTCCTTGCTAGCAGAGGACGAAGCCTGCAGCAGCACAGCAGGTGTTATCCTAGGTGCTTGCACTCACTGTGTATCTTCCACCTGCCAGTATTTACTAATGGACCAGGCACTTGTGAGAATCCCTCCTGCACTGTGCCAAGCCCAGGCACAGATGGTTTTTGGAAGTAGAGGGAATACTAAGGCATCGTGTGTAGTTCTGCATTTTTCCCCTTGCCACACTGCCAGTCTTCCTTCCCAGTTTTATTTTCTGTGTAACTTCTTCCCAGTGCCTTTCTTGTTAATTAGGGTGGCATCATGCCAAGTAAAAGATTTTGGCTATTACTAGAGCTCCTGAGACAGCTTTTGTAGAAAGTTAATACAATTTCCTGCACCCCCTGGGAATGCACAGCCCTAAAATTGGATTGACTCTTCATATTCCTAAATTGATGAGGTCAGCATGTTCTTCGAATCATTTCCCTGCTTGTAAAACACACACAGGGTACCAGAGAGATTTACATTCAGTGAAGACATGATTGTGTGCTGATCTGACTCCTTCTTTCCCAGACAGAAAGAAATTCCCACTCCTTGACCTGTCTCTGCAAAGCAGAGCAGTTTTGGTGGTCTAACTTCAGCAGCTCTTCCTTTACACTCCAGTGTTATTCTTACTTTTTTGCTGTTACTTTCTTCGTTAATTAAAGATTGTGGCTCTGACAGGGTGTCATAGCTGTTGCCAGGTTAGTAAGGGGGCACCCAAATGAACATTCATTGATTCTGCATGCAAACTTTGTAATAACCACACTGGATTTAGACACCAAACTGTTTCTGCTCCAGACTGGAACATTTACTGACAGAAAAAGAGCACAGAATATTACCAAGTCTGCTTGCATCTTTTGAAGCATCTATAAGCTGTATGTTTTGGTGGAAATCATTGCAGGTGAAGAGCCATTTGCTAAGTCTGTGAAAAATACCTAATCTGGAGCAAAAGGAGACATGGAATGTATGTTAGTTGGGCTCCCCTATGCCCACAGAGAATTTTACAATTTCCTTTATTGTGGAACACAATTATGTAGAAAGGAAGATAAAAAAGGCTACCACCTCAAGAAAAAAAGCTTGAAATAATCATTCAGAGAATTTTTTTAATTTAAAGCTTTTCAGTCTAAATAGCAGACATTATATAGACTACTAAAAAGAAAAAAAAGAATGAAGCAAATTTATTTTGAAACAGAAAAGTTGAAACATTCAAATGTTGAAACATTAAAATTTAATCAAATTATTTCTTCAAAATTTTCTCATTACCATTGCAAGCAACCTTCTCTGAACTGACAAATCTCCATGAAATGTGTTGGTTTTGACAAACCTGTAATTTTTGACAGAGCCATTCAGCTGCCATTCAGACCTTTCTAGCCCTGTGAAACAAATCTTGCCCTGAAATGCTGCTTCTGGTAAGAAAAGCCAATACTGGTGGTCAGGGGCTGGGCTCTCTGATGGTGGATAACCAGTTTCCAGCATCCTGGCAGCAGCACTGCTGCAGTTCCTCCCTTCCCACATGATGCTGGGAAGCTGCACTTTGCCCAAGCACTGCTCTGCCTTTTGCTGTTTGAAGCTGCTTCTGCTCTTCCCAGGATGCTCCCAAACAAAAGGGCACACACCAGGTGGTGGATTCCTTTGGTCTAACTCAACTCTGCTACTTTTATATGGTCCTGTCTTCTCCAGGTTAGCTCTTCCCCCTCTCCCCGTGACCCCTGCATGATTGCAATTGGATTGTAGCTAATTTATGTGCTCACTGCACATCTCCTTTTGTTCTTGGCCAATGCTCACAGAAACATGCATTGTCCAATTTCAGAGCTGACCTTCCTACCTCTCAGCATTCCAAAGATGTTCTAAGGATTCCTTAGGTCCCAGGTTTGATAAAACATCAGTACTTCAGTAAGTCTTCCTAAAACTGGAGGCCACTTTGAAGAGGAGGTCATTGTACCTGTGTATAGCTCATACCCACCCCGAGGTAAAAAAGGCTTTTTAGAGAAGGGTATTAGCCAAGTGTTACAAATCTGTCTTCACCTTGATTATGAATGGATGAGAAGAAAATTTATGACATCAGTCACAAAATGGACTCTTCGGTGACCAATCCCAAATCCACATTTTTTCTTGAAAGGGAATTTCACTCATGCTATTCCTCAAAAATCAGATGAAGCCCCACCTACTAACACCTCACAGCAGCATTTTTCAAACTGTTTTATGCAAGTGCCTGGGGCAGAAGCATGATCCCATCAAGGGATACAAAAGAAAATCCTAAATTGGTGGCTGCCTCATTTTTTATCATGTCAGTGTTTTGCATCTTAACAATGAAGGCAATAGCATAGAATATCCTTTCAAATTCTGTGAGTAAATTGCTTTCTTGTAATAACTAGATTTTCCACTGACAGATGGCAGCTACAAGCTGTCAATCATTTCAAAATCAAAGGATAGATGAAGCACAGCAAATGTATTGTTATTGCCTGCTAGGCTGGAAGTGTGTCCAGGCTAGTGCATGGCTCCTTTGTGTTGTGCCAAGTCTGTAGATTTCACAAGTACAATACTTCTGCCAGCCACCCACTGCAAGAAAGAAAGAAAAGGCCACATCCAATTTCCTATGGACTTCATCAGAAACACAAACACCATCAGACCCAGATCCATCCAGAGGAAGAAAAAGAGTCTGGGCCCACAACAAAAGCAATGTTCTCTCCTGTGCAAACAGTCGTTTAAGCAGAATGACCTTCAAAGTAAAACATTTGTAGAGGGGACAAAAAGAAAACAAAAATTATTCTTGCCTTAGGAAACTTGTGTGATGTCCAGAACCAGAGCTGTTGCCTTCCAGAGCACACAATCACTCAGCCCTGACCATTTCCCTCCTCCCAAGGCCACAAATTCTGGCTGTTGCCACTTCCAGGAGATATCACAGCAGCCCCCAAGGTGCTTCAGCTGTTCAGAGACAAAAGGGCTCAGCCCCAGAAAAATCCTGTTTAATGTTTCTTCCTCCCCAGATACCTTGGAGTTTTATTGGTTCATTTGTGTGTCCTGTGACAGGGTTCAAAATGCCTGTTTTTCCAGCCTCTATAACTTGATGTCTGGCTTAGCATAAATGACTCTGTTTCAGAATGTAGATGCAAATAAATATCTATTTGGACCTAATAATTCATCACTTCTAATCAACTCTTGTACGTCTTAATGAGGGACCAAGTATTTTTACCCTTTCTGGAGCCTCCTGGAAAGTGTTGCTTTTCTCCCTGAAGCATTTGGGGGGATTAATTTTTTTAATTAAGTGAGAAAAATAGGAATAGTCATCCTGAGAGCAGTACACCTGTAAGAGTGGAACAAGCAGGAGTTAGAAGCAGTGTAATTTAGGCTGAACTGACGCCACTTAACAACAGCAGGCCATGCATGCTGCTCCTGCTCTGGAAGCATGGGGCAGAGGACAGTGGGAGAGCATTTTAAAAGGACATGAAAACTGCATTGCATTTGGATCTTTATGGACATGTTGACTAGTCTCAGCCAGGGTAGCAGTCCTGCTTTGGTAATTTTGTTGAACAATTCTTAATAGCTCTGTCTATTCAGATCAAGCGTGGTTAGCTTAAACGAAAAAGATGGGTTCTGTTTCATTGAGTAAAGCCAAAAGCACTAAAAAATAGTTCAAAATCACAGTTTTATAGTCAATTTCATTAAGAAAAAAACTAAACCGAACTAAACCAAAAATTATTGATGTTTGAGTTACAGATCTAGGAAAGCAAGGAAAGCAGTCTTTATGGCAGAGTTACTGTTCCTAAAGAAGATCAGGTAAACAAATTTGGTAAAAAGAGGGGGAACTGATACAATACTCTTCTCTGACCACGTCCTTCACAACAGTGGAAGTGTGGCAGGAAAGTCTCTTAATTGTGCATTGCTTTAGAAAAGATGATTTTTGTTCTCTACAACTCCAGTGAATGGTGAAGTTGGTTAAGGCATTCTTTATTGGATACATTTTGCTAAAAATACTTTGGGTTTGGCAACAGGGAGGAAAAATTCCTAATCCTGGTGACTTTAAGAGATTGGGAAGCAAAAGGACGGAAGTTCAATGGCTCTCAGAGGGCAAACCCCAGCACAGATCTTCAAGGTACGTCAGGAGCTCCCCTTATTTTCTCAAATGACACATCTGTGCTGTCTTCTAGGCTGGAAGCACCTGTCCTGGCTTCAGCAGATAGCCTTTCTTACATATTTTTTTTTCCTAGAAGATCTCAGATGAAGATTTCAGGGCTTACATGACAGTTTTTAATACACAACATTTCTGTATCAGTGGTTGAATGTTGTGGTTGTACCAGGCTAAATGCTTGGAGACAAATGTGCCTGACTGTTCTGAATGTCACAAAAGTTTCCTGCAATAGATGACATGTGGCTAGCTGAGAGCATCAAAATGGAAATCATGCTGTACAGGAAAGAAGTGAGGCATCTGCTTCGAGAATATCTCCTGGGAAACTTTTTTTTTCTTTCCAATTTCCTTATCTACCAAGTCCCTGAGTCTGTCAATAATCTGATTGTAGCTTCGAATTACAGCCTGCATAAAAATTTTTGGTAGGCATGTATCTCAATTTATCAGAGCAAACTACCTGTTTTTTTAATTATTTCTTTCTCTACAACTTGTCTTTGTGAGACCAAATTCTCTGCTCTCTGGCAATCCAGCCCAAGAACCATCAGGCACTGAAAACAGCTTGCAACCAAAGGTTTTCCTCCCCCTTACTGAGACACGAGACAAAACTACAGGTACATCCATCACACCGAGAGATAAAGATTTATTTTATCATTGTTGTCACTAAACACCAACGGAAATTTAAGCCTAGTAATTAGAGCAGACCCACACATCACTGCTGGAGGCATTTTCAGTGCCAATGATGATACTTTAAAGATATTTCTGGTTTCAGCCAATGCAAAACCAGAAATTTTTGGTCACTAAAGTGACCCAAAAAGGTCACACTCAGGCTTTGACAGCAAGAGACTCATGCAGCACTCACCACTAATAAGGACACTAATAGAAGATGACAAAAGTAAGTGGGCCCAAGTCTTCGCTTGATTGCTCCATTTCATTACAATTCTCACAGTTTCATGCTGCTCAACGCCTCTCAGAATTAAATAACTGACCCACACAGAGGAGCAAACACTGCCCTTCCTGCACGACCCATTTTTGGAAGGGCACTGTTTGCAATAAGCATATTGCAGTTCATGGGAAGGAAATAATGAGCAACAACGCAGACAAGGCACTGAACTTCAAAGCAGACCATGGAAGTCTCCCTCTGCTATTACCACTCTCTTTTCTCACCTGCTGGACCAGTTCATCTCCAGTGACCTGTCACCCTCACCCTCAAATTTCGGGTGCAGAGCTACAAGCAGGGCAAATGTGCTCACCACCCTTTTGGGCAATAGCCTGGCCATGCAAACACACAAAAAAGAATTTGTTCTATCACAGGAGAATTATCTCAGGGCATGGCATTCTACCACATATCAGGGTTTATTGAAATTCAGATAAGGCAAAATCTTCCCTTTTTATATTTACTGCTCTATGTGGAGAATGAAATGATTCTCTCCAGGATTAGAGATTTTTTTTCCAACCTCACTTGACCCTTATAAACCAGATGACCTTCCTGCAAGCACCAGCCAACCCCATGCATTTGCCTAGACCTCATTCTTATTGCACTCTTACACAAGCAACTGTTCTATCACTTCTTTGTATTCTAGTCTCCAAGAAACTGCCGTTTTCAAATTACTGCATGCTTTTGGGTAGTTTCTTAGTCAAAAGATTCTCCATATCAGGAAGACATTAGGTATAATTTTGACTGCAGTGAAAATGATGTAATTCAGGAATAAATGAAGTGAATACATAAAGCCACACAAAAGAATTACCTGCATGAGATCAGAAACATCAGACCCATAGCTGCTTCTAATTAAAGTGGCTTTTCATCACATTGTCTTCTCTTATAAGAGATGTAGTAGGTAAAGTGCCCACTTGTGCCTTTTTTTTCCACAATTACCTTCTAGGGTTTCCACCAGTTCCTGTGGAAAGCATTAATTAAACACAAGGAAGGCGGAGGCTGCAAACAAAGGTCGGTTGGGTTGCTGAAGTTTTGCCACTTACATTTGAATTCGAGAATCTTTCCCATCAGTAATTCATATTATAAATCAATTTGGCGAGCTATCAGACTTTAAAATCAATTACGCCGGATCAAAGGCCGTGTGTGCAGATAATGCGTGAAGGGACATTCTCACGCAGCAATGACCTTTTGAGCTGGCACAGGCCAGTTCCCACTGCTTGGCAGAGTACCCTCCCACAACGCTAAGTCAATTATATTAAACCTATTTCAGTCTGCTATTGAGCACACAATGGGAGAGGACTGCTGAGGGCAAATCCGCCTGCGCTTCCTAAGAGGAAAACCACAACTGGCCTGGCAAATTCCTCATTCATCCCAAATTTACACTGAACGCTTCCTCATGAAGGAAGAGGAGCAGGAAATAATCTTGAAATGGTATTCCACTTTATATATCACCGAGTTTTCCTTACAGATCTAATGTCATTAAACTCCAACTCTGCAGGTAAGAACTGTGGCCCACTTTGTGATCACCAGTGTGTGAACAGGAGGGACCATTAGCAGGTGATACTTAGGACAGCAAAAACCCAGCATTGCTAAGAACTATAATCTGTACAGCCATTTGAAGCACCAGCTTCATGAGAGATTATCTGATGATTCCTTGTTGTTTGCATGGCACACAGGGATTTACAGCCCAGAGATTGAGCAGCACCCCTAAGGAGCAGGATTTTCATGCTGACGTGTGCAGCACAGCGAGGGAGAGGGGAGAGGAGCAGCAAGGATATTCAAAACTGCAAAATATACGAAATACTTTGAGATTTCAAGTCGTGGGCTTTACTCTGCTACATGCAGACAGCTCAGCAGTTTTACAGGGAGATTTTTCTGCTGCTCTTAAGAACTGGACATTCCCAGTGCTTGGGGAAATTGGCCGTGGACAGAGGTCAATGTTTTGTCATCACATCTGCAAGTGACAGCCCTCACAGCTGGCTGCAAGCACAGAAGGAGATGCCAGGTTAAGCCTCCTTGGCAAGCACACATTTCTGAGTGCCCTGCATATGTTGTTCTTGCTTGGCTCACTGCAGTGAGTTGCACCAAGCACACAGAGAAAAACCAAGATTTCACGGGTCAGAGTTGGAGCAATAGGACAGCAAAGAAAACTGAGATAGAGAGCAGGAGAGACTCACTGAAGTCACTTGATCAATAAAGGGAATAAGAAGACAGACTTAGCAGCCCAACCACTAAACCCTGCAGTTTCTCCTCTCAGCACTTTTCATTTACTTCTCAGTTTTGAGACAGAAAATCATGTTTTTTTGTGTGGCTGGGATACTCCAAGCAAGAAATATGCCTGTCTGGCTATGGATCCACTGTGCACCCTGAAGACAAGGCAGGTGGATGAATTGCTCCACCTTTCTCTCAGGCCATACATTCAGAGCAGCTTTTTTTGTGTGTTTCCACAGAGGGAGGTTAAGAAAATATTTTTTTGCTTGATATCAAACACTGTTTCTTTTTAAACTGTTGGGTAAAATCCTCACAGTGCTGCTAATGCTCACAGTGTATGGGAGGCACTTGGAGAGGAAAACACTGAGACAAGAGTCAATGTTTGGCAGTTTGGCAGGAAGTCTATGTTAAAAAAAAGTACAAGACAAACAAAACCCCACCAAAAAACCAACAAACCCCAAGGCAAAACCAAAAAAAACCCAACCAAACAAAACCAAAAAAAAACACCCCACAAAACCCACCCCCACCCAAAGCCCTGCATGCAATAGTTCTCCGTGCAGCCAGTAGAAGAGATTTAGTGCTCTGGTGCCTCAGAATTCACCTTGATGGTGATGCCATTCTCAGACTCAGTCTCTTACTCAGCTGTTTCCTGGTTCATGAGTAAGCAATAATGAACTGGAAGCATGAAATCTCATACCAGGGGTTTAAATCCACGCAGAACACAGTGTGCTCCTAGAAAGAGTGGGAGAAGGAAACAGACAAGAGGGGGCAGGAAGAAATAAAGGGGTGAGGAGGACTTTTGGAGGTTTTGTAGATAATGTGTGGTGGAAATCAACAAAAGGGCTTCTAGAAAAACCTGAGAAATGGCAAAGAAAAGGAGCAAAAACCTTTTGATGAGTGACTCAGACAACCAATGGGACAAAACCAGAGGGGTGCGTGTGTGAGATACCCAAAGCTCCATCCAGCAATGAACATAATGCTGGAGACGTTGCTTCCAGTGAAAAAGATGGGGTTAAATGTCATCTCCTCGCCACAGCCAAGGCCCTTCCAGCATTAGGATGGATCTGGGTCACCTCGGGGCGGGGACTGTTGGGTTTGTTTAGTCATCCAAGGCTTCCTTTGCTTTGTAGGCTCCCGGAGCAGAGCTGAGGCATCACTGCAGTTCCCACAGCCACCTCCCAGCTCTAAGTAGAGGAGACATTGTCAGAGGAAAGCAGACATGGTAGGGCATCCCTAGGACCAATTAATCTGAGCTTCTGACAACCTGAATTAGCACAGTTTAAGTGAGAATGTGACCAGTCTGGATTTGTGGAGTAGATCAAGCGGCAATTGTCCTATGTAGTCAAAGTCAATGGAAGTGACAGATTAATAATTATTGCTCTATTCCATACTTCAGCCATAAAGCAACCCACTAAATCTTGCTAAATTATCTGATTATACAGAATATTGTGTCACAGTTCACCATATGCTTTCTTTTGTATTTTAATGGTGGAAGTGTGCCTAGCAGTATTCCCAGGTCCACTGATTTTGTCCTTTCCCCTTGTTTACGTCTCATTGTTCCTATCCCAGTTGTTTGATGCTTCCTTCCTTTTTCCCATTGTCTCAAGAAAAACACTTAAGGCTCATGACTGAATAGGCCACTGCACAGCTTCATTAGGAGCAGCACCTGACAGAAGAACTAAATTTAGCACGCTGCTTCCCATGCTGGAGCCACTCAACTAAAAATTGAACAGGTTGGGAATTTTCTGTAAGAAAAAAGCCATTTTGTACAAATGCATATGTTTTGTGAACTGTCAGACTATGACAAATATTGCGTATGGAAAGCAAGCAACCAGCTTTGTAAAGTCTTCCAGTTTAAAAATAATTTTGAGTTTGACTGTGAAAAAAGAGGAGGAAGTTAAAAGATGGTTTTTGTGCAAGTGACAGTGCTTTGACAGGCCTGACTACTAATTACTTGGGTTTTTTGGTGTTTTCTTCAGGTGGTATTTTTGGTTTGATTTTTGTTGTTGGTTGGTTGGTTTTGGTTTGGGGGGAGATGGGTGTTTGGGTGGGAAAGGCTGGAAAAAAATAGAGTATCTGTTTAGCTCTTCTCAAAGTGACTTACTTGTTCTGATGTTGAGGTGTGTCATCTACACTTTGAGACACTTCTTCCTTCCAGTGCCTTTCTTAGACAAACACAGTGGAAAACCCTGACATTCTTGGGTCTTGTTCTGGCTTTGTATCAATATAACTGCAGAGCCTTGGCCTTTCTGTTTTAACATCTTAACACACAGGTGGCAGAGAAAACCACTGATGATTGGTGATTTCAAGGCTAAAGAAAACACAAATGCATTCTCAGGGATTATGTTGCCCACAGCGTGCAATTCCAGGAGGATTCAGCAATATGAAGTTACATTTTTTACCCTTCTAACAGCAAAAAGGCCACCTGTAGCTACTTAATGTTTAAGTTCACACACTCCAAAGCATCCCACGGCTGATTCCTGTGGAAACCCTTGCTGGGCTGCATTAATCAGATCAAAGCTTGTTGTTAGGATGCCAAATGACTCTCCAGTAACACCTCACAAGGCATTGCAGGGTATCACTGCAGCCACTGAGTGCAGCTGCTAACGTGACAGGGATGTCCCCATGGGATGTCTGGTGCATGGCACTGACCAGCCAGCCCCCACCTGACCTTGCCAGGGGATCATTTAGGTCACACACAGCCTGCATCTTCCTGGCACAGACACCTGACTGGCTCCTTGCCTTCCCAGCTTAGCTTTCTCCACATTCTAAGACAACAATCAACATTTGGAGGTAAAGGAGAGGGCAGGAGAGGCAACCTCTTCACCCAGGGAATGAATGAAGTGCCACCAGTCCTAGACAGGCTTGGTCCAAATGCTGTTTACACCTTGAAAAATTCAGCAGGCAAATTTACCACTAGAACCTCGGGCAGCAGATCAGTCTGGAGTTACATCATCAGCAGAGAAAATTAAGTGTGTCTTCATTTTCGGTGAGATAAAAGCGTCCATCTGTTTCTGTTCTTTATTAATTTTGCCTGCAAGTAGAATACAGAGCTATACATTAATTAAATGCATATGACTGGCTAATAAATTTGTTACAAACTACTCTCATGATGCCTGTCTCTTCATTAAGCAGAGAATGTCTAAAAGAAGAGGACTTTTTACAATAGATCATATACAGATGACATCTAAGCCACCTAGAGTTTCCCATAGCACTACAGAAAATGCCAGGTTTCCCATAGCACTATGGAAAATGCCAATATTTCCCACCTAGAGTTTCCCGTAGCACTGCAGAAAATGCCAGTATTTCAAATTTCTTTTATTTTTGTTATTGGTACCCATGAGGTCCCTCAAGAGGATAAATGCCTCCCCTCCCCTTAACCAGTAGCATTTTTCTCCCCCTTCTCCCCCAAACATGGAGAGAAAATGCCAGACAAGTTTGCTACTAATACAGTCCTGAGCATATACATTAGTTTGCTGCTAATACAATCCTGTGAACCACTGAGCAAAGAAGTGCTGGGATGATGGAATTTCCAGCACATCCCCAGGCTGCCCTGCCCCTAGGGTCTGCACACCTTGCCCATGGCCACAGATCACTGAACCAGGACACAAGAGCAAGGTAGGAAAGCGTGTGGAATTACAGAGCAGGGATTTCCTGGGTCAGCCAAGCCAACACAGCCCCTGCGAGTGCTAAACACCCTGGGATGGGGCAGTCAGGGGGGTTGTGCAGTTTGTGCTGCTGCTCAGGCGCGCTGATGTGCAACCGAGGTGGAAATAATCCTAAAAAAGTCAGCAGAGGTTTGATAAAGGGGGAAAAAAAAAAATCCCACACTCCTACATTACAGGAGAATCTATTATTTTACAGAATCTGAATAAGGTACAGCGCTTGCAATAACTTCATAAGAACCTCTCTAACCAGGTTAAGGGGGAAAGTGTCTTTTATGAGCACTTCTTCAAGGCGTTATTACCTGTCAGTACCCAGTGTTAAATAAATCGGAGGAAGCTTCTGCTGGCATTGCAGACCTTGGCGATAGCTTTGCTATACTAATGTAATTGATACAACAGTAACAATAATGGACCACCACGGACTACTCCAAGTGACAGTGTCTCAGCACACACCACCTCCCTGCGTCCAGGCAAAAGCCAAGCCTAGCGCAGAGGGGAAAAAAACCAACATATTTTACAGAATCTTTGGAACTGGACAACAAAAGGTAATATACCATTGCAATCTATACAGCTAAATACATTTTTAGTGGTATTAAATGGCTTTAAAACTTCAACAGTTTCCAAGGCAGGAAATCCAATGCTTGTGTAGAACTGAAATTGGCCAAGGATGCCAAGTACCAGAAGCGAGGGATCTTCAGTGGAAACACAGGAGACACAGGCCCATTGCTAATAGGGCAGGGATACATCATAATGCTGGCCAGGCAAAAGTCTCAATACACTTGTTACCTTTGTCTTTACCAGAGTTAGGTCTTTTCTCTCTGAGAAGTGTCAAGGGAGCTCTGTTCCAGTATTTTATTACCTGAAGGGCAGCTACTGAAGCTCCCTCTGCAGAAGGAGCCACGTGGAGAAGACAAGGGGCCAGAGTTACAAGCTGCAAGACAAGAGATTTCATCTCAATGTAAGAAAGACATTTTTTCCATCATTAGAAATCCAATCATTCAGTGGAACAACCTCTCCAGAGACATGGGCAGGGTGTTAAATAATCTCATCTAGGCTCCCACTCCCATGGAAGGTTGGACCAGATGATCTTTTGAAGTTCCTTCTTACCTGAGCTGTTCTATCATTCAATTAATCTAAAGTATGAGGAAGAAGAAATTATGCTTAATTTTAAATGGAACTACCAACACCAGCAATATTCTGCATTTAACCAGCTTGAAAAAATCAAAATATTCTCACCACTATAGTACAGCACCTCCCCCCCAACTTTTCTGAATAACTCTCAGATAATAATACTCACCCTGCCCTTTTCTGAACCTCCTGAGAAACAAAAAAAAACACCATTGATATTTTGGGGGTATATCCTTTCGGAAAAGGGTACTAATAATTTTCCCCACAGTAAGTAAACATTCACAAGGCTGAAGCCACCTGCTTCTTCCTTAGGAAGTTCCTCTCAGAATTTAAGTTAGAAATGCCAAATGTTCTCAAAAGTGGTAATGTGGCAGCAAAGGAGTTAAACAGATGAATGGAACTAATTAAGTAAATTGCACATTTTCATGAGAAAGAACACAGCCTAACAGGGGTGCTCATCAGAGAGCTAATATTTAGCAAAAGTTACGACTACGCAGAAGAGTAAGGACTGCATGGTAAAGTAACAGCACAATAATTAGTTGCATTCCAGCAATTACTTAGGAATTCCCCAAGAGGTAGCATTGATTAAAGTTATTTTACAAGTACATTGGTAGTAAGTATTTAGAAAAAAAAGCCTTGCCAGGTTTTTGTTGATGATTCGAAGGAGCCAGAAAACTGGAGAAATCACATTTCATTAAGAAATGAATCAAGAGGCAAAACATACAAAAGAGGTGAGAGGCAGCAAATGGAGAGCAAATTAACACAGTAAGATAAATAAAATCCTACATCATATAGGCAATGCCAGAATATATTTTTCTTCTCTGAATGAATGAAATATATATATTTCAAATGGGACATATGGGAAATGCCATTCTAAGGGCCCTGAAGCCACACAGCACAGCTGACAGCATGGGCTTTAATAACACTTTCTCCTCTGTCCTGTCTCCCCTGAGCCTCCCAGCCCTCACTTGGAGGAGAAACACCTCAGGCTCATTGCCCTTGTAATGCGCCCCCAGCAGCTACACAGACCCCAGGGGCTCAGGCTCCAAGGACATGAACCTCTTTTCCAGGAAATGGATGGATGGATGGATGGATGGATGGATGGATACCAGCCCCAGACTGGCTTTGAGCCTGCAGATGACAAAACATCAGAAGCACATTATCCACTCCACAGAGTGCAAACAGGTGTGCCCTTAAGAGCTCCCACCTGAAAACTTTTGAGTTCCTGCCTGCCATTACTCCCAGGCTATTTTGCTGAAGCCCGTAAAGCTACACTAGGGGTGAGTTTGGCTTTTCAGATATCTGATATCCATAGCAAACATGCTGTTTTCTCTGCCCTTTGAACAGGAAAACTACTGCACCTCCCCCTGGTTCAAAAGCTCGAAGTAGCTGTTCAGCCTCTCTGGTTTGTATTTGGGCTCAGCCAGGTGACAGAGAGGTGCAGGAAAGCACAAGGCAGGGTTTGCATCTCCTGGACACCAGAGCCTACCCTGCCTGCAAGAATCTGTGAGCTCTGCATGTGGGAAGCAGCTCTGGTGCCCACCCAGAAGTGGCACAATATCACTAGCCCAGGGCAGAGGGAAAGACCCTGGAGGGAAAGAGAAGGCAGCACAAAGCCAGTCTGGGACACATAACTTTTGGGAATTGCAGGTGAGGATGGGCAGCGTGGCTGATGCTGTCTGCCCAGGTTGCTCTTTTCCTCATCAGTGCAGGGGCACAACTAAATCTGAATGTGTTCCTGCTGATGCCTTAAATGGCTACCTAGAAACAGAGACTAGACAGGAACAAAGGAATAAAGAAGGGATTTATTTGAAAGGCCTTCAGAGGTCACACTCTGGGCTCCAGAGGCTCCTGCCTCAGTGCATCCCAAAATGGACAATGACAGCTCACGAGTTCTTCACACTTTGATATCAGCATCAATTCCCCAAGCAGAAGCCAGGCAAGGATGGAATTTGCCCAAGCTTGCTCCCCTCTCCCTAAGATGAAGGTTTGCAGTTGTTGGGCTCAGGAGGGTCTGGGTGTCCTTGGAGAGCGAGCTGGAGAGGCTTTGTTATGTCAGTGTGAGCATGAGAGAACAGCACTGAACGAGCTCCAGGGAACTGCAGAGTTACACTGGGCACTGCAGGGTTGGAAAAATATAAAAGTTAAAACCTAAGGCATCACTGCAGGTCCAACATAGGGTGTATCTATGGGAGAAACAGGCTCCTGGTCCAGCATCCTGTTTCCCTTCCACCTTGATGAGGTTTTTGAAGAGTCCTGGCAATGGGTAAATAGGGTTATACAATTACCTGCTCCACTGCACCATGTTGTGGAGTGTGTGTTTGGGGTCTCAGAAAGCCAGAGCTGTCATCCAGGCTTGGGGAGCCCAGGTTCCCCCTGCTTCCCCCAGGACACTGCTCACACAGCCCAGGTATACCCTGAGGTGAGTCAGCACAGATTGTCAAGGAACTGGGCCTGACAAGCAGTGTCTGGAAGGGGCTGAAAAAGCCCCTGGCCTCTGGACNAAAGCCAGAGCTGTCATCCAGGCTTGGGGAGCCCAGGTTCCCCCTGCTTCCCCCAGGACACTGCTCACACAGCCCAGGTATACCCTGAGGTGAGTCAGCACAGATTGTCAAGGAACTGGGCCTGACAAGCAGTGTCTGGAAGGGGCTGAAAAAGCCCCTGGCCTCTGGACGTGAGGTTTTCCTTCTGCTATCGAAGTCTAACACCAGNGGGCAGCTGGGTTTTAAAGCTTTATCACCCAATTATCAATGGCTACGTGTTCTATTTTGTCTTTAGTACCAATAATCACTAATTTTATTAACATGTCTCTTCTACACTGAGTTCCCTCCACCAACCAGTGGATCACAGGAAATGTAGACGAAGAAGAAGAAGAAGAGGAAAGAAGAAGCCAGAGCCAACGACCTAGATTCTCCATGTTTGGTCTCCATTAACCTGTATATAGTAAAACCTAAAACTAAAAGTGCTCACTCTGTAGTAAACTGAACAGAAATCTTTTTCACATCTTTGATGCTTTCAGCTCATCCAGAAGTGAAGGGAGCTTCTCCCAGGGACTTAGGTCGAAGTCTAAGTTACCTTGGGGTGCTCGGGGGGTGGGTCTCGGACCCCTCAAAGCCACAGGAAAAGCTTTCCATCTTTCCTGGACTCCAACAGGGACAACACAAACACCATCTGCTGGGATCTGGGACAGCCCTTGGAGGGGTCCCATCCACAGCTACTCTGCCATCTCCTTCCTCCTCCTCAAATCCTTACCCTCACCAGCACTGAAATGGGAGGACAATTGCAGAATGAATGGCACTGCTAAAGGCTCCTCTAATTGCACAATCCCTCCCTGCCAGCCCCTGTGGAAGAGGTCTGTGCTAAATCCTGTCACTACTTTTCGCTTCCTTGAGATTTAAGATCAGATTTTCCCCTCATTTACATGCAAGTCTAAAGCCATTAACCTCGAGAAAGCAATTCCTTCGTCTGCTGGTGCAAGAAAGAATAGAATTAGGTCATATGGACCCAGTCAGTGCTTTATTTTTTATATCAATGAAGGCTGGCAAGGATATTTTACTGAAAATTTAAGCAGCAGTTCTCCATACCCCTACTGCTCTTATTTAATCAAATCAATGCCATAGGGCCCCGCAGTGGGACCTGCAGCAATGTGTAAGTTTTGTGTGTCATACTCTTTCTGTCTAAATGTCCCTGCTAGGCAGACTATTGTTTTTTGACTTGAATGATGAGTGCTCTTGACTTTCAGGGCTTATTTGTTGATTTTTTCCCCTCCTCCTTTAAAAAACAAACTTTAGTTCCAGAACAACATTAGCATCCTTGTACTGCAGCTTGCAGCCATGAACTGTCCCCTGCCATTCTGTGGGTGTTCGTTGGTTATCTGGATTTGCTTCTTGAGAGGGTAATTACATTTTTTAGAACACAAATGCTGGCTGCCATACTGCACACTTCCACACAAAGGCACACCAGGTAAAAGTCACGCACCCACCACCCCTTTTCATCACACTCCCCCTTAGCATATACTAAATTACCCAGCCTTAGTAACATTTGTTTCACCTAAGTGGCCCATTCTACTTATCTTTAAAGGAGTAACACACATTTGTGTGCCTCTGCTCTTTATTTTCAGTGGAAATATTCACTGACAGCAAGCCTGGGTTACTTGGTTCGATGTTCCTTTGCTGCAGACCACAACGTGCTTCATTTCCAGAGCTCCCTTCTCTTAGCTCAGTCTTTAGCTGCCATTCCACAGGATTTATTAAGAGAGTAACAAATGCAGGCAACATTTAAAATGTTAAAAGTTGTTAATGACAGATACAAAGATAGTACCCAAATCTTCGCCTCTCCTCATGCTTCAGTGAGTAAGTTCCTCTTCCCTGGTATATCTCAGTTTCCCTATAGACAACAGTAAAAGTTCATAAGGGATGCATATATACAGCAAAAATGCTTCTCCCATTAGTCCTTCCATAAGCCAAAGATCGCTTGGCTTCAGTACAGAGCTTTTAATACTCCCTTGTAGTCATTCTGCTGCCTAGAAAGGCAGAGGAAATCCTTGGCCTACAAGCCTGCTTGCCAGGCTGTCACATTCCCCAGTTTGGGTGATAAAACAGTTTCTTCTTCTTTCAATTATCAAATAGCTTCGTCTCTGGGCAAGGATCTATCAGGGCACAAAAGATGCAGATATGCAGGACAAGGAGTCTCTGCTCACTGGGCACAGCACACGCAGCAGCTCTAGCTGCCCTTGAAGGACTGCACCCACGGAAGAGCTGGACCCGTGCTGGATCAGCTTGCTGAGAGCTGCTGCCCTGGATGCACACTGGAGAAGCTCATGGAGAAGTGTCTCCCGTGGGAGGGATCCCACGCTGGAGCAGGGGCAGGACTCCTCTCCCTGAGCAGTGGCAGGAACAACCTCTGATGAACTGACCACAACCCCCATTGCCATCTCCCTGTGCCACTGGGGGGGAGGAGGGAGAGCTGGGAAGGAGGGAGGGGGGGGAGGAAGGTGTTTTTGCAATTTATTTGACTTCTTATTATCCTGCTCTGATTTTGTTACTAATAATTTCAATTAATATCACCAAGTTGTGTCTGCTTTGCCTGTGATGGTTTTTGGTGAGAGATCTCTCCCTTTCCTTATCTCAATTCACTGTACTTTCTCTCCCCTGCCCAGATGAGGAGGAGGAGGATAGAATGGCTTTGGTGGGTGCCTGGCACCCAGCCAGGGTCAACCCACCCCACACTGTTTATGTAGGCAAGTCAGGATACAAACCCCAAAAAACAAAGAATCAGCTCAGTGAGTCCAGCTGGAAGGGCTCATTCCCATTTAATTTTAATTTATTTAGATATCTCAACAACTACACTTAAAAACAAGACTGAAACTTAACCAAACCTTCTCACATTCCCTTTTTTTATTTCCTTTTTCCCCCCTCTCTCTTTTAACACTTGGCTTTTTTTCTTGTCTGGTTGGAGCTAATGAGGCCCACCTGACCTGGCAGCTTGTGTGAGTCAGCAGAATGATTTTCCACCTCCCAACAAGGTTCAAGTGTCACAAATCTTCTATAAGGGTAGGAATACTTCATCTCCCAGGTGCTCTGGGGATTAATTAGCATTTTGAAATCATGTTTTGGGATCCTCATGTCCTAAGTGCTAGAGAAGTGGCTATTATTATTCTTGCAAACCACAGTCCTGGATTAGTTTAAGCAACTAGTCAAGCAATCAACAGAATTTGTCGATGATGAGGTAAGGAGTTACAGTCAGTGACATTTCTAGGACAGAAAGAATGAATTTTCTAAACAATCAGTATGTGCTGCATAGAGTGAATAATTTGTAATGAATAATGTATGCAGTTAATTTAGCCTCTTTGCCAGCTTGCAGAAAGTCCATGCACAGAAAGATAATTTCCCGACCTTATTTTGGGAATTGAAAAAAGGAAAAAATGCAGTTTATTCTGTGGGTGTGTACTCAGCACATCTCCATTTCTGCTTGAGATGTACTGACAGAATACAGAGATAGAGGTAGGTACAGGAAAGACACCTCCTTCCCATCTGGAATGGAAGCTAGGAGAGTGACATGACCTGAGAATCTTCCATCCCAAGCTCAGCTTATCACAGTCAAATCATCACAGGAAAATCCTGGCCCAGCAGGGTTTGTATGTTGTGTACACCCACGTGCCCAGGCAATAACAGGCTTCTAATTCCTAAATGAAGCCATGTGTGAAAAACAGAGTCCTATGGATATTTCAGGAAAAAAAAATATACATAGTTTCTTGGCCAACCATATGGCTGTCTGGTTATGTCACAAGTTCTGTCCTGGTCATCAGCCAGGACTGGAGAGGACAGGAACAGACATCCTACACACCTCACCTCGCCAGCTGCAGGATGGGAATTGTGGTGGCTTCTTCTCCTGCTAATCCTGAGTGTCAGACCTCATTTCCTCATGAGGATCTGGTCAGAGCTGTAGTAAAGCTTGTGCTTTAGAGCAGGTAGTTAAGAAAAGTGCCCTCATGTGGGAAAAAATAGGAGAAGGGTAGATGTGAGATCAGCAGGCCCCTTATTTTCAGGGGTCCCCTGTGGCAGGATGTCCCTCCTCTCTCGTGGCTGGGGCATTTGGAAGAGATTAACTCAGATTAATAGCCCAGCAGAGAGCCTGCAGTAGGTCACCTCCTGGCTCCTGAGGGCCTGGGGTGAAGACCCAGCACACATCTTGGTATGAGGACAGATGTGGGAAGAGATAAAGGAAAATAAACACAGGTGACCAAGAGACACAGTTCTTATGTCTGTAAAAGCCCACACAAATTATCACAGAGCAGAAGTCCCTTACACCCTCCTGGAGGACTGTGAGGAGATTTCTCCTTGGAGCTGGACGCATCTTCAAGTTAATGCCCCAAGGATTGAGAGACAGGATTTTGATGCCTACCCCCTTCAGGAACTGGTGGTAAGAAACATTGGATCCTAAGTTGTACTATTTCTTAGCTAGCTGTAACTTTATGGTACCTTTAACTTCACATGTATGTACTAGCAATGCCCTTTTGTTTGTTCCCTGTGTGATAATAGTCTGTTTAAGTCTTACGTCTGTTTGTTTTCTGTCCATTAATAAATCATCCATTTTATAATAGACTGAGTCAGCCATTATTAAAGAACTTGCAAATCAGAGTGGATTTTGGGGTGCTGAGTAGCCTCAATACAGCTACTGCCTGCTGCCAGAGGCCTGGGCAATGGGCAAGGGTTGATTTAAACCTACATCATCCATTCATAACATCCTTTTATCATCCCTTGATTTTTCTACAGATTTCAAGCCACCAAACCTGAGAAATTCTCAGCTCTGGCTCACCAGTACCCAGGTGTGTTGGCTCTCATTGACTGTGCAGGCTCAGCTTTCATAGCCCAAGATGGTTTTGGGGTGTTTTTTCAGCAGGATGGAGTCATCTGCTCTTCTAGTGCTGGACCCTGATTTCTTTGCAATACCCTTCCATGCTGTCATATTTGCAAAATATTTATTTAGAGGAAAACTGAAGAGGGTGCATGAGTAAACACCACAAGTCCAGATCGTGGTGATTTCAAAGGAGAAAATGAAAGTCATCACTTTAGGATAGGAAGAAATTATCAAGGAGGGGAAAAAACGAGGAGGATTAAAAGTATCACCCACAACAGGCAGATTTTGAAGGTGAGAAGGATAAGATCAGAAGAAAATTAAAGGTATATATTTGTGAATCAAATTAATGTATGAATGCATAAAATTTGGCAGCCAATGTATAACTTTCTCTAAAGCTACAGCCAGCTCCTCACTTCACCCCAAAGGGCCTTGCATTGAGCACTGCTCCACAAGAAGCCCACAGTATGTGTGGACAAATGTAACTCCCTGTGAATAATAGTCAGCACATGGAAAAGGAACAATTTTAAGCCTAATTTTGAGCAGAGCCATCACTGCTCTCTCCACACACCTGGCACAGCTACCCAGAAGGATTTCAGCCAGCTCCTCTGTGCCCTGTGATGATCCTTGGAGTTCAAAACCAGCACAGAGCCAGCGTAGTGCAGACCAGAGGGAAAGCTGTGGTTTACATGCAGCTGGAACAAGTTTTAGGGTAGAGGAGAATAATGTTAATGCTCACACCTGCTGCAGTTTGCTAAGAGTGTTCACAATACTGCCTCCCTAAAAGTCATGTCTATCTCCTTTCAACAAACTCCAGGTCTCTGACGCTACAAATGGAAGACAAATCAGAAGCCCAGGCTCCATGGAAATGTTTTTGAGAAGTTTGCAGGTGGGAGGCATTTTTATTGCTCTGTAGTGTGATGTTGATGGAAATGTTTCCTTTTCCTCCTTCTGTTTTTGTCCCTTCTTTGCCTGGCACTCCAGTAGTTTCATTAGTTTCCTTCTTCAATAAATTATTCCAGGTGGCAATGTATCAGCCAAAAGGCAGAAAAATAGCTGTCATCCTCAGAACAACAGGGTCAGATTTTTTTCCTCTTCTGAGTGACTCTGCACTGTCACTGTGCAGACTTTTCCTGGGAAAGCAAGTAGAAATGCATAATTTATTTGAGTTAATTCTGGAAATCGAGGACAGAGCTACAGGCGCTGAAGATGCAGGAAGCAGCTGCATTTTTGAGTCTCCACTCAGAGGTCTCTGCTTGCAGTAACAGTACTGGGGTGGGAATCAGAGGGAGAGGGAAAGTTAATTTTAAAATTATTCTCTGTATCAGCTTGATGGCATAAATTAGAGGAGCCTTAGGGTTGTTAAACTTGCATTTCTGTAGAAAAGCCCATTGTTCACAGACGACGGTTCAAGAAAATGTATATAAAATGGCCATTACGACTTTAAGTGGCAAATTATACCTGCAATGGACAACATTTGTCAGCATTAAAAACTCCTCAGTCTCTCAGCTTCTTTTTCTTGGAAGCTGCCGTGGGCATGAGAGGGGAGGGCTGGGCTGGGAGTTGGCAGGACAGAGAAGCACAGCCAGGTGCTGCTTTTTGGCAGCAATCCTACTGGGCATCCCCCAAGCTCCAAGCAGGCTGCACATGAGCATATTCCCCGGGTTTTTGTGGCTGCTGCTCCCCTCCCACGGGCAGGTTTCCTTCCTGCAGTCCCTGAGGTGTGGGGCTGGTGCAGGTTCATCCCTCAGGGGCCAGGCTGCATCAGGCACACCTTTCCTTTTGGGAGATGCTCTGGTACAGCTCACAGCCAGCTGTAACCTGATCCCTCAGCATCTGGACCAGGTGGCTTTTCATACTCACTGCACCATGGTGGTTCTCAAAAAGAGAGGGGGGAAAAAAATAGAAAAGAGTCCATCCCAGCATTTTTCAAGGTTAGTTGAGGGGAAGAACATCCTACTCACGTAACCCAGTTTCTGGAGAGGCTGCAGTCCTTCAATCTCCATGTTTTCAGAAATACTTTACAAATACCTTCCTGACTGATTGGAAGAAACCCTGCACTGTCCTCAAATGCTATCTCTCATCACTACTCAGGGACTGCCAAAGTGCCTTCATTTTCTTTATTTCTGCACTTCAGTTTTTCCAGGTGCACTTCACTGGATAATTAGGGAAGTGTTTTTACTTCTCCTTAGCAGTCAGTGGCTCTGAGTGTGCTCAGGTTAAATCTTCCCTTAGTATACCTGCAAGTCCAGAAAGTTCTGTGCTGGTATCGAGCACTTGTCTTCCACTTTTGTTTGTGAGGAAAATTACCTGTGGCCAGAGGTTTTACTGAGAAATCAAAAATTCAGAACTACACACTGTCTGGTTGCACTGGCAATCAATTGCTCATTAACATCAGCACAGAGTTACTCATTGAAATCATTGCACAAGTCATTGATGTGAGGACCTTCAGGGTCTCAGCTTGTCCTTGATTCTGATCCTGTTTGAAAGAGGTGATCAGCCAAGGTCCAGAGCACTGTCCATGCTCCTTTCTAGGAAGAACTCCTGGCTTCACAGGCGACATAGGAGCTGCAGTAGGCCACAAATTATCACCATTTACGTTATTTTCTTTTCAGAATTGACAAAGATAGGGTCATCTTATTCTTAGCCTTCCGATCCACTGTCTTACAATAATACTGCCACTGTTTGTGCTCTGAGCAATGACTGTCCTTGTCATGGCCTCCTACCCAATGGTGAACACTTTCTCAACTATAACCATGGCACTGAGAGGAAAGAAAGCCACAGATTATTCCAACATGTTCTGCATCTTCTAAACATACCAGAATACATTTTCTCAGTCCTCCTTACACATCTTCCACCGTGGTCCAGTGAGCCCTGCAGCACTTAAGACTCATCACGCATTTGTTTGCAACTTTCACTGGCTTTGTGTTGCACGAAGGCCTCGTTGCCTCTGTAAAATCATGGCTCAGGCCTGTTACTTCAGCTAAATAAAAAGGGACTGTGAGAAAGAGACACAGCTAAATTAAGAGTAAAAAGACATGCTGCGTGACCATCACATGTACACATCATGGTGTATGGTGGTTGGTCAGATTTTGTTTATTATACTTCAAAACGATGTAAACTGATAACCAATTAACTGCTTAAAAAGGCTGAGTTTTTGCAATAAAAAACCTGCCTGGAGAATCTACGTCCCTTCATATCACAACAGATTTACACTGACCAAACACCATTGATCAGCTGGGCTGGCTTAGACCTTCAATATAAAACCACAAAAATGTTAGATTCATAGTAAACTCTCTGAAAAGGCCTTACATCACCCAGAATTTGCTTTAATTAGCTCTGAGGTTATAGTGGGAGAGGGGAGTGCTGCACCCATCTTCAGCTCTCAGAGGCATTTTCTGTGTCCAGAGCTCCTCTCAGGGTCTCTAGCTTCAGTCCACCCCTTTGAGGCGTCTCCATTATTCCTGAGATTTTCATGGCTTCATTTTATCCAAATTCTGTAACACCCTGGAAAACGTCAGGAGATCTTCTTCTATTGTGCATTAATTAATGGGGTGACGGTGCAGTATTAATTAGCAGAGGGTACTTACACATACAGCCTCTATACTCTGGAGGCATGGTCTGCATTACACAGACATCCCTGCAGCTGGGTTTATATTTTCCTGTTGAATGGAAGTGTCTTTTCCTCAGAACCAGGCTGTTTCTCAGCCGAGCACAGAGGCACACTCCATGAGTTACAAGCTGTTAGGGATTCAGAGAGGTACCCAGCCCTGCCTCACAGTTTTTCTTCACAGAGCATTTTTAACTGCTTCTTTTCAGTCAAAACTGTCAAAGTGATGTTGCAGAGCCCACAGTCAATGCAAAGTGAATGTGTGGGGCTTCTTTACTACAGTGTCATTGAGCAGAAAGATCAATTTCTGTTTTGGCAGCCAGTTCAGCTCAGTGAAGCCAGGAGAAAAGTGTCATTGCTTTCACCATGGATTGGATCAGGTGAGAGCTTTCTACATCTCATTATGCACTTCATTTCAGCAACAGGCCTAGACAGGCTTTTTGTGGTTCTTTCACTTACTTTACACCACTGACTGGAGGTCAGGACACCAAAAATCTCAATTTTGATTTTTTGATGAATTGTCTGGCTATTCCCAGAACACTGATCACAAAGTGAGGGCACTATGTCTCTTCCAGAGCCATGGGGAGCTTAACTGCAAGGAACCATCTATTCTGTGTTCTGCCCTTTGCCACTGAGTTTTTCAGCCCGCTTAGGACAGAACCATACTTTTTTCTCAAATTAATGATTGAAAATCTCCATGTCCTTGTCCTAAATCAAAACGTTAAGAGTTGTTTTACCTGTTATGTTTCTTCTCCCCATCTACAGAGAACAGTGTAAATCAAAGGGCTTGAGAGAGACAGAAGGCACAAGACAGACAGGTGGCAGCTTTCAATAAGGTTAAGATGAGTAAAGACAAACTAAAAAGGTCAGAATTGTTTCTCTTCAAGAGAAAACGAGAATACGCAACTTATAAATTATAAAATCACATTGTACAGGGAAGGTCAGAAAAGAGATTTGATGGCCAGCAAGGGACCAAAAGCCAGCAGAGTGTTCTTTCCAAAGAATATTTTATATAATGTATATTTAGCTTGTAGAACTCATTGCCACAAATGGATTCTTCAGAACAGGAGTTGTATCTTTGCTCCTTGTTGGTTTGGAGGTGAGGAGAAGAAGGAGATGAAATGTTGGTGAGCTCATCCTCTGTCCCAAACTGAAAAGGAGGAGCTGACTTCCACCTTGAAGCTAAGATTTGGTACCTCAAAGTACAGAGATAAACAGATTCAGGGAGGATTTCAAACCACTATTTTCAGCCCTGAAAATCTCCTTTTGACAGTGCTGGTGGAGGGAAGCATAAAGAGAGGCTCAGAGCAGGACAGTCTGCAAGCATGCAGCATGTTTTAGCAAATACACACCCAGCAAGAGAAAACAGAGCTGCAATAACTGCATTTGGAAGAAAAACTGACCCTTTGCTTGCACAGATGAAATATCTGTGAGAGTGTAGCTTCCCTGCATCAGTGCTCAGAACAGAGAGCTCCAGGCTGGCAGTGAGTGGTAACATCTTCGTTTTTGCAGGCTGTGGGCTTAATTTTCAAAGATATTCTGATCTTCAGATGGACCTGCCATTTGACCCAAGAAGTCTCCTAAAACCCACAGTGTTAATTTTTATTCAAGCTGCTCTCTGCCCCAGCTCGTGGCTGGGGATATTAGATCCTTCATGGAATTCCTGTAATCAGTGAGTGACAGGGACACTGTTGCTTCATGGCCTTAGGTCCCCATTGACTGTGAAAGATAACATTAACATCCCACTGTACCAAAATTATATTCATCCTTAATGCTTTCCAGAGAGCTATTGTCAACTTCTATGGATTCTCAAGTAGTTCAACCACTTTCACCCCTGGCAATTAATTCAAAACTATCAAGATTTTTTTAGGAGCTGTTAAGGACTATTATCTCTTACACTGTTTTTTTCTGCCAGGGAAAGGCATCCAGAGAAAATTCAATGATATTTCCTACTTTTTGACAGTAATTGTGATTTCCATAGTAAAAAGAAAAAAAAAAAATTGTTGCCACTATCAGTAGCCCAAGGCTGTAAACCAATACAAAAGCAGAGAAGAGGCTGGGATGATATGAGCATTTCAGCCTGCAGGGTTTCTGAAGGACTGTCTTCAAAGTGAAAAGTGGTGTCTGGAGTTACAGGTGGCTGAACTGCTGAGGATGGGCAGCAAAACCCACACCAGTGTTTGATGGTTTCTCAGTCCCACTCCACACCTAGCACCATCCTCTTCCTCCTTCCAGTCTGTCCTGGGTTGCAAAGTAAAACGTGCCCAAAAGTGTGTATTCTATCACCACCTTCATGAGCTGTTGGAACCAGGTGGGGCAGTGCTCTCTGCCTCCTCCCTCCAGACTGTCTCCTGTTAATGGCCCATCAGTGCCTTGCCCATGGCTCACAGATAACTGCCTCTGGACTATCTCCTGTTCATGGCCCATCAATGCCTTGCTCAGAACTCACTATCCCATTGTGAGATGCTCCATCCAGAGAGAGGAACCAAGCATTCCATCCTGGATATTATCTGAGATTTCGAACACCACAGCAGCCTTTCCCACTGGATTCCCAGAAGACAAGAGCTAAGTAGCTATCACTGGACCTTCCAAGGAAGACCAGACCTTTCTCCAGGATCTGCTCCAACAGAACCACATCCATCACTTCGGGACTGCAGCCACCACCTTATCAGACTGCTACTGCTACCCTGACTAACAGAGTGTCAGGTCATATCTGACTCTGTCGGTTCAAACCAGTGGTTTTTCCTGCCTTGTTACATATATATATATATATTAGTAAAGAACTGTTATTCCTATTCTCCATTTCTTTGTCTGAAAGCCCGTTAATTTCAAAATTATAATAATTCAGAGGGAAGGGGGTTGCATCTTCCATCCCAAGGGAGGCTCCTGCCTTCCTTAGCAGACACCTGTCTTTCAAACCAAGATAATTCACAGGAGCTCCCCGAGTTTGGCCTCAGGGGAGTCCCTGGGGCAGTGGGGAGGGCTCAGCCCATGCTGCACACTGGGATTTCCCTGTCAGTACAAATCCATGCACTTGACCCAGAGGCTGTGTCAGCATGGATGGCAAAGCTGGAATGGTGTCAGAGTCGCTGTTGCGTATGAGATTAAAAGAAAGCACTTTGATTTCTAGAGGATCAGAGGGTGTTTGTTCCACTCAAAACACTCTTTTTATATGGTCTCTCACAAAAAGTTACTTGATTGGCTACATGGTACAACACTTTTTACAACGATTGGATGAGAAAGAGAGAATATATTTTGAAAACATAAAAGGGAAAAACAAAGTAAAAGTGAAAAAACACTACTTGTTATTTTGAGAACTAAAAGGTGCTTACAAATCTCTGTCAAACTTCTCTTGATAACATGAAATGTTTTTCAGAATTGTTCTCTTTAGAAAGTAAGAAGTTTTCCCTTTGGGAAGAAAATGCTTTTTCAGGCCTGCTGCTGGATTTCTCCAAGATCCACTAAATGTCAGCCCCACAGCGTCAGTGTTGGTTTTTCAGAGCTCACAGGTCTCAGACACCTCTGTCCAACCCTTCTGCCCTCTGCACACACCTCAACAAGAGGGGAGCCCTCCATAGGGACTCTGACAGGATACTCTGCAGAATTAGCCAGTGACAGGCACTTACTCTCATGTGATTGCTTATTCCCCTCATAATGGAGAGAGAAAGGGATTGTGCCTCTGGATAATATTTGCTATAATTTTCCCATTCCTTCTCACACAAAGCAAATGAATATTATTTCAGAATTCTGTCGTGAAACTTTATCAGTTCCTCCTTAGGATGCCTTTGGCAGAAAAAGAGAGAGAAAGAGTTTATTGAAGGACAAGTGAAAGGCAAGTAATTGCAAATGAAATCCACTCTATGGTCTTGAAAATCGCAGAGGAGAAAGAAAACCAGGTTATATATACACCTGAGTTCATAAATTACCACATGCCAGTCCCATCCACATGACTACAAAGAGAAATTTTAAAAGCTTAATTCTTTTGCCACATCATCATCCTCCCAGTCATGTCTTCTCAAAACACAGCTCAGAGGAGCTGCACCTCACCAAAAAACCCCACAATTCCCAATCCCTTACCACAGATGACTGGGAAGGCACAAGTCCTTAGATTTTATTTGCATACACATTTTTAAATCTTATTTGAAACACTGCAACCCATAAATAAACTTTTTAAATATCATTTGCAGCCAAAGCTTTATGTTGCATTACAGGTCCTCTGATAAAGAACAATGCAAGATTGTGTGCTCACCATATTTTAAAAGGGCACACAATATATATAAATCCATGGAATTATCAGCTGCCTCTTCTTCAGCATTTGAAACGGAGAAATCAGTAAGATAAATGCAGCACAACAAGAGTCATAAGAATTTATGGTAAAAATGGTCTTTCTGTTTTTTCATGTTCAAAAACTTTGCTTTGCTTTTGGTCAAAACTAGATATATATTAGATTTTTCTACTAATAAATTATAAAGGTGCACTACATCTACCATAAAATATCCATTAGTTTGAAGTAAACATGGAAACATCTAAAAAATTAGTCATTGAATCACCGGTAATTCAACTAGCCAAAAATTTTCAGTGAAATATTTCCTGACATGGAATGTCAAGAGATTCAATTATAAAGCCTTTTGAGAAAAACTCTTGGTTTAAATAGTTCAGGCTTGAAATGGAAGAAAAAAAATTACAGGTCATACTGACTTTGCATTAAAATGTAATTGAAGTAGGTGGGAAAAAAAGAGACCCCAGCAAAATCGAATTTGCAAGACTTGGAACAAAATTGTCAGTTGGTCTTAACTTCTTACTGTTTCTTCTTTCAGATGGTAAGTTACGACTGGTTTTGACTTTTCAATTTTTCCATTATGATTCAGCATGAGAATTCTCTGTGGTTCCAGAGGATAAACAAAAATCTAGGTACCTAGGCAGCCTATAAAGTTTTGTGAGTACTGGACATAAACAGATTTTGAAGAGATATTGCAAAGCAGACTGAAGAAACTGATGAAGCACAGAAGGTTATTGATGAAGAGATAATGAAATCCTGGTCCCAAAAAATTGGTTTTAAATGGGAATTTAATGGCACCGGATGGAATACACCCAAATGCTAACTTTAGCCTAGGGAGATAGATTAGTCTTCCTGTATTTCCTCTTCAGCTGGTTGGGAGCAGTAAAATCCTACATTCAATCATCCTCCACAAGAGCTTAGCTGGAGTCTTTCTCTGCCCATTAACTCTAAAAAATCTGGAAAAGCTGCCCTCCATCAGCACATCCCAGACCCCTGGTACCCCTCACCCATGGGCCCAGTCACAGAGGAACTTGTGCCTGCTGAGTGCAGGTCAGGCCTTTATTCACAGCTGAAAATAAAGATCCCCCACAGAATTAAACCTGGGATTCCTGCAGACCCCAGCTCTTTCGCACCCAGCCTGCCAGCATGCTGTCCCTGTCTTTTTGCTTGAGCAGAGAAAGCTGACTGTCTCTGGGAAACTATTTTTTTATTGTGCTCGTGGCCCCAAATATGCCTTTTGCACAGAGAGCTGACCTGGCACTGTGGGCAGAGAGGACTGATGGCTGCATCTACTGTGGCAATTCCCTCCTGGTGACAGGAAATCAGCAGGAGCTCGAAGGAGTTGCTGCTGTGGCTCCTCACATCCCCAGTACATTTAATTAAGGCGTGTTTATTCAGATCTGCCTGCATGCCACATGTCTTACTAACCCGAAAGAGGAGGGATGTTGATGCCTGGGGATAAAATCCATTGTGTTCCATAGAAGAAGACTTTGAAGGGGTCTCCAATATTACAATTGAGCATAATTTCCTTCAACCATACACTTTCCCCTAAGTGGAGGGAAGTTGTTAAGCTCTGTCTCTGCTACCCTTCCTTAGGTAAGCTCCAGGCCAGCCCTAACACCACTGAGCAATCCTTGCACTGCAGAAGCTGTGTGGCTATTAACATGACAATTCTCATCTGGTGCCAAAAATTAATAAATAACTTGTCTGTCAGGGGGTGAAGGCAGGAAGACAAAAGTTAAGTGCTTCTAAATCACTTTATGTCAAGCACAGACACTGTCATAGTTCTTCTGCAAAGACACACACTTAAACGCACTTGCACTCTCTCCAGCCCCCAGTGTGCTCTAGGACATGATTTCCTGTCCTAATACAATGCCCTACAACCTTTATGATGTTTTCCAAGACATTTCCACGCTCCTTGGAAAAGCCCAGCCCGCTTGCATAAGTATGGAATTAAAGCATGAGCATAATCCCAAAATTACACATAAAAAATGTTTTGAATTGCTCCTTCAAATCTTCGATTTTTGAATGAAATTGAAGAAGACAATCTTTCCCAAAGGGGGGTTTTCATCTGAAGAATAGGGCAACACAACTTCCTCTTCAGCAAATGTATATCCCAAGACAACAAAGCATCAGGAAGAAAGATCTGTGGCAGGACTGATTCTGTGTGAATGATAAGAAATTTCCCTGAAAGTCCTGGATAAAGAGGGAAACAATGCTGAGATTTCAGACAAAGTCCATGAAGAGCCCCAACAACACTCATATGAAAGCCAAGACACCTCAAGTTTTGGCCATCCTCCTTCCAGATGGTTTAAATTCATGCATATAGGCACAGTGTCACTTACACATTGAAAAAAAGGCTAACTTTGATTTTTTTTTTTTTAATGAACTCTAGTGAGGCAGAGCTGATCCATGGTGCTGCAGGAAAGGTGCAAAGCTCACGGTGTGAGTCAGTGGGCATCAGCCCTGATTTTAGGACCACCTCAGATGGGAAGGCAGTCAGACCAAAGGGAGGAGAACGTGGGGAGGCACTGCAAGGATTAGAAAATCTCAGGGATCATTCCCTGGTGTCCCCAGGCTCCCCAGCGCGTCTGGATTTCGTGGGCAGTGATTTGAGCCCCCCAGGGGACATCAGCCTTCCATGGGGGAGGTGGCCAAGCCGCTCTAGCAAGCCCAGAGGAAGATGTCTCAGAAACAACTGGAAGAAGTCACAGGGCAGCACTTTCCATTCCAGTCCCTGAAGGGCTGTTCATAAAATGTTCCTTGCAATTCAGACGTTAATGTCTTAAAACACATGAATGCTAGCTATTGTGAGTCTGAAGAGCCTCCTCACCAGGCAGAAATCCTGAGTGCCTGACCTTCCTGGTGCCATGGCTTAATTATCTCCTGCGTGAAAAGAGTTTTATTTGATCAGTCTGGAAATTGCTGCATTTCAATTTACTTGAATTTTTTCAGCCACTGCTGTTACAGTAGATGACATTTAATATGTCTTTATCATACTGTCCTTCACTGGTCTCCTTTCTAAGGCCCAGCATAACCTTTTTCATAAGAAACATTTTCCCGAATAATGCCCCAAATAATTTTCTTTGCCCTTCCATGAATATCTTCTAATTTTTTTTAAGATAGAGCAGCTATTACTGTACATACATTTGAGGTAAGGCTTCATATTATTTTTCTTACTATTCTTTTTCTAGTCCTCATCCATTATGTAACATTTTCTTTGTTTTTCTGCGCTTCAGCAGCATACTGAGCATGTGGGATACAAGCTCCTGCCTATAACCATTCATTCTGAACTAAAACCCTCTAAATTGTGTAGAAAGTTGAAGACAAAAAAAAAAATAAAAAGAAAGAAAGAAAGAAAATAAAAGCATCTGTTTTATCATGGTATTACAATGGTCCCTTGTGATACCAATAATTGGACCAAATCTTTTAGCAATTCCCGAGTGCAATTTGCCATTCTGGGTAATTTGTTTCTGTAGCCCATCACTGTTGAGGTGTGTAAAACCCTCCCAGGTGTGGAACAGGCTAAAGGGAAGTCATATGGAAGAAAGGAAGGCTGATTACTGCAAGGGATGCCTAATAAAGACATTCTGGTTTCCCATCATGATTAAGTTCAGGCATTGGTGGTGTGGTCAGGTACATCTGCAGGCACTCAGGGCAGTAAGTGGAGCTGCCCCACTCAACATCCAGAACACAAATTAAAATCAATTCCCACAAGATACTTAAAAAGCTAAATAATTTACTATATTTGCTGTCCCTGTCCCATCTGTTGATCCCACGGTGCTGTGTTTGCCCCAGCTCTGTTATACTCCCCATAATGAGAGCCAAGAGACAAAGAGCTGCTCAAGGAAGCCAGGAACTGAATTTAGTATCATGTCCATGGCCAGAGAAATTGAGTCAGGAGCCCACAGCTCTGTATTCTGGGCACTAACCCCTCCCAGGTGGCACTGATGTATTTATACAAAGACATGATTGAAACAAAGGTGTGATCTGACCAAGGAGAGTATGAGACAAAAGGAAAAATGTAGGATGGATATTTTTGTGCAAGTCCAAACAGTATCCATCAGGGAGGATTAGTAAGACACTTTCCTAGGAAAGCATCTCCTCTGGAACTAGTTTGGCTCTCAGCTAGCTGATCTATGAGAACAAAGTTATTTATGTCTCAGTCATAAGTGAGGTTGAAATCCACGTCTGCTACCAACTTCTTGCGTAAGCTGAGTGCCAGCAGTGTCACTGTGTTCCACAAGCTTTCATGCTTTTGCTTTAAATCCCCTCCTTTCCTGGGGTAACAATCACCAACAACAGTGCTTCAAGTGGCACAGTCCTTCAAGCCAGGAGAAAGGCAGGATACAGAAATGCAGGGGGAGTTTGGGTGAATATCACTACAGTCAGCAGCTCAGGGGAGGTGATGCCTTAGGATTTAAATTTTATATTTTTCCAATCCTGCCCTGCCCAGTGTAACTCTGCAGTTCCCTGGAGCTCATTAAGTGCTGTTCTCTCATGCTCACACTGACATAACAAAGCCTCTCCAGCTCGCTCTCCAAGGACACCCAGACCCTCCTGGGCCCAACAACTGCAAACCTTCATCTTGGGGAGAGAAAGGGGGGCAAGCTTGGGCAAATTCCATCCTTGCCTGGCTTCTGCTTGGGGAATTGATGCTGAAATCAAAGTGGGAAGAACTCAGGAGCTGTCATTGTCCATTTTGGGATGCACTGAGGCAGGAGCCTCTGGAGCCCAGAGTGTACCTCTGAAGGCCTTTCAAATAAATCCCTCCTTTATTCCTTTATTCCTGTCTAGTCTCTGTTTCTAGGTAGCCAATTAAGGCATCAGAGGGACCCTGGCTTTGCAGGTGGGAGAAGCCCAGAGGGAGGGTAGCAGTCGGGAACGGAGCAGGCACTGGGGCTGATGTCAGCCTCCTGCCTGTGCAGCTCAAGCCATGGCAGAGAGGAAAGGGGCTGTTGGTCTGTCAGATGTCTTGCTGACCATTCTTTGGCAGGATTCCCTGTTTCCCCCCACCCCCTCATATTCTTTCCTCAAACAGCTTGTATCTGCAAATAGGAATCTCTTGACAGCTGCTAATGAGCTGGGCTGGAGCTTTGGGATGACAAGAAGATAGAAAGAGGTGAAATAGGAAGATCCACACATTTCAAGTGTGTAAAAGTGTGCTCTGCACTCACACAAAGCCATGCTCCATATCCCCAGAGGACACTGACCAGAGCAGGAGGCTTGCTCTGCTGGGGAGGGAGGCTCAGAGTTCAGCAAGTGACTTGGGAGTGAAAATAGACAAAGAGATTAACTTGTACCACATTTACCATCCTTCTGTCAGTACTGAAGGGTGAAGGGGAATCCATTGCATCCTCCTTTGGATGCCCTTGTAGAGGAAATGCAGTAGCCCAAACATCCCAGTGCTGAGCCATGTGCAATCCTTGCCTGGCTCTGCAGGCTCTGAAGGGGAAAACTGATCTCTCTCCATCCCTGCTGCTAATGCTGGGGTTCAGCCAGTGGCCTGAGGAAAGGAGTGGATGGGATTTTTGAGGTATTTTTGCTTCCTCATGCCTTCAGACTATTTTTACTGCATCCAGGTTGTGTCTCAGGAACAAAAGTGGATACCAGCAGGTATCAGTGTCAGTGCCCAAGACACCAGAGGTTGTGGTCACTTCTGGCTTTCCCTTGCAGGCCCTGGCTGAGTTCAGGCAGCACAAGCCCCACCAGCTCTGTCCTCATTTTTCTGGGATAGCCCAGGGTTTAAGTCCTTTGTCTGTGCATAGCAAAGGAATTCTCTGAGATGTTATTTTGTCCCAGGGTTCAGGAGCAATATTACAGAATATGTAATAGTCCTTTGTATGCTCCACTGGGAAGGTGGCGTTTCCTAATCTTGGTCACTGAAGCTGCAGCCTTTCTGGGGAACTTTCTGTGCAGAGGGAAGAGATTGGGATGCAGGGACCTCAAACTTGACATCTGAATATTTGCGTCATGTAACCTGAGGGGGACCATGTGCTGTGTGGACATTCCCCCCAGCCCTTCCTCCATCTCGTAATTCCCCATGTAGGATCCTTTAAGGAGGGATACTAGAGCATTTTATCTATCCTGAGTCAGTTCTGTGGTATCTTCACAGGGGCATTTGAAAAGGGGTGCAAGACAATGGTCACCATTTCTCCATGTCTGGTACAAAGTTCTGGACCTACCATGGAAAATGTGGGTGCCATGGAAAATGTGCAGCCTTGTGGGATCTCCTAAATGCAGCCCAGATTTATGCTCTCCATACTTTCACTGCTTCACTACTCACAGGTATATCAGCCAAAGCATCTCAAAGGCAGCTGTGGGGCTCTGCCTGCAGGGAAGCTCTGTGTGCAACCCTAAACCCATCCTGGAGGCAAATTCTGCCCAGCTCTGTGGACCTGCCAGTGTTACAGGGCCAGATGAATCTCACACCCAGGTATTCCTATTTCCAGGAGCATAAACTTGCACTAAAAGCTGAAGAAAAATTTCAGAGCCTGGAGTTGTAGTTTAATTTTCCACCCCACTCCTGCTCACTGTCTGAGCCTATTTCAGGATCCTCTCATAATCTGTTTATACTTCCCTGCTGGGGCAAGGTTTTTACTTCGCTTGCTGTAGCAGTGCTGACAATGTTGCTGCAGCCTACTTGGGAGGGTATCCACAAAGTTGCATCCCTCTGGCTGCCAGATGCTCATCTGCACAAAGATGAGCCTCAAAATAGTTTCTTACTGCCTTCTTTGGCTCACAAGTCGTTCTCTGTTATGATCCATGACAGAATCATAGAATTATTTAGGTTGGAAAAGACCCTTAAGATTTGGATGCAACAAAGATGGGCACTGCTGCTGGTTTAAATAGTCTGACACGGGGTTTGATTTCTTCCCAGCCCTTCACAGCCTTCGTCATTTACCTTACCACATCCCCACATTTTATTAGCCAAGGTGAACTACTTAGACTCAGCCATAAAGTACCACCTATCTGGTGGTTTTCAGTGCAGAATTGTCCCTGGGAGCGTGTCTTGTTGGCCTTTCACGTTGTGAAACAATTCTGTGCAATGATATGGGGCCACAAAGAGCCATGATGGATAACTGGTTGTTAGTCTGAGTTTTCCCAGCTAATTTAGTTCCTCCAGCAATGTGAAGAAAAATGCTTTTGAAGGAACGTTCTCCGAACAACCAATGTCCCCTGTTGGCTTTCTTCAGTGCTGGAGAGACATTTATTACCCTTTCCTAGAACAAAATATGGCGTTAAATATAAAAGCAGTGGTTCAAATGGTCATAAAATAAATTGGGGCATACTATGGATTTAATTGATTTCAAAACTTAGATTTAGGAAAAATTTATACTCAGGGACTTTATTTTTCCAAAAGCTTGGCTTAGTTATTTAATATTGATTTTAGGATTATGATAAAATACGTTTCTATTGATTTCTGCAAGGAAAAATTAATCACTGCAAGAATGTCTGGTTCTATCTACAGGGTGGATGAAGATGTGCACAGATCTTTCTGGCTCAGGTCTTTGCACACTGCAGTTGAGTTGGAAGGGTGAAGCAGAATCACAGGTTCCCATGTCTCAAGACAAAGCAAAATAACCCAGGAAAAAAAGCAGACACCATTCTGGTGTGCTGTGGATTTCATTAATAAAATGTGGTTGATTGGTCTCCCCTGTAGCAGAACAGAGTTACAAGCTTTGCATATCTTTACTTCAGTCAACTTGCCAACCTGTTTAGCAATTCTGCCTTAAAATATATTCTGTTACAAGGTTAAAAAAAGTCTTATAAAAGAGGTGTCACTTAATTACATTCCTCTGGGCTAGACTGTAATACTTTGAGTTGTTACTTAATATAAATTGGGACAGTGAGTTTCTGAATTTCCATTTTTTATAATACATTTCACAGAATGTCAATTTCATCTTGATTCATAGTAGGTAACACCCGATTATGGCAATAATTCTGATTTAATCAACAGACTGGCAAATGCCACTCAACATGAGTAAAAAAAAATTTATTTCTGGACAAAAATGCATGTAAAGTGAGTTAAACAGGGAATACGATTCAGCAGTGGCAGACTAAGCTAAGTTAGGAAGATATTCTGACTTTCAAAGCGAAGTATATTGATGCAAAGTCAAGATGACTTAACAAAGCTGAAATATTCAAAGGATGGAAGTTCCCAGATTATGCATTCTAGCAGCTTCATCCCCACTCTGCACTACATTAAATGGACATATAGGAAAAGAAAAACCATTAAGTCATGCAGATCTTGAGCATATTGTGATAGTACATTCCATCTAGTAGGACATTTTTAGTCCATTCATTCCTTAAGGAAAAGACTCTACTAGAAATCACTGTAAACCAAGACAAACCAGCTGATTTATGTGGGTCTAGAGCTGCTTTTCTTCACCAGGGGACAAAATGAGTAGAAACATGAATGTTTCTACTTCTAGACATCTTTGCAGAAGGACTGAGTGGTCACTGCTCACATTAAATTCACCTGTTGCCTTTGAGGACTGCAGCCACAGCATTATTTTCTACTGTATTTGTAAGCTGGGAAATAAAATCAAGGAATCACCTTGTGACATGTTGGCTTGGGTATATGTTTACCACAGCGCTTTTCTGCATGTAATATATCAGGCTTGATCACCTAAAACTCCATTCTCTGTGGCAGAGGAGTTAATGAAACTCTTTCATTAACTTACCAAGTACAAGGCAGAGTTTTGGGGATTTTGCTTCCCTGCCTCACAGGCCATACACGGCTGTGTTTGACAGCAAGAGCAAGTGTTTGTGCAGCATCAGAGCACTGATCATTAGCACTGGCAGGTCCTCCAAAGGTTTATGTTTAAAATTACCTCCTGTGCAGTGCTTTGAAGCAAATATCACTGCTACGTACATTGGCTTCAAATGTCATAGAAATCTGGTCTGTGACTCTTTAAGATCTGAAGGTTAAACTTTATGCCAGCGTCTAGAAATCTTGATAGCAGCAGCAGGAGCGTGAGCAGAATGAGTTAAGGCCATCAGGGACTCCTGAGCAAATCATCAAGGAAGGGAGGCTCCAAGGGCACTCAGCAGCTGGACAAGAAAAGGCTGAGGGAAGCAGTATTCTGCCACAGCCCTCTTTCACTTAAAAGGCTTATTGGTAATCAGAAAACAACACTTCCCACCGAACTGAGGAAATTGTAAACCTCTCGTAGTTTTTTACCAGAGAAGCCTGATCTCAAGCCTGTTGCTGTTGTTGAGGAAGGAGTCCCACCAACCTTCACAGGCTCTGCCTGACGCTGCAAATGACTTAAGGACTCGACAGCATTAAATGCTGGGAGAAAACATCACTCTGTTAGAGCCTGTCCTCGCAAACCCAGGAAATATCAACCAATTTACAAGTAGCTAATATCAGCATATCCTCCAAAATCCAATTAGTGGCTGTAACCTTGAGTTTTATCCCTGTCCGAAAATACATCTTGTTCCTTTTCACAGTGGGTTTGCACTCTACCCCCTCCCCAACACACATGCTTCAGTGGCTGACTTTTCCCATCCATGCTAAATTGAAAGTTCTTTTCTGTGAGGTAATTTTGTCTGAATTGCCTGTGCACCCACCCATCCCATCCCAATTTTAGTCCATGGCATCTTGTTTTCAAATTAGTTGCTATCTTAAACAGCTTACTGCCTTCAATCTGTTCATTTCAGGATTTCGTTTACCTCCCTGACAATCTCCCATTTTACCTCATTTCTTCCTCAGGCTGCAGAGGCCAGCACAGGCTAATCCCTCCTCACAACCCAAAGTCCAAACCTCCAGAGTATTTAAGATTTTCCTCCATAACACCTTTTCAATTTCAAACCTCTAAGCAATTTTACTAGTGCCCAAAATAACACATAATACTTAGATTTTTCAAGTTTCAGTACAGAAAAATAACCTCTACTTATTTATGATGTATAATACCCCTTTTATGGAAGTTTGGGGTGCTTCCTCCACATCTGTGGCTCTGTGACTCCTGTAAAAGCATACACAGATTCCATTTTGTCACTTGTTGTTTCAGTAGACCTTCTTCTTGCCATTGCATTGGGAAAAAAATCCAGTTCTCAGTACTCCTTCCCCCAATCTCTTCTTCCTCCTGTTTTTCACTTTTTTTGTACAAATGTCTACAGCTCCTTCCAGGATACCAACCCCTGCTTTGTCCTTTACAAGCCCCAGAGACAATAAGTGCTGATTGCAAGTAAGATATCTACATGAAATGAATCATGTGGTCTACTCATTTAGTCCTTTTCTTTTCTCAGGTGAAAAATCAAAGTCCTCTCACACATAATTCACAATGGATGAAATTCACTGCTGAGCAGCCCAACCCAAAGGCTGTGCAATGCAGAACGGCCTTTAAAGCACTGTTTTGAAGGTTTCTGAGAGCTTAGGGAAGTGAAATGTCACCGTGCCTGCCCTTCTGCTCAGGGATGAAATTTCATGCTTTGTGAATTTCAAAGTTTGATTTTTATTCATGTGCTGATTGTTTGAAAGGGTTTGAAACATGGGTCATACCTATGCATTCCATGGGTGCCTTGCCTTGTCAGTAGCAAAAATATGCAGAGATACCATTATGCAGGGCTTGTTTCCTCAAAGGACTCAATTATTGATTTACTCATAGATGATTAGCAGAGATAGTGCTTTAAGTTGTAAATGCTGCACTTTTCTGCAGAAGCAAGAGGAACAGATCCCTCTCTTGTTCCTCTTTCCTGATGGGATGGATCCCAAATCTACTGAGAGTTTTGAAGCTGAATCCCTCTAGAAAGACATGCATTGCAGAAAGGTAAAGATTCTTGACATTATCCTCATTCCTAAAGTTTTTCAAGCAATTCAGTTCCGTGGAATTCTGAGAAGTGACTTAGAAGGGCATTGACTGAAACCCAGAGCTCTGATGCACATAAATGTGTATGGATAGATTTTCACCAGCTTTTAGCTCAATCGCATATTTTGCATGAACAAATAGAAGATCCTTTGCACAGACATAGCTGCAGGGATGTTAATGCTTTGCACATTGTTCTTCCCATCCACTCTGTGAATGTTTATTGTTAAGATTACAACTGCATGAACCTTTCAAAAATCCTAGACAAGCTCCCAAATTTCTCTTTCCAACAAATAAATTCATGTTCTAGGAACAGGACTGAAGAAAAAGATCCCAGCAATGAAAGGTGGGGTTGGGAAAAAGCACATGGGACAGCAGTGACAGCAGACAGCCCTGAAGCTGACTCTCACAGGTCCCAAGGGGAAGGAAGGAGGTCAAGGGAGATCAGCAGCCTAAGGATTCCCTTATACTTTCCTTATAAATATATGGAGAATAGGGATTGTTCCTCAGGATAACATGGCAGTATAAAATCTAAATGGGAACAACTTTAGTGCTTTCCTGCTCCCAACTCCCTTATCGGTGTTTTCTAACACCTCACATCCATAAAACTGAGCTGTGAGGAGCATTGCACAGTTTACATCATTATTATTTGTAAGACAGCTTTCATAAATCAAGGTGGACTTTAAAATTGCCCACATCCATTTAAAATTTTGCAAGACCTTCCACAGAGAACAACAGTAAATATTTGCAACAGTGGAGCAATGGAAGGCATTTGGCATGGCTACCAGAGTTCAGCAAATATGAACCCTGCAAGAATATGGATTATTAATGTCTGGGAAACTCGGTTTGGAAATTTGTTTCCATTCAAAACCTCACACTGCTTTGATCAAATCTTGTTTTCCCATCGGGTATTGCCAACCAGCAGACTCCTGGCCCACCCCATGGGTTCATTTCCTGGGATGCATCACGTCCTTGTCAGTAGCTGCAGGTGAAACCTTTGAGTAAAATCACTCATATAAAGCTAGAACTTGATCAAAACTTCTTGAAAAACCAACAGAGATTGATTTTAGACTTCAACTGGTGTTGGGTCAATTTATCACTATCCTTAGTGCTCGCTTTATAGTAATATTGTATTTTTAAAAGCACCTAGTGTGCTTTCCCTAGGTTAAATGTGTATTGTTTTTGCAACGTTGCAACACTTTGGAGGGTTTGATACACACTGCTTTTAGACACTGTTGGGAATTGCCAGAAGAATACTGAAAATATTTGTTTGTTTGCTGTATTGATTTCTGCAATAAACAAGTCAGTAAAAGCTGATGAAGGAATTCATATATGTTATGTATGAGTTATAGACACTTGTGACATTTTTCTTTTTAACTCACACCTCAATAACATTACAGAAAATGTATTGTGTCAGTTTCATTAGTCTTTGCCTTCTCCTTCCAGAAATATGATGGAGGTATTGATTTTACCAAATTAAAATATAATCCAAATCTTTGGCTCTATGAATTTATCTATATTTTTTTTTAGAGTGCACTGGTTTTCTAACTACCATCAATTTTGTCCCCTGACCTGCACTTCAAACACAAGTATATAAAAATGATCTATTGGATTCTCATGTAAATGGTTGTTTAGAGATATGTTATTGTCTCTGGAGTCTGTAGTTTGCCTAACTCTGATTAGGCTGGATGGGCCTCAGCTCCATAAGCCTGATGCCTGCTGCTAAAAAGGGAGTTGTTCATTTTCTGGCAGTAAATAATGAAATGAAACAAATACAATCTGTAATAGAATCAAATGTGAGCACAATGAGTCCACAATTCAATTTGGATTTAATATAGTTGCTTAATCCTGTTAAGGGGCACGCTCATGAGAAAGATGCTTCAGCAGACCAGAGCAGGACTTGAAATGTGAGGAGAGGCTCTTAAAAAGGAGTTTGTGGTGCAGGAGGGGATGAGAGGGGTCAATAAGGGCTGAGAGGGGTCAAAAAGCTTTTGCACCACAGACAGAAGTCTGATGAACGTGGTGGAGGTTGCTGAAGTGAGTTGATGGAGAACATGGAAAATGTAGCAATTCCCAGTGCAGGAGAATGTTTTATGTTTTCTCTCAATTCTGAAAGTTATCTGAGATCCAAGGTGCCAGGAGAGGTATTGTACCTATCAGGGTACAATTCTCATTTTTTGTGCTGTTGCTGTGATGAAATGTCTCACAAGAAGCCAGACTCATCATTACACAAAGCAAAGGAAGTTCACCTGTGGTAGAAACAAGAAGAGAGAAGCACTAGAAATGAATTGTCACCATACAGAAGTAAGAGCAGTCATTAATTTTTGTGGAGCCATTGTTTCATCTGGGAATAATTAAGTCTTGCAAGAGGCAGAAAGGAACCCATGCAGTTATATAATAAATTCTGTTTTTCAAGATAGAGTCCTTAAAGTCATATTTTTCCTGCAGGAAATGCCCTTTTTTTTACAGGCATAGAACATCTTCCACCGGAATTCACTGTGGGGAACAGGTGGCGTCTTATGACTCCAGGAAGATAAGGACATACTGTGCCCATAAAACAGACTATGGAGCTAGCTTGGAGGAAATTATCTGGGTTATTAGCATCAGGATGTGGAAAAACACAGATCTTTACTTCAGAGGCTGGCACTGCAGAAAAAATCTAGGTCACTAAAATCAGCCCCTTGCTGTACCACACCTCAGTTATCCTGCAAAGCCATTGTTTTTTCCTGTCTCTCTTCAGATTAACTCCTCATACCAGAGACAGCAGCCAAGAAATATTTGCCACCAAGTTCTGGAAATGCAGGTTTCTTTCTGCTCTTCAACACTTGATGTATTCCCCACTTTCCCTGCATTGAAACAACCTCTCCTGAATCATCCAGCTAGTCACATTCTTGAAAGTTTCACTAAACTTTATTTGCAGTGGAAGCACTGGCAGAACAGTCCTTGTTCAGTTTATTTGTATCCAGTTTTCTCAGACAGTGGTTTCCAATCCTGAATTTTTTTTTTTTACTGAACTCTAAAACATTCCCCAGACATGTCCATGTTCCTCCATGGTGTTCATAAATCCATCAGCGATGTGCTGGGGTTTACTTCTTTTCTGTGGCCTTCTTGAAAGTAGTCTTTGTATGTCTGGAGTTCCTATGGGTCATGCACTTAAAATGACTGAACTCTGTTTATTTCTAAACCTGGCTTCCTCAGCAGGGCAGTGCTCACATGGTGTGGCTGTAAGGTGAAGTTGTGAGGTAAAAGTTCATTCCCTGCTCCATAGTGTCCAAAATGGGGAAAGCTATCTCCTCTCCAGGTGAGGAGTCATGAGCAGACTGTTGGTTATGATGCCTTATCTGGTGAACTAGAAACAGAGACTAACAGGAATAAAGGAATAAAGGAGGGATTTATTTGAAAGGCCTTCAGAGGTACACTCTGGGCTCCAGAGGCTCCTGCCTCAGTGCATCCCAAAATGGACAATGACAGCTCCCGAGTTCTTCACACTTTGATATCAGCATCAATTCCCCAAGCAGAAGCCAGGCAAGGATGGAATTTGCCCAAGCTTGCCCCCCTCTCCCCAAGATGAAGGTTTACAGTTCTTGTTCTCTGTGTCCTTGGAGAGCAAGTTAGAGAGGTTTGTTATGTCTATCTTAGGATAGAAAAAGCACTTAACGAGCTACAGGAAACTTCAGAGCTACACTAGCAGTATAGAATTTGAAAAATATAAAAGCTAAAACCTAAGGCATCAGTTAATGCATAGGTTTGGCCCAGGGACAGGTTGTGGCCCTCTGTGCCTCCTCACACACCCTCTGAACTGACTCATATAGCTTCTGGTTGGTGTCCTGAGCATTCCAAACACAATTCTTAAATGTGGTGCAGCAGCAATCATGATAAAAATGATCTTTTTTCTCAGTGGGCCTGTTGTTTTGAGCAGATTGTCTGGCCATGGATAGAGTTGGGTTCCTGCCTTGGGTGCTGTCACTGGGGACCTCTAAAGGTCCTTGACTTCTTAGACACTCACATTAGATGCCTATGGGAACACTTGTCAACTTCCACTGCATGTCAGGCAAACTCTCCATCTAAGACCAGGTCTGCATTTGCACCACCCTTAGTTTTCCCTCAAAATAAAACATCTTTATTTTGATTTTGGTGGGTGGTGATGATGACATACATCCAGAGTGGAAGATGACAAATCTGGTCCCCAGGATCAGGGGTGAGTTAGCAGGAAAGTCACAGAGTCACAACAGTTTTTTCTCAGTGATGCACTGAGCAGTCTGAAGGGGAAGCCATTGAGGGAACATTAACATCAAACCTCGATAAGCCACTTCTGCAAACCCATTTTTCAGAGCAAATTCACTTGTCAACAGCACTTCATTTTAAAGTCTGTGTTGGTGAGGAGGTATGGATGGCAGGAACTGCATCCTTCAACCTGGAGGGGTCATGGTAGAGCTGCATTTTGGGACCCTGTGTACTCGGATGGCCTGATCCTCAACCAAGTTAAGGGCTCAACAGAATTACAACTTGACACTATCATTGCATCAAGGCATTTAGATGGCACCATAAATATACATACTGCTCTAGAGAGCACAGATAGACATATTCTCTGCCCTAAAGACCTCAGAATCTGAATAATGAAGTAAAATTACAACAGGCACTTAATCTGTTGAATATCTCCCATTGCACTGCAGACCCTCAGCTACTTTAATAACAGAGTTGCATCACCTAATCTCATATATGGAATATTTAGTGCTGAATTAAAGAATTGTAGTGGTTAATACCATTTCCTACCTATATCATATATATACTGAAATAACTTCTGCGTGTACTGCTGGATAAAGAAACAAACTCACTGTCAGACATCCAAGTACAGCTTTCTTGTTTGTTGTTGTGCATAAAGTACAAATATTGGGAAATACACGCAAACCATTGGAGCTGTAACCAAAGGAAGATGTTTGTGGTTTTAATGATGCCAGAAAACAGGGAACAGCTTCTTCCTGACTCTTCTGTCTTGCTATCCAGGGGAACAAAACACAGTTCATCTCTTCTAAGCAGCAGGTCAGAGTCATCTACCCTACAGAGAACACCAAACGTCTACAAAGAGTATTTTCCTCTATGTGCAAAAGTCAGTTCTGATACCAGCTCAGATATTGCCTTTAGGAAATAAAATAGTTTCTGAATGATTCCAGATTGCTGGAACTACTATTTGTGTTCCTGTGCTCATCCATTAAAAGTGCAATTATATCTTTTAAAGAAGGAAATAATTAGAGTGGAAATTAAGGTGTTATAAGTATAACACCTAGCCTATCTTAAGGAAAGAATATCAGACCTTAAGAGGACATCCTTACTGTTGTCATTAATGTAACAATAAACAAAAGCTGTTGTCCCAGTCCGGACTAGCCATAAAATGCAGCCAACAGTTCTTCTGCCAGTGAGTTTTATCTGGTGAATGGAATGTCTTCATAAAACAAGATACTGAGCAATTCCAGTTTCCTCAAGAGTCCTTGATAGTCTAGTGGGAAAATTTCAATATCCTAATGTTCCCAAAACATATCCTGAAGGACTGGTCTTTTTCACTGCTGTCAAACACTGTTTTCTGGAGATATGCTAATTTGTGATTGTAGTGTCTGATAAATTTGCTGCTTCTCAGGGGCCCAAACAGTAGAAAAGCTTAATGGTAAATCAAAGAAAAAAACGAAGCTGGAACTGATGCCAAACTTTTAAAGAGAAGTTTGGAGAAAACAGATAAAGTAATAGGAGAAATGGACAAGAAACGTGATCCCTGTAACTAAAAACTGGAAGTCCTTTTTGCTGATTGGTATCTCTGCCTGAGGAACCTTGCTAGATTTCAGAGACCAAGGATGGTTGAAGTCTTGCAGAAATACTCTCCCCCTTTTCTCTGAGGTTTGTTGGGATGCATCTCTATGGCACTTTTCCAGCTGTTATGGCACTAAGGAGTTATTTTTCCCTAGCCAGCTACATGGTATATGAACTACATAAATGCCCTCCTACATGGTAGCCAGCTTTTTGTGGTACCCAGATCTAAGATATTTCTTTAAATAGACCTTATTCATTCTTATTCAGCCTATTGACCTCGATCATAGCCCATTCAAAAGTATTTCTTATTAAATACTGTACAATATTATATATTGTATATAGATTACAGTAGCTTTCATTTTGGGTTCATGGATGCTGGCAAGCACAGGGTCTCTCTGGGGACCACATACGGTACAAATTAACAAAATGATCACTTAGAGCTGCTTCTGATGATTCAAATCTCCACTGGGATGTGGGAGAAGGCAGGACACCAAGGTGTCCTGTTGCTTGCTCAAGCTCCCCAGTCACACCAGACCATCCTGCACTTGGCAGGCACTTGTCTATTTCTAATTTTGAAATGTCAGAACTTATTCTTCCTTCAGACAGAAGCAGAAATGTAGGTCAAGACTTCCTTTTACTTCACAAAAGAGAATTATTCCTTTCTGAGCAGCCCTATTCCTGACTTAGGCTTGAATTCACCTCACTTCACTTCATGACATTTCTCTGAGTCTACTGATTCATCCAGGGGACCTGGGGACACACGGAGCTGAAGGAAGACACCTCTGTCAGAAGCACAAAGTTAAGAAGGAGAGGGGGAATCCAATTCTCTTATCTGGAGCTGCCAAGAACAAGCACTTGTGTAACCCAAGTTCCTACACAGCCAGGATCCAGCTCCTCCTGGGTCCCTGTGGCAGCAGCACAGAAATGTTAGTGATGAGCCTTTTGCCCCCACTTCACCTCTGCAGTTTCTGCTGTGGAAGACACAAGGATTCCTAGAAAGGCCTTCACGACACCAGCTCCAGCTGGCACAACCCAAACCACCAGCTTCTGCTTGGGCAGAAGTGGAGATCAGAGGAGGAAGAAAGCAAAACAAATGCTTGTTCATGTGGTTAGGACATCACAGGAGGGTGCAAGGGAGCATCTGTGGGCAGCTTCACTACTCCATCCCCCTCTGACCTGAAAAGCAGGGAGGCTTGGTACACATGTCACACAACTGGCCAAATCATTACAATCCCTACCAGAGGAAAGCACCAGAGTACAGCTTTTTGCCAATGCTGGAAGCTTGCCAAGCTCTGTGGTATTTAAGCAGTCATGACTTTGTCTTCATCTGCACAGATTAAATATGGATGTGTGTATTAATTATGTAAATGCAAAACTGCAGATCTCAATCAAGCAGAGCCAAGGATACACTATCCTTTGCAAGTGCTGATTGATGTCATACACTCAAGAAAAACAGAGACCATTCAGCTCATTGCTACTGGAGAGGGGAGAGAAGGAAGAAGGGAAATGTGGAAGTAAACAGTGTTTTGTAATGAGAGTGAAACCTTAAATGCCATAGCTTTCTGTAATACCTAATAGTCTCTACTCAGCAAAGCAGAATGCTTACTTAGCAGAAGACAGCTTTAGAAGATGGTGAAAACACGTATTTAGAGTGAAATTTACAATATCAGCTTTAGTAAAGACACTTGTAAGAGCTCTAGTCAAGGGTTGAGGCTGGGCTTTGGTATAATGTGGTAGAAGCACCTGATTTTTCTGTAACTTCATGTAAATCATGAACAAGTATATGGGAGTCACTGGTACTAGGTCAGTGGAAGCTTGGTATTCTGGGACAAAGGAAGGCTTTGTGATGGGTAGCACTAGATTTGGATGTGTTTGCATGCTTAGTTCTAAGCAAAAGGGTATGATGTGGGCTTTCAAGGAAGGTGAATCGGATTGTGCATGTGAAATTTCCAAATTCCTGACAATGCACACAAAAAATTGGTGTGTTGTTAGAGAAACCTCACCCTGCAGATAAAAACTTGTACCCATCTCCACTCAGAAGAGCCAACCCCAGTAATTCCATGTTTCATGGAACTGCTATTCTCTCCCCTGACCTAATTGCAGCCTTCCAGTATCTGCAGAGAGCGTACCAGTAAGCTGGAGAAAGTCTGTTTAAAAGGGCTTGAAATGACAAGTAGGAATGGTTTTAAGATGGAGAGTAGGTTTAGATAAAGTGAGGATGGTGAAGCACTGGTACAGGTTGCCCAGAGAAGCTGTGGATGAATCCCTGGAAGAGTGCAAGGCCAGGCTGGATGGGGTTTTCTGGTGGTATGAATGCAAGAGGGAATTTTAGGTGTGATAATTGTAATGCATATTCTGAATAGAGGAGCTGGCAGGAGAGTGAGCTGCAGGTTTAGGATCAGCATCCAGGCCTCTCTCTGCTGCTCCTGTGCTGCTCCTTTCCACCCACTGGATCCAGGTCTGGAGCACAGGGTGGTTCTGCCCCCACTGATGACTGTGGGAGCTGCTAGGGATGCTCTGGGACACCACACGTGGCTGTACAGCTGCTCTGTGTTCAATGAGAGGTGTCAGAAATCCCTGGAATATCTAAGTAGACTGTTAGCACATAAATGCCTCTTTGATCATCACAGATCCTGGACATGCAGAAGGCTGCCTTTCTACCCACATTCCCTTTTTCATGTCTATCTTAGCTGGCTTTGAAACTGCCTTTCTACACACATTCCCTTTTTCACTTCTGTCTTAGCTGACTTTATATCCCAGAGCTGAAACTCTATGGATAGACACAAGCCATTCCAGGAAAGAGGTTTTCCTATTGAGCTGGCTTGGAGACTGAAAGCCAGCGCACACATTTAAAGGCCTTCTCTCCTGAGAACCTGCAGGCTTTCTCAAGTTCAACTTTCAAAAACTTTTCCATATGTGAGAGTAGAGCTGGACAGAGACAGCACTGTCTAGAGAAAAAGCCCATGGCAGAGGGCTGGAACTGGATGATTTTAAGGTCCCTTCAAATGCAAGCCATTCCCTGGTTCTGGGATTCTTAATGCTCCCTTTAAGTACATTGTCCACTTATCTGAAAAAGTCAGTGCTGTGAAACCTGGTATTCCTGCTCTTGAAATGAACTTCCTGTTGATTTAAATCCATCCTATGTATTACTTACTGAGCTTTCACTTTCCTACCTACCAAAACCTGTCCTCTACACCAGGAGCTCCCACCTTCCAGAGATTTGGTATCACCATCAGAGCCTGCACTGGCAGGTCCCACAAACATTTGTTTCTAGAAGGAGAAGCTGGGTGTTCAAATCTTGAGCTGCATGTTTCAAGAATCTCGGCCAGCTGTTATATTTCTGCCTTCCTTCTGGTAGGTTGGGTATTTGTGCACTCAGCAATTCATTCCCCTTCACTTCACCTATTCATTCACATTTTTTTAACTGAAAATTGGCTGGTCTTCCATTTGGCTAAAATGGAAATTAAGTTCTGAGAAGCAGATAAAACAAAGTGGCATAGAGACCACATGAATTACTATCAAACACCTAGAGCTTTAGTGTGAGCATTTAAAAGTGTTGCTAAACCTGAATAAATTATTTTTAAAATAATCTAAACTTGGCAATAAAGTTTAAATCATAGAGAAAATTAGACTTTCTAGATTGGTTAGACAGACAACAAATGACAGATAATTACTTGTTCACGCACTTTTAAAGTTCACCTCCTGCTCACTAAAGTCTGTAAAACTTTATTCAAAAGTCAACTTAAAAAATCATTAGGAAACCTGATCAAGTGATAACCTTGTAACAGTTTGAATAGTATATGTTTTTGACCGCTCCCCACTCTTCTTGCAAACCTTAAAACACCATGTAAGGTTTGGGATTCAAATGTGAATTGTGTGGAGTGACAGTGATGGAGAAGTGTGTGACAGGATTCCTTACCTGTGGCAGGATTCCTTACCTGTGGAGTGCATCACAGATGAGGGGTTCAGCACTCAGGTTTCCTCAGGAAAGGACAAGCTTGTTTAGTGTGTGACCCACAGGCACATGTTTGAGTCTCAGGTCTTTTATAAAGTGTCATAGCTGGTTCACTAATCATGGTTCAGTTGCAAATCTCTGGACTAAGTGGACTGCCCACCTCTGCCATGAGTTTTACACAATTAAATTCTGTCTTCTCAATCCTTTCTTTTCTTGAGGTACATGTGGTATTTTGAATGGAAACTATAGGGGAAATATAACAAAAACAATTAGATTGGATGTAACCTCTTATTATTTCCTGATACCAGAGTCCACCAAAACTACTTGCTATGTTAAAATTTAAAAATTAAAATTAATCTTCTGCTGCCAGCCTGCAGAGTCCATGCTAGGCAAGTATCCACCTATCCTGTTCCTATATTTTGTTATTTGTTCCCTGGCTTGGATCTGTCACCTATTCCCATATGGATACAACCTCATTAAAAAAAATCAAGGAAAAATCCCAGTAATCTGTCAAATAAGAGAGATTGGGGAGCTTTTTCACAGAGCTGACAAAGAAGCCAGAACACAGGCAGAGAAACAAAAACTTTCCTCTTCCTATTTTTTCATTCAAGGTCAAACTGTCTTATGGGACAAATGCTGGGGAGAAATTGTGTATCCTGCTACCTCGGGTCTCCTTCTGAGGAAATGAAACATTTCAGTCTTCTGTGGTTTCAGTGTACAAAACAGCTGAAGACTTTTGTCCTTGAAAATTCTTGCAGAAGCTGGAATGACCTTGAGATTTTTTCTATGCTTACTTATACATATTACAGGTTTGTGTAGGTACAGTTTGAAGCTGTTGTATTTAATATTACATTATTGCATTTAATATCTGGCATTAAGGAGTCAGAGTTGGATTAGAAGAAAACTCATCCCCTCCCCTCACATGCAGCTGAAATCCACGCCACAAAAAGAGCTGAAAACATTTACCTGGGAATCCTGGAGCATAAATGAGACATTGTGGTTTTGTCACCATGGAGATGCAATTGCTTCTAAAGCTCTTTGCTTTCACTTAGCCATCTATATAATAAGTGTGGGAAAGGTCACAGAGGCGTAGAAAAAGAGTGGGAAAAACCTACAAGGAGTGCAAGGAGTGGTCTGCAAAAAAATAATGTGGATCAAGAAAGTTTCCTTTTGCTGTAATAAACAGTAAAAAGAGGTAAACGGAGAGCCCCACTCCTTTTGTTCTCAAAAATATTTAATTTTTTCCCTTGGAGAACTTTAAATAATTAAAAATTATCTGATACCAGGCCATAGAAGAGAATGGTAATAATATATTAAAAAGCGACAATATTTTTAATAGATACATGAATTGGTGAATAAATTATAGACATAAAGGGCAAATCTTGACAAGTCCTGGCAAAGTCTCATATGAAAGTGAGTGTTAAACCAAGGTTACCACTGCACGTCATTACTCAGTTTCCCCAGGTATGTCTACAACTTCACACTTTCACCTGCACATATATTTCTTATGTGCATCCTGGGAAGCTTAAAATTTCCTCTCCATTGCATTTTTTAAAATCTTTATAGAGAATTAAATTAAATTGTGTTGAGGAGAATCAAGGAGCTAATCAAAGATAAAATCCAATCAAGATTATTCTTGGAAGCTATCTAGAATTGCCCAGTTACACTTGAGATATTTTTTGTATCAGTAGCTTTTTCATTGCCAAACATATTCCACAATACATTCACACAACAAATGTTCTTGAACAATGTGATTGCATTTCTTCAGTTGTAATAACGTAAATGAAAATAATAAAATGGGAATAGTAGGAGCATCAGCTCTAAGTAATAAAATGTCTTTCCTCTGTTGTGTTCAAAATCACATTAATTTCATTTGCTTTAGGTCATATACTGAAAATGAAAAATTGTCGGAAATCTTTGCAAATTTGAAACTCAACCCAAAATCTGTTAAATAAAATTGCGGCTATTTACATTAACTTCTTTCTTGATTCCAGAAAATTCAGTTTTCAGAACATGGCAAAGCCTTGATCACCAGTCTGTGGCTGTGTTCTGCTATTTTCACATAGATGAAGTGCTTTCATCCTTGCCAGACAAGGATTTCCCAGCCTGCCAAGCAAATAGTTCCAGTTCATACCACAGATATCTATGTACGACAGCTCTCCACACAAAATCAGCAGTTTTTAACCTTATGCTCAAGGATTTGCCATGGTAGAACTAGTTGTTTCTTGATGTTTATTAGGCTTATTTTTTGGATTATCTTGAGGCTTATTATTTGGGTTATCCTGATAGTTTAAAGCCTTATTAGTGCTCTTCAAAATTAACACAGTGTATACAGGACAGGCAGTTGTGTTTGCTTATACAGGAACACATGAACTTCAAGTGAAGTTGGGTCAGAAAAATCTGTCAGATGCTAACAAGCATTACCAGACGGCAGAACTTCAGGTCTTCATATCAGGGCTTTGCATTTCCTCTCCTTTTCCAACTTTAGCAGGTTTTGTGTGGCTGGATTTTCTTGCTCTACCATTTCCTAACTCCGTGAACCTATCCATTTACAATCTGAAATCCTGTACAAGACAGCTTAGCTCATAAATTCACATCTCTTGTCAGATGAAGTGTGCTTGAGGTTCAGCTGTGCTATTAAAGGCAGGACAACTTCAGCCAAGATCTCATTTCTGAGAGTTTGAAGACACAGAAACTGGCTAAGATTGTCCTAATGTACTATTAGGTGAGTGAAACCTCCACATCTGCCTGTTAGCATGTGATTAGATTAATTGGAGAATCTGCAACTGGTTCATTAAAAAACAGAAGTATTATATGTCTTCTCTCTCTTATTTTTTAAAGTGGTCTGAGAGCAGTTTTTTTAGGAAGCTCCACATAAACTCAGGTCTCCTATGATTATATCTCCTGACTTCTTCTCGTACCCTCTTGGGCTTTAAATCATTGCCCTTCACAACGAGGCTTTTCTGTCTGATGTTAAGGTATGCTCTGTGCAAAGGTGAGAAAACTCACCCCAATTAATATAACATTTCAATTTCTAATGCCCTTAATGACGAGATTATTGGGGTCTACAGTGCTCAAAATTTCCTGTCTCCTGAGCAGTCACAGATCTAAAGCTTTTTTAGTAGAGGAGCACCTGAAGAGAAGGGTTTGCAGTTGGGGGGTGTGTGTGTATTTGTGTGTGTGAATAAAGTAATGAAAGCTTAAGAGAAGAGGTTTGTACCAAACAAAAACAATACAGGTTATGAATGTTAACAATGCTAAAATGGGAGCAGTATTCGACTGGGGAAGTGTGGGAAAGAACTCTTTGATGTGTGTGAAGTTAATTCACCCATGCCATAACTCCTTTGTTTGGCACTCACCAAGTGCAGATGTGCTCTGCATTCAGCCTTTGTTCCAAGGGATGCCCAGGGAGAACTGTCACTCTGGAGTTTTCCAGCCACATGTGGGTTTATACAAGACCAATCTGGTTAAAAGCAGCCATTTCTCAACTCTGTACCATTTTGAATTGATCTGTGACATATAGAGACAAACAATTGAATCACTGGAAGAATATCAAACTACCTAAGATCTAAAATAAATAATTGCAAGTCGATCCCTTTTCCTACTTTAGATAGACAATACATCCATTAAAAAACTGACAGCTTGTTCAATTTTAAGGGCAAATAATGTTAATGATGTTTGAATGCTGCCAAGTATTGATGCGGGAAAGGCTTAGTAAGCATGTTCCATGATCATTTCTGAATTATTCAAATAACATTTCTTGTTTGCCTGTCTAGGAGATCAGATCTTGCTGCAGTCTGCTGTGGAGTGCCAAGGCACAGCAAGGCTGATGGTCAGGGAATTGATGCTGCTCCTTTCTACCACTGTTGCTGTTTCTTGCACGGGGCAGGACAGTGCATGGAGGCAGGAAATGCACATTTCTGTGGCAGCAGACACAGGGTCCTTCCTGTGTGTTTTCATACTGCAACAAGCAGGATCCCTGGGGTAAAATTCACCACAAATTCTGTCACAGTGGAGAGGAAACTCTCCAAAAGCTGCAGGGTGAGGTCTGCTCTTGCTCTTTGGGGAGCAGCCCTGCACTGAGTGAAGGTGTTCACAGGTTCCCAAGTGGTGCCAGATCCCCACCTACTGTTGCTGAAGAAGGAATTAAATACCTTTCTCCTAAATTTCTTCCTCCCAACAACCAGCAAGGAGAGTGGAGGACAGAATCAACACCTCTCTCTCATCTCAGACACAACTCAGAGTTCCTGCAGATTGAGGAGTCAGGAGCACTGGACCCAGAAACCAGTGACTCTTACAAAACCAGCTAACCACATCCCTTTACCTTTTAATTGACCCCCCAGTGACTGAATGATGAGAAATTTGTGTGCCTTTTCTTTAAAAAACAAAGACAAAAAGGAAAAGGTAAAAAAATAACCCCAAATTTCTACACATTAGGAGAAGAAAATGTACCCAGGGTATTGACATTAATGAGGAAAATCACCATATTTACACCATCCAGCTCTATTTTCCTTTGCAATTTATACATTTTGATGATGATTATGATGATCATTGTTGTCATTATTATTCTTTCCCAGGAAACTCTTTCAGTTACTGATATTCTGAGCCAGATTGAATATGATTTTCATTGTTTTAGCATTGGGTATTTGGTAATTATAACATCTCTATTCAGTGTTACCTACACTCTCTGGAAGAGATTTCTTGTTCTCTTGTACAGTCAGACCTTCCTGCAGTGTGTTTCTACATTTCCACCAAATAAGAGCAGTAGCTCTACCACTTCCTCTTCAGCTTAATTTCCACAGAAATCCTGTGTGGTGTAGGAAACAGTGTGTGTTCTTTCTCCCTTTGTAAAATATAGTTTGTAGAATATAGAAGAAATATAGAAATATAGAAAATATAGAAGCTTTCTCCTTCTTAGTGTCTGTTAAGGTTTTAGTGACAAAATGGAATCTCATTATGCTTTTTCTCAGTCAGTTTCCTATTGACTGGAAGGTCTGAAATATTTTTCTATTTTTCTTCCCATCTTTCCTTTTCCTTTATTTCTTTCTTTATCCCTTTTTTTCTCTCTCCCTTTTCATTCATATTCTAGTAGACAGAACTTTCTTACAAACAAAACAAATACAGACTTTCATTTAGAAATACAAGAAAGCTGGACTTTTGAGGGATATTTCAGTGTCAGCAACAAATTCTTTGTGTCTAGGATGAAGATAATTCAGGTAAGGAAGGAAGGAAGATACAGAAAAAGATATGGAATGGAGGGAAGACATTTACACAGCACAATTCAGTTACATGCTCTGGGATTTTGGAGGATCTTGGGACCTACTTTCTAACACTGCTGTCTCTTTTTTGTTTTGGAGGGAGGTAAGAACTGCACCAGGGATTTTACCAAAGCTGATGAGAACTGATCTGCTTGCATGTTCAGGCAGACAACTACATCCTAATAATTTCTAGTTTTGTTTTTGCATCACAGAATTTGAGTATTCTTTATGTACCTCCTACTACAAAAGCTGAGACCAATATATTGTTATTTCCACAGCACGAAATGCGAAATTATACAGATGTAATAATGCCAATCCAATTTACTGACATTTTAAAAAGAATTTGCATGGAAATTATCAATACACAGTGATTCCAAAGGCTTTGTAGATCCTCTACAGAAACCCACAGTTCCTGCCCCCTTGGCTCAGTCATATTTCTTGGGTCACACAGTATGCAAGACTGTGAGCTTAATTTATTTATTATATTAAAATAATTTTTCCTATTTTCCTGTCCCCAAGACAGCTGAATTCCTAGGAAAGACACAGCAGTGGCACACCAGTTATTTTTTCAGCTGTCAGATGAATACATCTTCACTTTAATGTGAAAATTCCAGAAGATGAATTGTGCACACAAATATGTTACAAGCTGTGTCATGACACACGAGGAATAAGATCTGCCTGTCTGCCTGAGGTTCCCTCGGCCAAGGTTGTTTACTTCCTCCCAGCTCTGTCTGGCTCTTGCAGTGAGAGAATCTTTAATCTACATCCAAAGCACCTCTTGTTCTGGATGTCCTCATTCCCTGGCAGAGGAGGTCTCTGTGCCTCCTCTCCCCCGCTCTGAACAGCACAGAACAACAAAGCTCACGCTCTCTGAAGACCCTGGAATGCATTTGTATGGATTTATGAATCTTGTATGAGGCCACGTAAGGAGAAATGTTTGTTTAGACATATTGCACTTTGTTTAATAGCTGGACAAGAGCAACGAAAGAAAAGCCTGTCACTAAAATAACTGGAAGGCACTCGCTGCTCAACTCAAATGACCAGGACAGAAACTCCTGGAGAACTTCCCCTGACAGAACAACTCAACACCTGATGGCCTGAGCACCCCAGACTGAGCCCAGGAAATCGATTGAATGAGGATGCAACACAGCAATTGATTGTAAATCTGAAAAAAAATGCTGTTATGATGAACCAGCCACCAGGACTTGTGTTTTCATCATGAAAATGAATGTGACATTTCTACCTTCTCTATCTGAAACGTCAAACATACCATTTTCCCAAGCTTACATATATTGCTAGACAAACAAATTGAAAAAGTACATTAAGCATAAAAATCATTAATGAATATCAAGAACACTTTGTGAATGTTCAAGTCAATCTCCTACCAAGAATTCATCATAGCAGAGACACAAAAAAAGACTGGTTTGACTTAAAATTCATCCCAGCTACAAGGATATAGAAAAACAACAATAATTCATCAGACTAATAAGTGAGAAATAGGAGGAAAAAATGGAACCAAATGGTCAATAATAAGTTTTGAAAATTTAAGAATGTAGGACTTGGTTCATTGAGTCTGGAGAAAAGGAGTCTCAGGGGGAGCCCTTATTGTTCCCTAGACTACCCAAAAGGAGATTGTAGCCAGGTGGATGTTGGTCTCTTTTCCAAAGAAACAAGCAACAGGACATGAGGACATGGCCTCAAGTTGTGCCAGGGAAGGTTTAGTTTGGATATTGGAAATAATTTCTTTGCCAAAATGGTTGTCAGGGATTGGAACAGGCTGCCCAGGGAAGGGATCACCATCCCTGGAGGTACTAAAAGGCACACAGATGTGGCACTTGGGGACATGGTTTAGTGGTGGACATGGCAGTGCTGGGTTAATAGTTGGACTGGGTGATCTCAAATGTTCCTGTAATTCTATGAAATACAGCCATGATCTCTTCTTGAAAATAGGACTATAGTTTTGGTTGATAAAGATGACTGTGCTGATATAATGGGTTTGGATTTCTTCAAGGCATTTGACTTAAAACGCATGACATTTTGGTTAAGAAGTTTGTGTTATATGGAATCAACAGAACACATACAGGATGGCTTAAGAATCAGTCATGTCACATCTCAAAAGGTAGTTGTTAAGGCTGAGGTATCAGCAAGTGAGATTGTTTCCTGCATTGTCCTAGGAAAACAATTTTTTATCAAATGCCGCTCAATATTGTCATCAGTGACTTAGCCGATTTCTTTTCTTTTCATTCTTTCAGACCATGAACACACTACTCCAACCCCATTCCAAACTAAAGCTGTCTGGCATTAGGACTGCCTTTCTCTGTTAATCTTCCTTTTTCCCCTGGGAAGGAGTCCACAGATTGACAGGTTTAAGACCTTTGACTAGAACAACACTAAATCTTTCCTTGTAACATTTGTGAGCAGCAATGGAATGGTGTAATATTTAACAATGAAAGCAGACTGTTGGCACAGTCTGGTCCAATTTCTTTGGTTAAATACAGGAACCACCAGAGAATACTGAATGTTAATGCAGTTGGATGCAAAGAATAGCAGCTGAGAATCAAAACAGAAATGATTTCTTCAGAGAGGAGGCTGTCCTGGAAAGGATGCATAGGTTCATTAGCAGTGCTCTGTTGAGAGAGCTGACCTGGTATTTGGTTTCATAAAGGGGTTTAGAGAGCAGCAGAAGGAGCAGAAGGAGGGAGGATTCTTGTTTGACAGAACTAAATGAATTTCTGAATGGACTGGCTGACACTCCTGAGTGGAGCAGAAAACACTGCAATGTGTGTCTGGCTGAGGCATTTGTTATTGTGTTCAGGATCATACTTACTATCACATTTTAGAGGAACAAAAATTTCGAGTTAAAACTGCTTTCTCATATTCGTTGTGGTTCATATTCTTAAATAACCCAACATCTGCTTGCTGTGCTGGCTCCCAGCCACAACTGTTCCAGGGATGATTTGCAAGTGGCAATCCCAGTTGTAGGATAACATCTTTATAGCAAGCCTCAAAGACTGGGAAAATGGCAACACATTCTACAGAGGGGCTGATTTATGTAAAGTCTGCTTCCTGCCACGAAGAATTCATGAAGATATGACTGGAAAGATGGGAAAGCCCAACACCAGGACACAGGTTATGGCAGGAGCCTCCAGCAGAAGCCCTAAAGCACTGTTCCATTTCCTCCCATCACCCAGGCTGTGCTTGCAAGACCTTGCTGCTGCAGGTTTGCCAGGTTGCCCTTGAAAGCTCCTTGGATGGTCCTTCCAGAGCCTGCTGCAGGCCCTCCTCTCCCCCCACGCTTCCTAGACGAATTCTGGGTCACCTCCTGCTCCCTCCCCAAGCTGTGTAAGGGAGCAGAAGCTGGCACAGAGCAGTGAAGTACTGGCTCCCTCATAAAAATCCGCTAAAACATAATCTAATGTACAGGTCTGGGAAATGTGGGCACCCTGATGGACACTGGGCTACATCCTCGAAAGAGTCAGCAATCTCCTTTCTACCCCGAGGAACCCTTTCATCCATCTCAGCCAAAGCATGATAGCCAAAATTCTTTTATCTGGTTACTCATATTAAAGCACTTCCTTTGATCTCTGAGAATCTTTCTCCACGTCTGCCCACCTGAGTAATTTCTGGAGGAATTTGTTCAGAAAATTTGTTCAGAAACCAGTATTATGCTCATGTCATACAAAAGGCACAGAGCACTTACCCAGGCTGCTGGGCTATTCTCTGCACACTGATTTCCCCCACTGTGTGTATTTCTGTTTGGGAAATAGATCTTGTGCACTGTAATTCCCTCTTAACAATCCTTTGTATATTAATGAGGTTAGAGTTAATCTATCATTTGCAAATGGCCTGCTGCGAATCAATAAAGTTTTCATAGGAAATAACAATCCAGCTGGGATATTATTAGAGAAAAATTCAGAGGCATTTTCAGGCAGAATAGCGTGATAATGCTGCTTCTATTGTTGCTGTCCTAGTGATGGGGAGCTGGGAGGAAAGGTCCCAGAACCTGTGTCCCAAAGAAAAGGGCTTCTGTAAGGTTATCACTAAAGAGCTCTGTAGTCCTACAAGTCCACTTGGTTTTGATCTTACTCTTAGGTATTAAAGAAGTTTTGTGTTTATTTGGAAAGTCAGAACATCATTTGATCTCCTTTTTTCTTTTCCTGGGCGTTTTTTCCTCAAAATAGTCCCATGTAAATAGCATCGTGGCCTCCAAAGGTAGGATCCCTCTCCAGTTTCACTTAGTGCTGCAGCTGATTGAAAGGTGCAATTCAACAGAGGAGGGAGCACCACATGGGCAAGCTTTAAATAGAACAGCCATCTCCAAATACTTGATCCTGGTGAGAAATTCTGAGCTCACCACATTTGGCTTTAATTTCCTGTCATTTCCTCCCATGGCCAGACTATTAATACTGAATTGGAATTAGCTGGCTACCTCTTGTAGTGAATATTAGAGGCAAAAGGCTGGTCTGGAGAAGGTTGCTGGCCTTTTCCTCTTGTTACATGGTAACCCAGTATTCAGGAAAGGCAGAGAGGGTTAGAGAAGCAGGCAGGGCTGGAACAACATCACAAAGACATGGAGGCCTCGTTACAATTCAGCCAAAAAGGCAGTGGTTTCACCCAGATTTGAAGGCACCACTGAGAGTTCATCCTGTGGAACTGAAACCATCTGTTCTCTCTAACAAGGATGCATTCAAGAATTGAGTAGCTGGAGTCAGAGACAGTGACACGCATTTTAAAAAGCAAAGTACTGCTTGAATATTACCAGAATTGAAAACAGCTCTACTCAAGTCTATGCGCCAAACATGAAAATTGTGTCTCCTCTGTTGATGCTGATCTGAATTCAGACTTGCTTCTATATGCAGTAATTAAGGTTGAACCACTTGAAAGCCTAATAGTGTGTATAAATAGGCAGGTGTAGACTAACCTTTTCCCTGTACTCTGACCAGCAGAGCAAAGTAAAAATCTAAAAGTTGGAAATGTCAGGCTTCAAGCTGCCTGTTAGCATGTCCTCTATCCCTAGGAGAGTGTGCATTAGGATGTACTCTCTAATTACAGGGACCTTTACTATTTTTCTCTAGCACCCTTGCCTTATTCAGTATCTGAGATCAATGCTGATTATTTAACAAGCAGCAATTCAGTATTTTACTCCTTTGCCGTTCTATGCCTACTGATAGACTATACAACATAAACACTTTCTAGCCTTGTCGGGAAGTTAAAAACCTTCATGTTCTCGTGAGGATTTATATTGTGCTCCAGATTACATCATAGTGCTCCAAAAACTTCCTCACACTGTGCCCTATTTATAAACCAGGAACTGAGGCAAAAATGGTTGAACGCAAAAACTCTGCCTTTTTGTGCCTTGTTAGTTATGTCTAAAGGGTGGTGTGGGCATGTTCCACACTGAAGGAAGCCACAGGGTTTCATCCCAACTAGGAAATCCCCTGTAGATGACAGAAGATCCCACCAGACATCTTTCCAGAGGAAGCACCTTGCTTAAGGACACACATCTAAGTTCTGCCCTTAGAGAGAGCCAGGGCATTGCCAGGACACGCAGCATACCTGGACTACAGTCATAACCATTATGACATGGGTTTTTCACTTTGTGAATGACTGGACTTAAAACCAGCTCTAAATATCCCAGGAAGGTTCCTCCAGGTTGTGTTGGAGCTGTGAATCCAAACCTGTCCTGCAAAACAGACACCAGGACAGCAGCTAGGCAAGACAGCTGGGAAAACAAGAGCTCACTGTTGATGATAATCTGGAAAAGAAAAAAAACAAAACAAAACAAAAAAAAAAAAAAGAAAAACACAAAAAAAACAAAAAAAACTTCACAAAGCTATTTGGGCAAGCAACATGCAGCAAAACACTGAGCATGATTTCCAAAATCCACTTGGCAATCACAGTAAGAAGCAGTTTCCTCTTTGGGACACCTAAGTGCTCAGGAATCTCGTCCTAAGGGGTTTGCCAGCATTGTATATGAATTCTGAAGCAGAAGAAAAATCATGTTGCTTGAAAAGGCATTGTCCTATTATAGAAATAACAGATCACATAAAAAATGAGATGTGACATAAATAATTCTTAAGCCATCTAATATGTGTTCTGTTAATTCCATATAGTACAATCTTTTTAACCAAAATATCATGTGTTGCTAAGTCAAATGCCTCAAAGAAATCCAAATTAGGCCTAACGGTCCTTGGTTCCTACCCAGTTCATTCCCTTGCCTCCAGGTTCTCTTTCCTCAGGGCAGGATCAACTATTTCTAAACTATCTCTGGTGGCTATTTTTGTGACCATTTATTATCACAGAAGGATTGTAAAGCTGAGTCACTACAAAGAACAATGAAGTTAAATAAAGGTTTAAGAGCAGAAGTGAGAAATGTTTCATGCCCAGTTTTCCAGACATCTTGGCTACGAAACACCTGAAATTTTTTCTTTCAGTCTAATGAATACATGAAGTGTAATCTGTGCAGTATTCTTTCCTTTGAATCTGGTTCAGAAATCCATGCTGTTACACCAGATTTTGAGGCTGATTCCCAATGGCTGAAAATTATATAGTGTTTCATCCGTATCATCCTCCCCTTTGAGAAGGCTTAGAGGTTGCACAGCACTTAAGAAACAGACTTCAGACACAGCACAAATTCAGTGACTGGAAATTACCTTTGTTTAGTTTAAAGTTGCTAAAGCATAAGGTTTATTTTCACAATTGAAACAACAAGCAAAGGGCCCTTAAAGGAAAATCTGAATATCTGTGCAGTAGGGACTGATTAAGTTGGGAGAAAAAGAGCCAGATGAGTCTATTATCAACGTCCAGTGTGGTGTGTGGTGAGGGTCAGGTAATGGGATATTAATAAGACTGCTGAACAGCTTTTTTCCCCACCACCCCATGCAAGACACCTGCCTCTATCTGTGCTGCAACATCACATCAGTTTGGCTCGCAGGGCTTGGCTCTCTGAATTCAGAGATGCATGCAGGGCACCTACTTACATGGCAGTTGCATAAAGCTGGGGATATTATATAGCTAGTGCAGAACTACCAAAAACTGGCTAAATGTTTGGATACAAAAACAAGCACTGAAGATTTCATAGATACAGTAAAGAGAGTCATCTATATCTATATATGTGCATGGATACACAGACACACACCTATAGGTATTGATTCTATCTCACTGCCTGCAGAAGATAAATAGTGAACAACATTTCTTCCTGCATTTTCATTCTACAAAGTGCCTTTTCTGTTTCTATAGCAACTTCTGCTGTTTGTAACTTGTGGTTCATGCTAAAAATAACCTTATTTAAAAGGGAGACGATTCTAAAAAGTTAGAATAATTGGAAAAGATGGCAATTTTAAAATGAAATAAAGACATAGTCTATGCTTAATAAGTAGCCTGTTCACCATAAGAAGCACTGAATGTGACATCCATTATGTGACATAAAATAGAAATGGGGCTTTTATTAGTATGTCTCAGGTTCTTTGTTACAACCTGAGTTACTGCCTTTTGAATGACTATGTAATATTCTCCATCAGAAATTCAGCCACTTGGTAATGAGTAGCAAAGAGTTCCACCTCTAGACATACTTGTCTTTCTGCCATGTCACCTCTCATACGGACTGCAGCACAATAAATGTCATTAACATGCTCCATTCTCACCTGAAGAGGTTGCAATAAGTGTCCCACATCACACAAAACCTGATTTTCTGAAGAGGAGCTTTAGCAATGGGCAGCGAGATAAACTCTGATGGATACTACTCATTTTATCCTCCTTTAAGTGAACAGAAAGATATTTATGGGTCATTCTTCAGCTCCAGGTGATAAAGGTCTGAAACAGCCCCTCCCCTTGCCATTAAAACTTTATGAATAAACATGGTTTTTGAAGGGCAATCAGCCTTCCTCTCCATGCTGTATTGCCGTAGTTTGGGCAGTGTAGAATGTTTTATAACATTTTGTATGCACAGAGAGTCCCACATTCAATACAAAAACCACAGCCGTGAATTTTATGGCTGCAGGATCACGCTGCAACTAGCAGAGCAGGAGGAATGTCCTTCCACAGGGCTCGTGGCCTTCACTGATTTCTCTGCTCTCCTCTCCAGCCATGCCCCAGCTGTGGCCTCACCTCTGGGAAACAGAAAGGGCTTCGTGTGGGAGAAGGACAGAGCAGCTCCATCCTAACCTCGGGTCTGTGCCCACTTCCCTCTGGGAAGGAAGAGGAGAAAGGAATTGCAAGAAAAATGGGCAAACAAGGAGGTCAACTTGGTTAATAAGCAACTTCCTTCTTTTGTGCTATAGCCAATAAAAAACAGTGAATGCAAGAGTGAGGCACTGAAGACCCTAGCTTTAAGATACACTGAAGGAAATCTGAAAGACCTTAATTAATTTTTTTTTTTTAGCTAAATTGACTACTTGTGAGGACAGAGACCGCACTATATTTGTTCTGAACAGACTACATTGTCAGCAGCCAATAAATTAAACTGTAATAAATGGAGTCATTCTGCTGCTGCACAGTCGTGCACAGAGTTTCCTGCTGGGGCAGTTGCACACTGGTGTAAGCTTCTCCTTGATCCTGCTTTGTTATCCACATATTTCTGCAGGCTGATGATTTTCAATTATTTCCTTCTTGATCTCTGTGTTTTGCCAGGGGAGGTGCAGAAGACTTCTGTGCTGCCCTCCATTTCTCATTACATTCTGCAGATCACATTTCTTTATCGTCTCCTCTGCTTCCACCTTTGCCTTTTAAAAAATTGTTGGCCCTTTCTAAGTTATTCACATCCCATTTCAGCATGGACAGATTTTTCTTGCAAGGACATGTAGTTATGACAAGAGATATCCTATAGTAGGAGTAGTTATCAAAATGTCACGATTTTAAGGCTTTTGGCACCCAGGAAAACAGTTTCCCTCTCTGTCCACTTGATTTTCCAGGTAAACTTTACTTTTATAAGTTAACTGTGGCAAACTAGAGATTAACTCTCCCTCTTGTCTTTCTTTCCTCTTTCCATAGTTTTCAAATCTCTCCATCTTTGTTGCTGCTCTTTATAACACCAATCTTACAAGAGACACTGAGAGCTAAATGGTCTCATCAGACCAAGCTCTAGACAGGAGCAGAGTAGGTACCTCACTGAAAATTTACTTTTCTGGCTCCAAACCATTCTAGTCTTTCTGCATTTCATTTTTTCAGTCTGCAATGCCAGAAGTAGCTGGTTAATATTAGCTTGAATTATCTCAAGAATTATTATCCAAAGAATTAAAATCCCAAAAGGTGCCCCAAAAAGTCAAGGTACAATATTTTTCTTTCACTAATAGCTTTTGATCAATCCCCATGAGAAATGTTCTGCAACAGATATCAGTTTTTTAGTCACTTATATCTTAAATTCTTAACTGAGACATGAAGGCTAACAGCATTTTGTTTGCCCACAGACATTCTCAGATGATGTAAATGGATACAGTTCCTGAAAAGCTTCATGAGGCACCACATACAAGACTCTGACTCCTCCTGATGATGGAGGATTACTGAAAAATTCAAATTTTATTTGAGATGTGCGTGCTGGTCCCTTGGTAATGCATGGAGAAGAAAGCCAGATGCCTCTTACTGTCTACTTGCTTCCAATGTCATCAGCTATTTCATGGTGACAAATATATTTAATAAAATGTATTCATATTAAATGCACCTACTCCTTCAGGAAGGTGCTGTGCTGCCTTTAAGATGCTGACATTTTAAAGTTTACTAAGGAAGTAAGTATTTAATTCAGAATATGACCAACATTAATACTAATGCAGCCATTTTTCTGCTCAGGGGCATTTTTGGTGTGCTGTACAGAGCATGTTGCACTTTCTTAGAGCTGCCAATAATTATTCAGAAAGGTTCTTCTACCACACCAAATTCAGTGCAGCTGCTGAGGCCTGAGGCTTTGGTGGAAATATGTGATGATTTTTTGCTGTGTTTATTGATTTCTGATCCACTTATATTCAAATTTACCTTATAAAAAATGAGGAAGAGTGGTCTCTGGTTCCTCTTGTCCTCTACCCTAGAAAAAACAAAGGTTCTTAGAACTTCTTCCTTGACAAACAGCAGGAGGAATTCTCCCTGAATCTATGGAAAGACCTGAGGATGTCCCAGCTTGATGCCCAGCCCAACCTTGGGAGGAGCCAAGGAAGGCTCTCCTCTCAAAGAACTCCACCTTGGCTTACAGTGAGCCCAGCACAAGCTGAGCAAGTCCTCAGGAGCTCAAGCATCTTGGGAAGTCAGGCAGTGTTCAGAAATGATCTTAGGGAATGGTATCAATGTTTTCACTTCTGAGAGTGCTCAGAGGACACAAACCACAATCACCTGCACAGACAGACTCCTGACAGCCTTGCAAAGAAGCAACTTTCACTGACTCCAAAAGGGCTTGTCTTGGAAGGGAGCTTGGAGGTTTTCCCCTGGAAAAGCAACTACATCTTCTAAGAATCCTTGCTTTGAAAGTCAAGAGTTACTTTTGTGGCTCCAGGACAGACGCAACCTTCAAGGAAGCTGCTTGAGTGCTGCGTGACACCTCTGCCTGTTCCTGCCCCAGGTGACATTCAGATTTCCACACAAAGGAAGCTCCAAAAGCTCAGGTTATTCAGCCATGATGAAAAAATTCAAGGTTTTATTAGGGATACTAGATGCACACAAGCCAGACCTCGATGCAAATCTGAGCTGGTTACATGCTGTTATGCAGGTGTCTATGCCCCAGTGCTTCCAGGGTGCACTTGCTCATGAAAAGCAGCTGGTTCCAGGCAGAAATAGGAGATTGTACTCAGTCACCTTCTCTGCTACATCCTTCCTGTGAGAAGTTCTACAAACTTCAATAAGAAATAATCTGTTCATAATGAGAACTACTCTTTTCTTGATTGCCAGTAACGTACACATATTCATTAGTGGAGTATTTGTCAGGGGAAGGTTCGACTCCCTCCTTTCCCTTAACTTCAGCAAATCTTTACACTCTTCAGTCTGTGGCAAAGAACAGCTTCTAAAGTGCAGGTTGTAACCCATCTAACTTTAGCCCTAATCAAGTCCACATCTGGAATATATTAGGCTCCACTGCAAGTTTTAAACTGTTAGAACTCATTTGTTATTTTTACAAGTGATGTGCGAGCTGTGTTCTAGACCACTCTTGGTGCTTTGTACTTGAATGTGTATTTTAATTTGTATTCCATTATGTTGCCTTCTCCTTTTGGAAATGGTTTTCTGATGGCCTGTGATCCACTTCATAATTCAAGTGGAAAGTTTCTGAAAATATAAGGGCTTTAATGCAAGACAAAAAGTGGTTGTAATTGTAAAAAATAAAAAGCATTTGTGTCTTTTACTGGAGTGCAGTGATTTATAAGCTTCTTAGGGGATAAGGAAGCCTGGATGTTTTAAGAGGTGGGATAGGTCTTAGAAACTGCCCTTTGGTCTTCTAATACACTCATGAACATGTATCTAGGGGATTTGAAGGTCCGAGGTCACATTTANGGATACTAGATGCACACAAGCCAGACCTCGATGCAAATCTGAGCTGGTTACATGCTGTTATGCAGGTGTTTATGCCCCGGTGCTTCCAGGGTGCACTTGCTCATGAAAAGCAGCTGGTTCCAGGCAGAAATAGGAGACTGTACTCAGTCACCTTCTCTGCTACATCCTTCCTGTGAGAAGTTCTACAAACTTCAATAAGAAATAATCTGTTCATAATGAGAACTACTCTTTTCTTGATTGCCAGTAACGTACACATATTCATTAGTGGAGTATTTGTCAGGGGAAGGTTCGACTCCCTCCTTTCCCTTAACTTCAGCAAATCTTTACACTCTTCAGTCTGTGGCAAAGAACAGCTTCTAAAGTGCAGGTTGTAACCCATCTAACTTTAGTCCTAATCAAGTCCACATCTGGAATATATTAGGCTCCACTGCAATTTTTAAAGTGTGACTGCTAGAACTCATTTGTTATTTTTGCAAGTGATGTGCGAGTTGTGTTCTAGACCGCTCTTGGTGCTTTGTATTTGAATGTGTATTTTAATTTGTGTTTCATTATGTTGCCTTTTCCTTTTGGAAATGGTTTTCTGCTGGTCTGTGATCCACTTCATAATTCAAGTGGAAAGTTTCTGAAAATATAAGGGCTTTAATGCAAGACAAAAAGTGGTTGTAATGGTAAAAAATAAAAAGCATTTGTGTCTTTTACTGGAGTGCAGTGATTTATAAGCTTCTTAGGGGATAAGGAAGCCTGGATGTTTTAAGAGGTGGGATAGGTCTTAGAAACTGCCCTTTGGTCTTCTAATACACTCATGAACATGTATCTAGGGGATTTGAAGGTCCGAGGTCACATTTAAAAGCAGGCAAAAAATATCTGGGGGCAACTTCTGACAGATAATTTTGCCAAGGAGATGTGACTTCCACATGCATCTGGCCCCTGGATTGCCTGCTCTGAGAATGACTGCTTCCTGAGTCAGTAGGGTCAAGCAGCCCTCATTCCTCTCCCAAGTCCCTGTACTAAGGATACAGGAACTACCCAACCCAAAGGAGAACTTTGGGTGTACTCTGGACACATCCCAGATCTGGATGACTGAGGGGCCAAGACAGTAGGGAGTGCACAAAGCACATCTACTCCACAGCCTATAGGTGGTCTTAGGCCCTTTCAGCTTCACTAAAAGTTTGAGCACATAATAGGAACCTAAAAAAACCTGATTTCCACCCTAATTTAAAGGAAAATAATGCAGAGAGGAGGGCACAACTGAGAGTGTGGAGGGCACCAGGGCAGGAAGATGGGGGAAGGTCAGTGTGAGCATTCTGAGGTTATCTCCAGGTGGACAGGAGTGTCTTCTTCTTTGAATCTGGGCCATACTAGTCCCCCACTACTGAATTAGATTTATAAAGCAAAGTTACTTAAATCCAGAAGCTTGCCTGGCACAATTTCTAACCAGATCAGTTTTTTTCATTACCATGGCTGAGGGCTGTGAGTTAGAATCCTTTTAAAGTCAGAAAACAGCTGGGAAAAGAGCTTCAGAAATCATGTCCTCCCAGGATGAGTGAGAGTGCTGTGTTTTTAAATTGTTGAATACAGGGTGAACTTAAAAGGAGAGACCATTTCCATTCTTCCCGAGGCGAGAATCACTGTTGGTTTCCTTTGAGCACAGTCCCTTTGCACAGAGCGTGCAAAGCAGCTGAAAGTGTCTCTGCATGACCTCAGTCAGCCTCCAAACAGACGAAGCAGGACGTGAAAGCAGCAGCAGCCACTGGGTGTGTCTTGCCTATAAGAAATTCATGATGCTGAATTGGCTTGCAACTGCCTTTGAGCTCGCTGTAAGGAATTACCATATCTTGTCTGGCAGGCTCCCCACGGTGAGGGAATTAACTCCCTTTCCAAAGCACACTTAAAGAAAGCACAACCAAATTCTCTCTACAACCAGTGGCAGAACTCCTGTTGAATGGTGGATGCTAACATCCTCCAGGCCAGGCTGAGAGGGAAAAGGGAGCCCTCTCCAGCTGGAACTGCAGCCTGGTAGAACAGAAAGTGTAGGTTGGTGAGATATTTTCATTAAAAGAAACCAACTATTTCCATATTTTCTTTTTAGTTGAGTAGCTTACAGAGACTTCCTGTCCTTAAAGCCTCCCCTCTCAAACAAATCCTTTCATTATCCAACATTCACACAAGTGATGGAACGCTTAGACCGTGATAAGTTGGAAACTCATCTCTGCAATCCAAACACCAGCACTTCTAATCCTCTGAAACACACAAAGTGTTGTGAATTCAGCTTCTTCTCTTTCAAATTTTCCATTTGCATCTGGTTACTTTTTTTTTCCTTAATTCATACACGACTCTATTGGTCTCAATTCATCATTATTGATGCACTTTGCACATTTTCTTTCTGTCCAGCTGCACTGCCTTGCTCACTTGTAACGCAGGGTCTGAGGCAGAAAGTAAAATGAAGGCTGTGTGTCCCCCTTGTATGCAGGAAGTCCTGAGCTCTGGCATGGGGATATGGTTAGTGAAGTGACGCCTTAGGTTTTAACTTTTATATGTGTGCCCAGTGTAACTCTGCAGTTCCCTGGAGCTCGTTCAGTGCTGTTCTCTCATGCTCACACTGACATAACAAAGCCTCTCCAGCTCGCTCTCCAAGGACACCCAGACCTTCCTGGGCCCAACAACTGCAAACCTTCATCTTGGGGAGAGGGGGGCAAGCTTGGGAAAATTCCATCCTTGCCTGGCTTCTGCTTGGGCAATTGATGCTGATATCAAAGTGTGAAGAACTCGGGAGCTGTCATTGTCCATTTTGGGATGCACTGAGGCAGGAGCCTCTGGAGCCCAGAGTGCACCTCTGAAGGCCTTTCCAATAAATCCCTCCTTTATTCCTTTATTCCTGTCTAGTCTCTGTTTCTGGGTAGCCATTTAAGGCATCAGAAGGTCTAAGCTTTGCTGCATGTCAATATGGTCTATGCAAGTCAGCCAATATTCTCTATTATCCTACCAGAATATAATTTCTTTCTGGAGTGTTTTGACTACTTCCTCTCATATGGATGTTTTTAATGGATCATTTCTCCAGGAACAGTGCAGAATACTGCAGGGCACTTGACATTTATATCAAGGATGTAGAGAAAAATTCTATTGTACTTTATAAACAGCCATGACTATGCTATTAGAAACCGAGGGCCAGATAACATCAACTTCCATAGAACTTTGTCCCATGATGGTACAATAGGGTAGAATTCCTGGGAGTAAAAGTGACATCTGTAATGTTTATAAAATCTGAGATGTGTTAATCTCCATCATAACACCGTATCTGATTTGTTGGGCTGTAAACAACAGTCTGTGCACATCAACCATGAAAATACCATCCCTTCAAAGTTCCAACAAAGATCAAAAGCCAATAGCTTTGGGGCCAAGGCCATTGAATTTTCCTAAGATTTTTTCCAGCTTGCCCTTCATATGTTTAACAGCTTATAAATTGGATTTGGTATGATTGTCCTGGAAAACAGATTCTCTTCTATTTAGGCTCTTATCTTGCCATCCTTTCCTCCTAGAAGAGCCTAGAGCAATACAATTAATAGTCTATTCCTAAAACCACTGATCGAAACACCCGATTATTTTAGAAAGACAAAGATAAAAATGTTTTTGAAGTTGTAGTCCTGTCCTTGAAAGAGTGGAAAAACAATGCTGGAATACAGAAGCATTTCATTTTAAAGAAGGTTTGAATATTCATGTGTATTCTGAAATGCCTCCTCTTACCAAAGGTATAAGAATGATATATTCAATTTATGTGGAAGACATGCTCTTTAAAGTAAATCTTCACCACATGCTTATAAAGTTAATCACAGTAAAGGCTAATCACAGTTAAGAGTGAATAGTGTGGGGGAAACAAACTAGAAATAAACTGCCAGGCAGTAAACTCCTCACGCAGCAGAGCCCGCTTGAAGAGCTGATGCAAACATCCCTAGACTCCTAATTTATCTGACTTCTCCTATTTTATTCACTTTCATGCTTCTTATAAATATCTGTCACATATCTGCTTAGCTGCATTAAACCACTGTAGAAGGAAGTCTTTGAAACAGAGAATTTAAAATGTTGAACAGGCCAGTGATCACAGGACTACGTAATTAGCCAAAACAAGTAATTCTCTTCTATGGCATTACACATAAAATAACTCCCCAATGGCATTTAAAAAAAAAAAAAAAAACAACAACCCAGAATACCAGCAAATGAAAACAAGGCTTGAAAATCTCCATAATCTGTCAGTTTTCATTTCTCTGTGCTCCCTTGCTCAGAACAGGCAACAGAAATGAAATCTTGCCAGAGAGGTTTCCTTTGGCTGTAGGACTTGCAAACAGTGACTGTAGAAATGTCTTTAAACATGCAAGTATTTGGCTGCACATGGAAGGCTCCACATTTCTCAGTGGGGAACATCAGAGGTCACAGAAGATTTTGAGTCCTTAGATCATGCCTCCCACCATTATGGTTGGACTTGACAACCTTTAAGGTCTTTTCCAACCTAAATTATTCTGCACCCCCAAGGCTTTGAATCGAGATGTGAAATGGAAACTCATATTATCTCAGGCAGTGTCTCTCCCCAGCACCATACTCACAGGAATTACTTTGTTTCCAGGTCCCACTGAATTTTAGGTGAACAGTGCCGGCTCACCTTAGGCTCAGTGCAGGAATCTCTTGCTGGTTATTGTTGAGCATTGGTCATTTGCCACTGTTCTGTGACACAAAATCCTCTGATCTTCTTCCCCTATTTCCTCATGTCCACACTGCAGAGAACCAGCCCAGATGGCTCAGCTGCCCCTTACACTGAGTGTCTCTGAGGACAGTGAGCATTAGTGATCCAGGCAGAGAACTTTAATTTGGAAAAAGGGACATAATTTCAAAATTTCTGATTTCTCTTCAGTTTTCTGAAAAGACATGTTGGGCTTAAGTCAGAGGTTTAACAGCCTTTGCCTGGTGGGCTTGAATGCTCCTATCTACCTGTGTAAAAAAGACTTTAGCAAAGCCACAGTATTTGTCATCTGCCATCTCTGTGTGTGGCACAGCATCTTCATTTTCCCTCGGGATCACCAACCAGGACAAGTGAACATTTACCTTCCTGTCTGATGCCTCATGCTTCTACTCCAGTCCTCAGCCTAGTCCCTCTTTTAGCTCAGGCAATCTCTCTTGCTGACAACAAAATCACTGAAGACCAAGGCTAGTTAAGCCACAGGGGTGACTTAGTGACCAAAACATGTTGCTTAAGGTGGCACTGTAGAGTGAGAGTCTCTCTGGAGCTGATGTCACAGGCATTAAATGAAGATGGTAACTTTGAAGGTTTTATCGTCTCTCCATCTCAGAGCAGACAACAGAGTCCTTCACAACCCAGATGGAGAGGAAAGCATGGATCACTCCTCCTATCTTATTTCCTTGAAGAGGAATTTCTCATGGAGAGAGATTCAACCAAGGGGCTGCAGCTTCAGATTCAGCTTTCAAGTGAAAATTCAGCTGCAGCTTTTAAGTGAAAACTTATGTTATGGACCTTTCATTTGTTTGAGAGAGGTTTGTTTTGTTCTCCAAAACTCTTTAAAAAGATATTTTTCAAGGATCCTTTTTAATCAAATATAGTCCTGGTTTAATTGCACTCTTGAAGCTGATATGATGCAGAGGAAGAAAGGTAGACCACTGACATTGCTTATCAAAATATACCAAATTCCATCATTGTGCTGGACTCCAAATAACCACAGAAGCAATAGGAAATTATGTTTAACAGATGTGGTGACCAAGGACACCTTTTTTACCTCAGCAACCCCTCCATTTGGCCAAAGCTCTTATTGTGTAATGCTGGCACATTATTCAGTTCCATTGAGCAATGTGTCTTTTGGACCAATGCTATTACTGAATTTATAACTGTAAGTCTGCTAAGATCAGGAATTCTCCCACCCAAGACAGATTTCGAAGTGACCAGAGTAGAGGATTGAAGGCTATTCAGACACACATTAAAATGTCAAAAAAAAGTTTCCTACCTTTCATTTCCAAAGCATTTTATGAATCCTAAATAATGAACCCTAACATATAGTTTTATAAAGAATAGTAAATTTTCACACAAGGGAAGGGAATTCATCCTGGCCCCAGAAAAAAAAAGTCAGTGTCAGAATTAGAACCTACAAGTAGCAGTTCTAGCTTCTGAACCTTAGAGCTCATTAGATTTTGCCTAATTGCCAGGCTAAATTAGGCACTAATGACTTCTCCAGCTCCCATTTGCTTACTGCAGCAGGATAAAAATCAGAATGTGTGAGGCAAGAAAATGCCTATGCTGGGACCCAAAAAATCTGAAAAATAAGTTATTTTCAAAAGCTGTTTTTCTTCTTAGATGTGATAGCGACAGCTGCCCTCAGAAAAACACACAGAGAGAGAGATGGATAAGGAATACCTGTTTTGAGAGCAGAACACAACATATATCCTCATAGTCTTAAGTCAGGTCTCCCATAGTAAAAGAGGAGAAAGAGAAGAGGAGAAAGTAATTAAATAAACTTCCCCAAAATCTGCCTCTTGAGGGATGTGGGGGGAAATACTGGAGGGGTTTCTACATCTCTCTGCTCAGTTGCTGTTAGAAGAAGCCATGCTAGCCACGCTAGCCATTCCTCTGGGTATTCCTGGGGACATGGAGAAATGGTGCTGTGAGCCAGAGCACTGCTCCAGCATTCCCTGCCCTGCCTTCGGCTGCAAAAGTCACACCAGGTTGGGACCCCATGGAAGCCAGGAGGCTGGGCCTGGGAGAATCTACTTTCCCACAGAGGCAAAAGAGGATCCAGTCCAATTTCTTCTCAACAGAGAGGATATCCAGGCCTCCTGCCGACTCTCCTAAAGCCTAATTAGACTGGAAATGCTTGGCAAGCCTTTGCAGGAATTGTGCTGCTGGGACTGTTCAGTCATTTCAGTGCTTCTAATGAGGGGACTTGACATACAGTACCTGCAGAATTCTTTATGGCATTTCCCTGGATCCCTTTCCTTCCTCCCTGCCTGCATGCCAGTGCCACTATTGCATGCAACATTTTTTCTGGATCTCAAACTTGCTCTGCACCTGAGCACGAAGAAGGCAGATCTGCTCCCCTACATCTGCTGCTTTGCAACTGTGCCATGGACAAGTTTAGCCTGCTAAGTTAAGGAGCACAGTTAAAATGCTCTGTGCTCGCAGATGGGCCAGCAGACATAATCTGAGCTGAAACAAAATATCAGCTCATTGTGCCAGGCAAGAGTTGCTGCAGCAGATTTTTAGGGTGACTGTTTGTATTCATGTGCAGGCTCCCAAAGCACTGCTGAAGTGACAGCATGTTTTCTTTAAGAACTGCTGCTACAGAATGTTCCAATACAGCGATACAAGGAAATTGTTGCAACTCCCTGCATGTTTGATTTCTTGAACTATCAGTAGAAATGCTCCATCTGCGTCTTCCCATCTGTACTGCACGTTTTGGCAAGACAACACGCCAAAACTTCTTTCCTCTATCCCCCTCCTCCCCCTCCAGGCCATATCCCTCCTCCCCCTCTAACTCTTTCTTCAGAAACAGAGTGGAGGAAACCAAGTCCAATGCAGGCTTGCCTCTTCTCTCCCTTGTTTTACTTCTCATTACCCTGGAGGCAGAGGATAAACCTTGTCATCTTCCCACTCTGCCCTGCAAGGGCTACGTGCACTGCAAAATCCAAAGGCTCTGGCGCTCGGTAAAACCTGGGATGGAGACAGGACGCCTTCCAAAGAGAAAGATTATGTTGTGTTTTAGCAGCAGGGATTCCCAGGGAAGCAAGCCAAAGTTACTGTAGGAGGAGACGAGGGGCACGAGGCCGGGGGGAGGAAATGGGATGGAGCTGAGCCCAGCTGAGGGAGTAGACAGTGCCCTGCAGGGTCAGTCTCCTACGGCCAGGGGACAGACGGGGTCAGTGCTGCTGCCCTTTGCCCACCCCAGCACTGCTGCTCTCCCTGGGCCCCTCCTGCTCTCCCAGCAGCAGCAGCAGCAGGCTGAATTTGCATGTCTGTGCCACCAGCAGAGAAATGTGCTGGATGCTTCCAAAATCTGCTGCTGGGGGCAGCTGTTTACTTTGTCTGAGTTGCTGGCTGTCCAAATGGATTGCCCTAGTCTGAATATTTAAGGATTCCCTTTGTGTTTTATTCTCATATAGTGTTCTGACTACTGCTTGCTAGTAGATGTGTCTGCTGATCCTAAAACTATCACTTATTTTATGACAAGAGGGTTTTTTTGTCTGGATTATTTTGGCCTGACAGGCAGAAGAGAGGATTAGACTCAGTTTTCTAAAAATTTCTGAATGTTTTTGAAAAATACTGGAAACATGCTGTGTTTGTATTTTTCATTTTTTATACAACTCAGCCACCTGGCAGAGAGCACTAAAAAAAAAAAAAAAGAAAATATAAAGAAAAAGTGTGTTTGCTTGCCACAGACATCAAACAAATAATGAACAATCAAAGCAAAGCGATTACAAGCAACCCAGAGGCAGAAAACAATTCAGTACAGTAGCTCAGATGAACTGTCACAAGCAAGGAGAGAAGTCACAGACAAAGCACTAAACTCTCAAAAATGGCCCAGTGGCACACACTACATAATCCTGAAGGGACTCTGACCTGCAAGAGCTTTTAGATCTCCTTCCTCTCCTAGACTGACATCCAATAAATCTCTTTAGAATACTGGTGTATGTGAATGGAAGTAGCTGTGATGAAAACTCTCATATGCCTGCACTTAGCATGTGCTAAATGACTGCATCGGACACACTATGGAAATGTGAGCAAGGCTCAGTGTTTTACACAAGGTAGCTGCAAACAGTAAAATGAGCAGGAGGCACAAATTCTCTTCCCTGGGATTCCTGAAGCATGTATTTCTCATTCCTGCTTCTCCCTCTCTCCCTCCCTCTTCCTCTGCCAGCATGAAAAATTCACACACACACAGAGAGAATCTCACAGTGTCCTGACATGACCCCACCACTAGAAGCAATATGGGACAACATTTAGCTACGAGAAAACCTATAAAGCTGTGTGAAAACAACTGCAGCAGGCTTTTTGAGAAGAATTGACAGAGCTTCCTCTCAGAAGGGCAAGTAACTGTGCCTAACACAGCTCTGGCACCAGCTTCTCTGATGGTGCACCTTGGTCCATCTCCTCGCAGGGCACCTGGATCCCAGTTCAGGGGTGGGAGCAGTCGCCACCACCTCGTGCTGGATATTGCTCCCATGATGCCAGAATGATTTTTTGCTTTTTCTTTTATACCCCTCTTACATACTCTTATAGTTTTATGTATTATTAGTGCTTTCAGTCTACATACCTGTAACTTTCCAACTCTGATAACTCAGCTCAGCCCCACGGCACCGTTAAACCAGGAGACCAAACACCCTGGGAGCCCCAGACACCAAGGGCCTCTCCAGAACACATTTT
>VZRF01008959.1:74363-146143 GCA_013396875.1 Vireo altiloquus
CCAGAGGGAAGGTTCCTCAGAACGAGGGGTTAACTCGAGCCTCTCATTGGGGAATCTTTGATAAATATGCTAATTTGCAAGTCCTATAAGTGTGTGTACTTCAGTGTGCATTCATATGCATTTTTCAGGGCATTCCACCTGGATGAAGTGCTGCACCCAAGGATCCTGAAATAAATACCAAGGTAAAAACCCCTTTTCCCCATAACCCGTGTTTTGGTTTTAATTTTAAGACCAGGGAAAGGCAACACCCACAAGAAGGTTCTTGGGTTTTTCTCCACCACTTGGCTGCCCCTGGGGTTACTCCTCAGCCGCAGCCTGTGGAACATAAGGTGCCGTTTTCATGCATGGGTGAGTAACAAGCCACTAGTCAGTCTTGCTACACCAGTGCTTTACAGCCTGCTGCTGCTATAAATAAGTTCCCCTCTCCCAGTTGCTCCCCGGCATGTTCACACCCTGGTTAAGATACTAGTGTCCAACAGCATTGCTTGGCTAGGCTTAAGATCTCTGAATCCAGCAATTTTTGAGGCTGGCACACCAGACTGTTTATCATCCTAAATAAGGAAAATATTATAAATGATGGTGTTTGCTTAGGGCTTGGCTGTGCTTGTCCTTAGTGAACTGGTTTGGACATGATCCTCTTGCAGATGCCTGGCACATATTCCTACTATTTCATGGCTGCATTCTCATCACACAATCTCCCCCTTGCATGAGGCACTCACTGGGCTTTTAAGGCAGTGCCCTTTGCTTCTAATAGTTATTGATTCCCTGAATGCCAAGGAATATGGATTCAATTAGCTGGTCATAGTACTGTAATTCAGGGCTACTCAGCAGTTCCAGTGTGTAAGCTTCTGTTTTCAAGCTTTATGTAATATAATCAGAAAAATTCAGTCTGCATTAAAGTTCACACTCAAGGCCTTTTTGCAGGTGATTAGTTCATTACATGCACAAATTACTTTTATTATTTTACAGCTACTACTTAATGCAAACATACAGTGAGTTTCCAGTGAAAGTTCCTTAAAGATGGGCACTTCCACTCAAGGCAGTGCCAGGCAGCCATACTCAGAAAGGTTTATTACTCTGATTGGACGAAAAATTACTCACAGAGACTTCTCCAGGAACTGCAGACTGCCAGGCCAAAGCACTAAACTTCCCCATTGCACAGAATGGCAATAAGGTAATAGCCTCCAAAATCAGTGCCCTTTAATCAATGCCCCTTTAATATAGATCATAGCTTATCCCAATGTTTTCTGATCAAGCTCCTTATTGCTACATCTTTTCTCCAGAAATATCAACATTTTCAGTTTTGTTCTTCATTTCCCAACAGCAGCTGGACGAGGGCTCTAGCAAAATCTTTAGACTGCTCTTACCTGTATCCTTACCTTAGCTTTAAGGATAGGGACTTCTCCCAGCTTGAGGAGAGAACTGCCCTCTCCACATCACCAGGTGTGAGTGCACTGCAGCCTACCCTGCTCTCACTGACCCCTGCAGTGCTCCTGCCACCTGTCCCCAGCTCTGCATTCCTGCCCCCTTTGCACCAGCAGCACTTCCAGATGGGTCTAGAGGAGAATCAGGCCCACAGCCACTGACAACTGCACTGGCTAAAGCAGTGGCCTCCTCCACAGCAATAAAACACACTGTCCAAAAAAACCATTATGTCCAGCAGACTCTCACATTTGTAAAGCAACTTGGAACCCATTGGTGTCTTTCCAGCAAAAGCAAGGACTGCCTAGATGGAAGTTCTTCCTGAATTAAGGCTCAGCAGTAACAGCATGATTGGTGATGTTGGTGCTCAGTATCTTGTTTGGAATTCACTGAGATCTGTGATTCAAAAACCTTTGGCTCTCAGAGAAGCAAAACAGTGCCAAGCGATGTCGCAGCACTGTGAGAGCCAGTCAACCCTTCCTTTCTTGCTCCAGCTGGGCTGGGAACTCAGCAGAGCCACTGCTCCTCATCATGGCAGGATAACCTCCTGCAGGAGATGCTGCTACACTGATCCTGCTGCTGTGGTCTCGGGTCAGAGCAGCCAGGATCCCCCATGTCCCGCTGTGGTGGGCATTTGTCCACGTGAGAAGCTGCTGCTCTCGGTTCCCAGCTCCTTTGGAGCTCAGTGGCCACCTGGTGAGTCTGAAACTGTAAACCCTGACTTTTCTTTTCCTTCTTTTCAGGATTTAACATTCAGTGTTAATGATTCAGACTTGCTATCTTCTAGAAGTTGCCTAATCCTCTTAATTGGAGGGGTTTTAGCTCTAAACCTTTCTCATCTTCCCCCACCTTGTCATGACTATACCAGAGCAACACTTCCACTCATTTTCCTCTCCTTCAGAGGCATTCCCTCACTCTGTTCCTCCTCCTACTCTCTGACAGACAGCTGAAGCACACTCAGTATTTCAGTGCTTGGTATTCTCAGTGCACACCATCGAGCTGCCTGGCATGGAAGGTGCAAGTTTAACATTCAGGGCAGTTCAGCCTGAGACCATTTCCTATCGCTCAGCCTGCTCTGCCTGGATGAATCCTCTCACCACACTCTGACAGCAAGCCAGGCTGAGATGTGGGTGTGGGGTGTGGGTACCATTCCCTTTATAGGGATACCTATGCCCTGTTTGGCTTCCACAGGAAGAAATCCCACTGAATGGGCAGGTAAATGCCAGCTGGTCCTGTGAGCTGAGCAGCACAGGGGACGGGAAGATGTCACCTCAGAGAATGGGCCTTTGAGGACAGCTGTAGCCTCAACACCTCTTTTTAAGACATTTAATTTTTTTTAGCTTTTTCCTGTCTATAATCTAATACTGTTTTTTCTATCTGCAGTGTCTCTTACTACAAGTATTCTAAAACAACTAAAATAGCACAAAAGCTTATAATATATTTGGTATAAGCATGGCATATTAAAATGTATTTACATCTCAAAAATTTTAACCTGAAGCAGACTTGATATTATCTAAATAATTTGTTTAGGACGACATAAAATAATCTCCTTGTCTTCCAGGGGAGATATAATATTTACAGAATCTTATCTTCACAAACAGAATTTGTATTTTAAGCTTACAAATTACAATTTGCATGTTAAGAGGAGTCAAGCTGAAAAGGAATTAGGAGCATGTGAACAGCAAAGGAAGAAAAAATTGCTGAAATGTATCACCATTACTATGATAATGTATGGCAATCTTATGACAGGTAAATGTATAAGGACTTATTTGCCAACGCAGAACACTCTCTATGGAACATTGATTTAAATATAGCTGTGTCTTCCTCTCTTCAGTGTGTCATAATGTAGTAGTAGTAGTATGTCCTCTGATGTCCTCTGCTTTCACAGCTGATACAGGGACCCAGCCAGAAAGATGAGAGAAAATGGGGAGTAGCAAACTGCAGTCATTGCCTTGATGCATGCAGCGGTGTAGAACCAGTGCATTTCTGGGACTGGTAGGAATTGTTATTAACACCAGGCTGGGAATACACATCCCCGTGGTCACTCAGCTATGGATTAAGGTGACATCCATTGCAGCAGCACAAATTGGCCAGTATCATTAAGGCTGAGGGGCTATTTCTATGCCATGAATGGTGGCCTCTCTGCTCCGCTTCTCATGTCTCTGTTCAGGCAGCAGCACAATGACAGCTCTGCATTCAGATTGTCACAGTGTGAGCAGCAGTAATGGCTGTGAAGGACCTCTAATGCTGTGTCAATTAAACAATTAAACAATATGCATTTTAAATGTGCTAAAATCTGAAGCCACACAATAGGTTGCAATCACTCAGATGAGCTTTTAATAGCATATTACTTAAATCAATCCAAGTCAGCTGTCCTCAGCCCCACTGTAGGGTGAAGGTCTTTCTTGCAGTCTTCCTGGCTGGATGTGCACTGCACTTGATTACTGCATGTTGGCAAGAACAGGATGGCTTTCTTTTCCAGGGCTTCCCCAAGTAATCTTTCCCAACTGAAATGTAGTCTCTCTCTTCTTCTCCAACTACACGGTGACCTCCACTGGTAGTCATTACTTTCAAACAATTTTTAAAAGGTATTTGGGTAAATATAAAGGGGGTTTTAATTCTGCTATAGCTACAATAAATTTCCTGTAGTTTGGATAGCTTTTTAATATATTGGAAGTTTTGTGCTTTTAAGTAATCTGCCACTGGTCCACCTCTTCTGCTCACCCCAGCCCTGTGGGATCAGGTCAGAGTTTCCATCTTAAAAGCTTGTCTCTGCCTCTACATGGCTGGACAGATGGGCAGCACTCTCCTGTCTAGGATCTCTCACCCAGAACAGGTTCCTAGAAGTAGCTTAAGGCTTTTGTCTACAGTGACACCTAAAGATTTGTCTGAGGCTTTGCCTGTGAGCGCCACAGAGAACGTTTGTGCTGTTGCTGTGTCTGGATCCAGGATGGCAGTGCCGCAGTCAGGAGGCCTCCTTGGCCTCACCCCGGCTCCATCCCTGCCAGAGGGACTCTGGGGCTGGTCTCAGGCTCTACCACCCTTCACCCAGAGGATTTTGTAAAAGTTGCGTGAAACAGGCCTGTGAAACTTGTGTCTCCCCACGTCTGTGGAGGGGAGCCATGTGCACAGCTCCGGCACCCTCTGGGCCACAAGGACACATTGCTCAGGGCAACAGCTTCTCTAACAGCAAAAGAGGCTCTGAGGGCCTTTTTTGTTCATTTTACCTTGCAGCATTTTATTGGGATGATAATGGTGAGGTGTCAGACTTTTCTGAATGCTCGGAAAGAGCGCCTTTCTGGATTTTCTGTCTAGTCCTCCTGTCACTCCAGGGCGTTGTGTTACAGAGAAGGTGAGAAGAGGCAGCAGCAGCTGCCACATGGAGTTGATGGTGTTTTATGGGGTCAGTGGTTTCTAGCTCCTCCAAAATCACCTAAAGCAACTGAATTGGAGCTCCTCCTCAGGCAGGACAAAGGCAGCAGCTCTATTAGTGCTTTTGTCATGCCAGGCTCATTGCTCTTCTCACAAGTCCCAAAGAGCACGTCTGTTTCACACTGCAGATATTGATCAGCCCACAGCAGGGAGAGAAGTGTGTTTTGTAGCATAAGGAGGCAGGCTGTGCTTGATTTTTCTTTCATGAGTTGCCTTTCTGTGGTGTTTCCTCTCTCCATGTCAGGCAGTATGTGCTCCACAGGTAACTTGAGAAACCCCAGGGGAGGTTTGGTGTTGACATTGGTCAAGCTGAGCCCAAGCTGACCCATGAAGCACTGGAAAGGGGCTGAAGGTAAAGTGCATTTCCAGTCAGAGTTCATGAAGCCATGGAAAGACACAGCTGCCATTTCTAGTCAAATGCTTGTGTTACAGTGCATTTCATCCAAAACACTGAGGGCTGGAAAAGATATGGGCCTCTCAAGTGCAGTCCAGCTTCTGAGTTGCTCAATATTTGTGGCATGTTGTAAAATTGTTTCAGTGTGAAAGAGTAACTGCTAGGGCCATAAAAACATATGTTTGGTTGGGTCAAAAATGGATAAAGAAAGTTTTGAACTTTCTAGATTTGAAAGTATGGGTCTGGTTCTCATTGTCCCTGGCATTGTATCTCTCTAAAACTGGGAATTCTAAAATATTGTGAGTGATTTAGAGGATTACAGAGAATACAGAATAGTACCAGATGAAGGTGAGTCATTGACCACTGCCATTCCTTTCATCTAACTCATGGGAGTATTTTCTTAGCCTTCACTCATCCTACCTTTATTTTCCTACCTTTATTTTTGTTTTCTACTCCTCTGGTTTGTTCCCATGCTATGTTTTGCTCCATTTTTAGCTGTTTACTACCTTCCACGTTCCCTTTCAAAAGACTTCCCAGCATTCCTTAAATTTGCTGTTGCGAAGTTTCATCTGGCAAATCCCACCTTCCACTTCATTTCCCCAGAGGCACGTTTAAATGCTAAATGGGCTCAGTTCTTCTGCAGAAGATGAGAGTTGAGGCACAGAGGGACGTGGAAGGCACCAGCATGTGGCTCAGCTCCGGTCTCTCTCCCCCAGTGCGAATGCAGAGTGAAGGAGTCATCGCAGGAGTGGGATGGTGAGGGAGATGCTGTGTGGCATCTCCTCGCCTTCCTCTGGTCCAAGCAGCATCTGGAGGAAGGCAACCCACTCAGCTGATGTACTCAGCCTCCTGCTGGCACCCCAGCCAGCGGCTGGCCCTGAGAGGAGCAGGATTTTCCTTCGGTGAGATGCCACCTAGATACTGTAGCATGGCAACAGAGCGCCTGGTAGCTGTGCTCGAGATGAAGCACAAGCCATTTCTCTGTGTTGCTCTCTCCAAGGAGTAGTTCAGTATAAGTCAGTCCTGTAACATCAGTTTGACACCAGCCTATGTCTTTGCCACATTAATTCAATTTATTACCCGGTCTGATCCACACTTTGCGTTCTATTTAGGATGCCAGGGGACCTGTTCATCCCTAATGACTGAAGAAGCATTTGTGTTTTATAAGCTATTTGGGACATACCATAAGGAACTAAAAGTGTCTGGTTTATTTTCATTGTTAAATTTACCATGTACCCAATTCAGATGCTGTTGAAATTGATAGCAAACTTGCCAGAGACCACTGCAACTGAAATGCTTTCTGGAATTTAAGGACCCCCATTAAAAACATTACAGATGTTCTCCCCCCAAAAAAAAACTACTGGTCTCTTCATAAATAGTACATGAAAAATGTTGTCAAGGGTGGGGAGGAAATTACAAAATGATAGTTTGTTTTTCTGTCTTTTATCTCTAGCTAAACTTTGATCTCTATAAAGTGTTTCTACTGTCATTTGTAAGATTTTCCTTAGTCTTTACTTGGTAGCATATTAAAATTCAGCTGACTAATTTCACTAGTTTTCTTTGATCTTTTTCCTTCAATGTGAATCACTCCAGTTGAAGAGTTTGCATTTGCCTGAACAAAATTCATCTTCCTTTTTCTGCACATTCAGACAATCGGGAGTTTCTCTGTGCTGTATTTTCCCTACTTATCCTTGCTTATTCCAGTGTATTGTTCCTTTCCTTTGCCTATGCTCTTCTTTCCAAGTGGCCCTTTGCTGTCTCAAGTATTCAGCTTCTGCAATTGATGAGTCTCTGGAGCACTTCCCAATCCCTCACCCCTGATGCCCCTATGGATTACAGAACCATACAGGACAGTTTCCCCATTGAGTTAGCTATCAACATACTGCCCATCTGTGCTGCTGAAGTCCACACTACTTTTTAAAACTTATGTATTTGTTTACGAATGAGTGTTGTGGAGCTTGGAGTATGGGATAGGGGATCAATAGTGTCTGTAAGGGCACAATTGTAAGAGATGTTTGGTAAAAAAACAAGAGGTGTATCAGGTCACCAGCTCCTTGCACACTTCTACTTGTGAGTCATGATTCTTAGTACTGTTGCAGTGCTTGTGATCATGAGGGTTCTGGTGATGCCTTAGGTTTTAACTTTTATATTTTTCCAACCCTGCAGTGCCCAGTGTAACTCTGCAGTTCCCTGGAGCTCGTTCAGTGCTGTTCTCTCATGCTCACACTGACATAACAAAGCCTCTCCAGCTCCCTCTCCAAGGACACCCAGACCCTCCTGGGCCCAACAACTGCAAACCTTCATCTTGGGGAGAGGGGGGCAAGCTTGGGCAAATTCCATCCTTGCCTGGCTTCTGCTTGGGGAATTGATGCTGATATCAAAGTGGGAAGAACTCGGGAGCTGTCATTGTCCATTTTGGGATGCACTGAGGCAGGAGCCTCTGGAACCCAGAGTGTACCTCTGAAGGCCTTTCAAATAAATCCCTCCTTTATTCCTTTATTCCGGTCTGGTCTCTGTTTCTAGGTAGCAATTTAAGGCATCACCTGGACCATACACTTTTCCCAGCCCCAGCCCAGGAAAAACAGAGAAGCCATGGCTGGAGGTGCAGCAGGGGCACTTTGGAAGTGCAGCAGAGCACACTCAGGCTGGGCCACAGAAGCAGCAGCAGCGCTCTCAGCGACTCCCTCAGCCACCAGCACAGGGATGATTAGAGACAGACGAGCTCCCCATGTCTCCCACCCACTCACTGCTCACTTGCTCCTCAAGGGAGCAAAGAAAACATATTTTCCTTGTCCCCATATAAACAGACCCCACTGCTGTCAAAACCCCAACCTATGAGCACCATGTGCATATGCTTGTGTACACACACTCAGACTCCACCTGCTTCTCTCTACACAAGATCCATGTAAACCCTCTGCAGAATGAAAAAGCATTTTAAGAACTCCTCGGAGATGTAAAAAGGATTGGTTAGAATGCTGTTTACCTGCTCCACAACTGTGAAATCAAACTACATGTTATGGACCACGCCTCTTTTTGCATCGGGGTGTACTGCCTGTCCTCAGTGGTACCAGGATGATTTTTTTGCCCTTTCTTTCATACCCTTCTTGTATACACTTTTGTACAGTTTTTACGTACTCTTAGTGCTTTTAGCCTACATATACTTGTAACTTCCCAAGGCTGAGAACTCAGCTCAGACCCACAGCACCATTAAACCAGGAGACCAAACATCCTGGGAGCCCCAGACACCAAGGGCCTCTCCAGAACATATTTTTGTAAACTAAGATAGGCCCACTCAGGGGGAAAGTTCGTCAGAATGAGGGGTTCACTCGAGCCTCTCATTGGGGGAATCTTTGATAGATGTGCTAATTAGCAAGACCTATAATTGTGTGCATTTCGGAGTGGGCATTTCAGTGTGTGCATTTCAAGGCATTCCACCTAGACGAAGTGCTGCACCTAAGGATCCTGAAATAAATACTGAGGTAAAAACCCCTTTTTCCCCATAAACCATGTTTTGGCTTTAATTTTAAGACCAAGGAAAGGCAACATCAGGACAGGAAGATGTTTTTTCACAAGGAAGTGCAGAATGCAGAGCATAGTGGTTTATCTAGGTGGGTCCTCAACATATGGTAGTTTCACCTATCACGCATTCCAGATGATGCTTGATGCTTAGCTAGAATTATCTGTAAGAGCTGGCCATTATACTTTTACAGACAAACAGTTGTTTGCATTATATTCTAGTAATGTGGTGATTTTGACATAAATCAGTGCAAATTAAAAGAGGAATGAATCTGCAGGGCTCTGTGCTGTCAAGGTCATGTGCTAGAGAAGTAAAAATAGCAGACTTTCCTTTGTGAACAAACCTTGATACCTTGAGAAAAAACCATTAAATGATATTCTGCCACCAAAATTATTTTCATTCAATCCAGTTTTGCCCATTTTCATGAAACCCTTGATAACATATGGAGCTTGAACTGTTGAAAAGGTGCCCAGTTAACCCAACTAATTTTTTGTGGCACTTGTGCCCAAGGTGTCTGGGCAGACAAGAAGAGAGTCTCTCCTCTGATTGTGCCTCACCTAGCCTTGAGCTGAAGAAGAGCCATATGGGGTGCAAAGGGAATTGTGTATTGCTTAGTTGATGTGCCATTTCACCACCTCTGGCTACCTATGAGCCAGGCAGCTGCCCATGACACCACTCAGGGCTACCTGATGCTGACCCTGAAAGGTGTGATTCTCTGCCCTGTAATGCTGTGGACTGCCTTCACATGCCATGACAGTTTTTCTGTTTAGCTCTACACATTATGATCTCCTTTGATCCTCTTTCTTTCCTTTTCCAGCCCAGGGCATCTTTGACCATACTAGATTCCAGTCTGAGCAAGAAGGATTTTCTCTCTCAAAATATTGTCCAGAGAGACAACTTTCAGGCAAGTTCTGCGTGTGAGAGCACAACAGCTCTCACCCACAGGGTTCTTCTGAGCTCAGCAAACCCATGCTGTCTCTGCTGAGAAGCAGCAAGAAAGTCTCCACTGGCAGAGGAGGGGTGAAGCACTCACTGACTTGTCAGATCACATCATCTCATGAACGCATCATGCAAGGCAGTGCCTCTGAAAAAGCAGTTTGACTCTCTCTGCTTCACCATCATGCTGATGATAAGTTGGTAATTCTGCATATCAGTACCTGCATTATTTCCTTATCCAAGCTATGGGTCCTTTAGGCCAGAGGTACCTGACTCTTGGCTGGTGTCATTGCTTGATTTACCACGTACCTGACAGCCATTTAACTCTTTTCCTTTGTGCTGTGTCTTTTCTCTTGGTACAATTTGCAATGTAACTGCAGCTTTATTGTTTTTTCCACCAGCAGGCAGACACAACAATCCAGGTCACAGACTGCTCTAGGACAAATGTGGGGAGAAATGATAATTATTTTTGCCTTAACTCCCTGCATGCATGGTGGGAACTACAAGTAGAAAATGCCAGCCCTCTGCTTCAAATTTACCTTCTTATTTCCATGTATCTCCTCCTGGTTCTCACATGCATCCCCCTTCCCAGTTTGCTTCTGGAGATTAGGAGAACTCTGAAGATTAGTACTTTTTCACAGCTCTAGAAGTATTGACAGCTGTTTTATCCTACTGAATGCAAAGGATGTGTGCACCCAAAATCTTATATTTACCCTGAAGCTTCCCATTCACCTTCATAACACTGCCCACATAAATCCACTGAGAATAACCAGAAAAGTGGAAACTTGCTGGCCTCAAATTTCCTGAGTTGCTCCCAGGGCATAGAAAGCACTCTCCTTGATATTTATGGGATGTCATTAATATCTAGGGGTGAAATACAAAAATAAACCAAAAATAAGCACAAGGGTTTGCAGCATTTTTGGGTGTATCCACCTACTCTGGCATGGGCTCCTCCGCAGGCTGCAGGTGGAACTCAGGTGGAACTCATGCTCCACCATGAATTTCCATGGGCTCCAGGGGAATCTCAGCTCTGGCACCTCCTCCCCACTCCTGTTTCACTGACCTTGGTGTCTGCAGGGCTGTTGCTGTCACATCTCCTCATGCCTCTCTCTTCCTCCTCTTAAATGCATCATCCCAGAGGTGATCCCACCATCACTGATGGGTTCAGCCCTGGCCAGCAGTGGATCTGCTTTGTAGCCAGCTGGGATTTGCTCCGTGGGACACGAGGGAACCTTCTGGCAGCTTCTCACAGAAGACACCTCTCTAGCCCCCCTCACTACCAAAACTTTGCCATGCAACCCCAACACAATTAGCTATTTCCGTAAGTGTTGCCCTGATGTGTGGAGGAGTAAGAAGCAATGAGGACCAGGTCCTCACCAACACTCACATATAAAGAAAAGAGAACACTTTTTGTTGTGTAATCTCAGAGGTGAATTTCTTCCCAGCAAAAGCAAGAGTAGGACAGTATTTGGACTGCAGCCACATAAAATCATTCACAAATCAGAAGATATTGGCATTTCCAGTGAGTAATTTACTTCATCTATAACCGGAATAACCTTTTGGGCATACTTTTTCTTTCCATTGGTTTTAAAGGACTGTTAAACCTTATGTAGATGCCTAAAGGTATATGGGATACAGTTATATAACAAATTGATAAGAAGGTCAAAAATAAGATTATTGTAGGAGAAAAGAACAAGGGCATTCACACGTAAGACAAAGGCAAGGTCCTCAGCAATTCGTCCCAGTGAAAAAAGTCACCCCATAAGCAGCAAATACAACTGAGGCTGCTTTCAGATACATCATTCTACTACAGTGTCCCCAGCTCCAGTCAGAATTTTTATATTATTTGTTATTACAGTACCCTCACAGCAGGCTATGTCACAATTTTCACCTAACTTTGCCAAGGGCCAGAGGCAGCCAGCCTTGGCACACAGAGTCACAGTGCTGGATCCATCAGCCAGTGCTGCCTGGCCCAGGGACTGCCACTCTCCCTGTCAGGCACACCCCACTGCCAGACCATCACTGGAATCTTCCCTTCTTTGAGAAGCAGAAGATTGCTTCACACGAGGCAGTATCAAAGATGCTCCCTTTGAAGGGCTTTTGTACTTCTGTTCTATTAGAAAAGTATTTAGAAACTCTTCCTTCACCTGCTTCATGTAGTGTTATGAATTTTAACAGGATGGAAATCCAGGTTGCTTTGCAAAAGCTGCAAATAAAGAGATGCTGTATGCTCCATTGACTCAAGAGGCAACACAGAATAAGGCCTGTGGAACATCTGACTCAAAAATTTCAGGGTAAATTACCACAGTCACAAGTTAATTCCTACCTTAACACGTGTCTCAGGCACTAATCCCGTGTCAGAGAGGCATCCAAGTGCTATCCTGATAATACTGTGTAAGCAGTTCAGAGTGTAACTTTATTGTTTCACACATAAATGATGTTTTAAACATCTTAATTCTTCCAGTCTGTTTGAATTCATTGTAAAAATGGCCTATAGCCAGACCAGCTTGCCTATGATTCCACTGGCTCTTAAAGGTCAGGCAGGTGAGGTGTGAGGGGAGCAGAGGGAGGCAGGAGCAAAGGAAGAGGCTCAGACAAAGTAAAAAGAATGTTATCAGTTTACTACGTGGTCTGACTGCTTTGGACCCTACAACTCAGCAACCCAGCTCTGTTCTTGAGGAAAGGCTCACCAAAAATACAGAACTTCCTTAAGCACAGCCTTCAGTTTCTGAGGATACCCAGACTGTTTTAAAAAGCAGGATCCCAGAGTTGACTTCCGACTAAGTCCACTGGTGGAGGCTCCAGAACTGTGCAGAAAGCAAGAGTTTCCACCTCTGCCTTGCCATGAATCATGCCTTTCTGAAGAATGTGTGTCATTTTTCTCCCACAAAGGCATCTGCAATTGATTTGCAAGTGATCACTTAGCAGAATGGAGGCCTGGTCTACAACACAAATAAGGGACAATAAATGGCAGGCTTCCAAACTCTTCCTAAACCATGCACTTATAATCCAGTCTTCTAAAAATTTGGACCAGGTTTTCAACTGGAACACTCCACGCTGCCTCTAACAAGTCCTTTAAATGCACATTTAAGAAGGAAAGAAAGATAATCCTGTGATTAATCCCAAGAAATGGGTTCAAGGGGGATCTCAGGCCAGTGGCAGAGATGGAGATTGGCTTATTGAGTCAGTTAATATGGCTTAACTTGTCAGTGTCTCCGTTCTCCAAAAGGGCAAACAAGAATTCGCATGTCTTTGGTACTGTCTTGACGTTTTCAGGTTTTTGAAGGGCTTTAGGACTGCCAGATAGAGACTGTGTATTGCACATTATGGTGGTTTACACAAAGTTTAAATAGTCCCTTTGGTGAACACATGCCTGCAGAAGTGTCACCTGTCAAAGACATGGAAAACAAGGGTTATTCCAGGAATGTGAGGAGAGAACACAGAGCAAATGTTCCTCAAAGTAAAATATTAGAGCTATACAGAATCAAAACTTTTATTTTCTGTGGATGAATACTCAGCAGTTCTATGCTCATTTCAAAAAAGAAAACTTTTATTTTTCCACTGACTTAGCTTATATTTTTTTTTTCACTGTTACTAGACAAAAACAGTGAGGCTTACATTTTCAAAAGTCAAGGAAAATGGCTTTGGGCAGGTCCCAGAAACATCAAGGAGAATTGCAAAGCTAAAACCTGAACTCTGGAAAGTCCTGAAAATCTAGCTTAGTTATACACCATAAAAATAAGGACTCTAATGAAAATCTTTTTAAATGCAGTAGTACAAACGTAGAACTAAAAATACGAGCAATTGAGAAACTAAAGGGAGACTGTCTATCATTTTGTAGGCAAACTCTTTTCACAGCTAAACCTGTTTGTGCATGCTGGATGATGAATGCCTTCTGCTTTCAAGGAGTCCTTAAAAAGAAAAAAAGACTTTTTACAAGATGCCTACCAACTCTGTTGCCATGGCAGCTGCCAGCATCAGTGATAACCCAAAATTTCTGGGTTATAATGTGAATGCAACCCCATTAACAAGTTCCACAGCACAGTCCACATTAGTGATAGATAAGGTCATCTGGCAGCTCAGTGTCACAACTTGGAACTCAACCAGAGAAGATCTAGATCCAAGGTCTGTTTCTGATACATCCTGTTCCCACACATCAGTGACACACAATGTGGATGATGATTATACCTTCTAGATAAAAATTTTACCTGAAGTTTGAAGGTTGCCTGTGCTGCTCCAGTCTGCACTTGAAGATAGGAAATGGAAGCATGGAGAAATCAGAAAGCTGGGCACAGAGAACTTAAGATCACATGCAAGGAATCAAGAATAAATCCTGTTCTTTTGCTCTCTCTCAGCTGGGTGAATGTTGTTTTCATTGCTTGAGTGTCAGCTTTTCTAAAAAAAGTCACTGCCAGATTCTTGTTTCCTTTCACTTCAAATCTGGGACATGCCCATCTTTTTTAAGGCCTCTTTGGAATCAGAGGAGACAAGGACAAAGCACAGAAGGGCAAAAGTTAGGATTTTTGCTACTGCTTAGCCTCAGATTCCCCACTGTGAGGGAATTTCCTGGCAGTCATTGGTGTCTCATGCTCTATGTCGCTGCAAGAAAAGGTACAGTGGCTCTCTGCCTGCTAATGCTTATCTCTTATCAAAGCCCTGATGAGCACCTGCAGAATCCACAGGGCCAATTGTGGTTCTGGAGAAGAAGAGCCACCACTCTGCCCCAGGACACTCAGAGCACTCCAGTTCCCCCTTACCTTGTCTCTGCCTCACCCTTGCCTGCTCAGAAACTCGAGATGTTTCCTTTTTCCCCCTTGTGTGGTCCCTGTCCTTGCCCCATCACCTGCCTCTAGCAGGAGCTGTCTGCAGTGGCAGTGATGGACCTGCTAAATAAACAATTGCATGAAGCTGCTACCTCCCAGTGCCATGAGTCTGAGCCTTCTGCTCCCTCACACACCTGAATAATGGACAGAAGGAAACGAGCTCTAATTCTGGCTCTAGAGTACACAGCATGTGCAGCTTCCCATTCTGTTTAGAACACTTTGCTTTTCTGTTGTTCTCTGGGTCCATTACTTCCACACATCTTTTCAGGCCCAAAGAAGTAGCTTATTGTTATGTCAGGTAGTGCTTAAAGTAAATGAAAGGATTAATATACCTCATTTATTTAAAGCATCTGGAAATAAATGTTCCGTTTTTTTGAGGGAGGGAGGAGAATTCCTACTTACTTTTAACTTTAGGTAAATCTCAATTATGTTGAAATATATATCACTGAAACATTTTGAAACATTCAGTGTAACTAAGTGGCTTTTTCTCCTCTTATACTGGAGATATCCATGAATGGACTGATCACCTCACCGGCTAGACTAGAGAAGCACGTTTATTTCACGTATTTTATTATTCAATTATTTTATTTCAGAATTTTGTGGGGAAAAATCCATTTCTATTGTAGATAATGGAATCTAATTCAGATTTTATCCAGCCTAAACTGGTCAGTTTTGCTTGTCATGAATCTTTCTATTAGGGACACTAAATATTTGCTGTTCATCTTTATTCAAGAATTCTCTAATTGATATTAAGGTTGATTCATTACAATAATTATAAAGCAACACTCATGTATTTTCTGAAGCCATGGTGGTATACTCCCACTACCACTAATACTAGGTCTTTGTACTTCTGAATTTTCCAGGATTACAAATTGATCCAGATCAGACTTGAATATACAGTTAAATCTCTGCCCCATTAACTATAATGCAAAGAGCTGATGCATGCATACTCCTTTTATACTAGCTGTGAGAATATAGATTATATCTGGTTTATTATAGGTACTGGAAGCTAGCACTGTTATATTAACCCATAAATCCCATGAGAAAATGTGAACAAGGAGAGAGAGTTTTATCTGGACAAATGCTTTGTACTATACGCCTGCATCACTTTTTATTTTGCATCAAAAGCCCTAGAGCTGGAGTTATTGAATTGTCCAGCCTCAGTCCAAATAACTTCTTAAATTCAGTCACAGGTTTGATAGTCTATATCTTTCCCACCATGATCTTGCTTAGGATAACAAACAGATCTATAATAAAAATGCTTCATATATGCAGAAATATGGAGGCACACCAGCACTTCTTGGAAATGGATCCAACATTCCATTTTGGTTAAGATGAGAGGGAAAAAACATCAGTCATTTGGTATTGCCTTAAGGCAGCATTTAAGAGTGAAAAAAAAAAAAGTAGAAAAAAGATGCTGTGTGATTGCTGAAATGCATGGGCGGGCAATGATGATTTCAGTTCCTCAAATAACTGCACTGTAGAACAGGGCAGGATAAAGATAGAGTGCTCTGAGATCCCCTGGTAAAATGTATTATCAGGGGGATGAGTATTTTAATTGCTTTCATACTGTTGATTTCAAACTTGAAACCACCAAAGATGCATCACTCTTGGTATGACAGAGAGTTCCTGTAAAGGAGGAGAAAATAGAAAAAATGCTCTTCACATTTGCTGTCATTTTCAATTCTTTTCTTTTAGCACTCTTCCTTCCTGCTGCCATTCTCTTCCTTGCCCTTATTTCCACTGAGTAAACTAAAAAAAAAAGAATTAAAACTTTGTAGAGAATGAGTGGAACAGGTTCAAGGCAAAATAAATACCCAGCCGAGCCTGTTTTCTTCTTACCAGTAAATAATACAGCATGTAAACCATTCAAACAGTTAAAAAAACTTATTTTCCTAATTATTATTTTCGTGTGAAGATCATTTAGGTGAAGAATAAAAAATTTCAACAGGCTGCAATGCTCTTCTGGAGAACAACAACAATGCCGGTAACAGACTTGAAGTGCTCTTTCCAAGGAGAAAAGATAGATATTGTTGGAGGATTTTTTGAATGCTTTCATTGGATAGCTTTTCTGTTTTACTAGTGAAAGCTGGAAACACCTAGACCTACAGAATTCAGGGCTGATTTTCAAACGGAACGCCTTCTCCTCCCCCTTCCCTCACCCAGATTAGGTAAACCAAGCAAATTTTAATTCTGTGCCAGAGAGTGCATTAAACACAAACACACCCCCTCGGATGCTGCTCGCTAAAAATCACTTATACTAGGATTAAACTTTAAATATCTCCCATGAAGACCCAGCTGTACTCTGTTCAGCTGCTGGGATTTCTTTCCCTTTAGAGTGCTCCTTTCATTACTTATCCTGCATTTTCCAGGAGCAGCTTAAACCTATTGTGTCACACTCTGCCTTTGATACCTAATGAGAATAACAGGTTTCCAGTATGCAAGGAAGAACAAGCCTGGTGTTGAGCAAGGCCTGAGGGCTGCCCCTGAGAGTACAGACACAGCTATTATCTTTCCTGTGAAGACATTACTGTTCCATAGCTCCAGGAAACATGCACCAAAATGTTCAATTAAAGTGGTTTACATGTTCTTAGCTGGTCAGCTATAATACCTAGGCTTGAAAATGTATTAGGGGATCCAGGAAAGAACTGTGTTTCTTTGCTAACCTCAGAATGCTGCCCTTTATGTTGCAGATGCATTTTGCTTTCATGTTCCTTTGTAAATTTTCCTGGAAGCAATCCACTTTTACAGAATGGCTGCTTTTACTACAAACATTACTTCCTGCATGAAATCTGGTCTGAATACCTTTGCATTGCAACAACTTAAGCTGAGAAGGGGGGGTCATTTACTTCTCTATTTTTCTACATTACATTGCTACAATGAACTTTTTATTATGTACATCCAGTCCTTTAACTGCTCTCCAGTATCACAAAAATCCAGGCCTCAAAACCCCTCAAGAGTGAGTTACCCAAGTAGCTCAGTTTCCTCTGTCCTGATCCAAGATTGGTTCTGTTCTGACATGACAGGAGAGATGTAAGGTAACTGAACACCCCTGTGGCACATGCCTTTATTTCCTGCTGCAGCTACATGGCAGCTTGTAAGGGCTGCAAAAGTCATGCCTTGTTATATGGTAGGGATTGCTTTTCACTGGCTCCTGTAGCAACTATTACTGGAGGGAAAGAACAAGATGAATGTTAGAGTGGAAGAAATAAAGCTCTGTTAGAGCAAGTCCCTGAGAGCCCTTCTATTTATTCAAGTTCAGTGTTTTAGGAAGTCATTACAAGGAGCCATCCCAAAAACCAGCTCAGCAGAAAAATGTATTTAACTGAAAGCCATTGTATTCAGCTCTCAGGGCAGACACAGCACACTGTGTTAATTCAAGAATTAGAGCTCTTTGTTTAATCCCCTTATTTCCTCCTTTCAGCCTGGCATTGTTCCTTCTCTCACTCCCAGACACACAGGAGAAGCAGGTCCATTACATTCACCCCAAGGCCCAGCAGAAACCTGCCAGCACATCCCAGACTTATCCTTCAAGCTTTCTAAATGCAACAAGTGACTGACTGCAGCTCTTGTCTCTAGAGGAACTGCCTAGAAAAACATCTCTTTGCTTTACTTTATCACCATCTGGGAAGACCTCCCTGATTCACAAGCTGACATGAAAGTTCTATTGAATTTTTACCCACTCTCCCTCTTAATCATTTTTAGCCAAAACCCCCTGAGGAATAAGTGTCCTCACACTGAAGTAAATCTATCAGCCAGGGCTGCTGTGTCTCAGCGTGGAGTGATATACAGAGCTGTCTCCACTTCTTCCTCCTTCTGACTGGAATCTCAGCTGGATACAGGAAGGAATGAGGCCTTTTAAAATCCCCTCAGCATCAGAGGTGCACCCTTTATACGGAACTGGCAGCTGTTCCTGTACGAAAATTTAAACATTTTAAGGAATCTTTTGAGTGGTACAAAAGGGGGAAAACACACCACAGACAATAACTAATCCAAGGGTTCTCAACACAAACACAGCCTGTTGCAACACCCATTTTTTTCAAATGGATGTGCCACCTTCCACTACACACCTACAGCTTTAAGGCTGGAGGATGCAGCTTAATAGACCAGCAAACAATATGTAGCTGATTATGGCTTCACTTCATGTAATTATGGTTACACAGAGCTGTTTGCTTTTTAAGTCAGTGCCAGAGACATGAGTTTGCCAAATAAACTTGTGTAACTGTGTGTGTGTATGTGTGTGTTCAAGTATGTGTAGGAGAGCAAAGGATTCATGCTCTTTTTTAAGTATTGTTTCTACAGGTAACATTTCTCATGTGGTTTACAATTATTTTACCAAAACTTTATTTAGAATAAAGAAAATATCTTCCATTTAGAGAATTTCTTATAAACCAGTACATCACACTCTTACTCTGCCAGACTGATCTTTCTGCATATGCAAAAGTAGCAAATAACTGAACTACCTAGCGGTCAATAGTTGATATTTTCTATTCCAAATAGAAGGAGCTCCCAGGAATTACAGGCTAGCTCCTTGAAATGTGTGAATTGTAAAGATGAATGGTGTGATCCATAAAATCAGAAAAAGTTATCACACTTGGGAAAAGGAACAGTAACTGCTGCAAAGGATTTCTGCTTTTTTTCTTCTGTAACAGTGAACTTGTCAGAGCTGTGTTTGCAGTGATGTAACTACAGAGTTGGTGTTGCACAGCCAGCAAACCTCTGGTAAAGATTTGGCTAAGCACTGTTTTCAATGCTGTGACTTATAATGAGTTTATGGAAGGCAGATATCCCCCTCAGATTTGTGGAAGTCTGAGGGGATTATACTATCTTCATCATACAGCTAATAAAATATCTCTGAGAGATCCTACAGAGTTGCAGAAAGATATATTGGCTCATGATTACCAAAGTCACTATTTTGCTCAAGAATGATGCAGTGTTGTCATTACTGACCTTAATACAACAGGAGAATTACACGGCCACAAGCCACAGTGCCAGGGTCAGTTCCTGTGGGAGATGAGCCAGATTTTCTGAGAGAAGAGGCAGCTGAAGCTCAGAGTGCACATATTCAGAACAGGCTACATTTGCATAAACTGTGTTGGCATTTAGTTCAGTAAGGAGTTCTTTATAACACTACAGTGAGATGTTATTGTAGCTTTAGTTAAACGCTGCATCTTCTCTTAGCATGAGTTATCACAACATCAAGCCATTACTATTAGTTAATGGAAACCAAGCACTATGGCACCACAAGCTATCGTAACATTTCCTGGAAAACACATATGATGTTTCCAGAAGGCATCCTAAACTACTTTTTTAACTGCTTTGCATTCCAGGAAAGAAACACCACAAGCAATAAACCCTTATAAACATTCTTTTAATAGCTAACATTTCAGAATTAGGATGAGAGAAAATAAAAATAAAAAAAAAAGAAATAGTCTCAGTAGTTTTCTCTTGAGCTGGGATTTGCTAGGAGAGCATAACTTCTCAGAGCTCGCTAAGAATATTTAGAAGTTCTCTTTTTGCAAGAAATGCAGCTGAAAAGTGGAAGGCAGGAGAGTGTGAAAGAAGCTTTCACCGGCCAGTCTGCAGTTCCAGCATATTTGCAAATTGCTTACATACAAAAGAGCCATTTTAGTTGTATAAACTCAGAGTGATTGCAAGCTGTTACCCAGCATGTGGTATTTGCAATGTGCTGTCTAAAGACCCACAGGCAGGAGAGAGGCTGAGTAATAGGTAAGCAAAGGGATTTCTAAGAGCAGAGGGAACAGGTGACATGGCAGATCTTGGACTGCCGCAGATATTGGATTTCCTGGGGAAAAAAAATATTCCCACAAACCCAGAAGCTTGAGAAAGGAGAATCAAAACTGCATGCAGAGGAAAGGGAGAGAAGTCATGTTGAGGGCAGAGAACACTTACTATCTCGTAGCAGGTGTACTGAAGAGATTGAGGAACTTAAAGTGAATGAGATATAAGTGTCAGGGAAAACTGGAATATCACATCAGCTTTTAAAGGTACATGATGGCCCCTGGCACACTCATATAAAGAATATCTTGAAGGGCCTGGGCAGAGCATCTGGCTTTTCTCTTTGAAAGAAACTACTCATGAATGTTATGAACCCTTCTAAGGCAAAGGCATTCTGCCTGAAAAGTATAAATGGTTTCCAGCGAAAGAGTTAGGGAGGGGGAGAAAATCTGTCACCTCACTTAGATGTAGGATACTTTGGAAGGTGATTAGGAAGATAAGTTTAATGTCCTAGTTAAATGTGGTCTGAAAGGATAAATGGGCAAAGGGATGGATGGATGGATGGATGGATGGATGGATGGATGGATGGATGGATGGATGGATCCTGGTCCTCTTTAAGTTGAGCAGCCTTGCTTCTCTTGTTTGTGTTAGAAGAAAAGTCAGTCCACGCCCACAGAGGTTGAAACTGAATAGAATCTGTTTAGATTTTGTGTCTGCCCCCTGACAGTAGGATCATAGAATGTTTTGGGTTGGGAGGGACCTTAAAGATCATCTAGTTCCAAACCCCTTGCCATGGGCAGGGATGACATTTACCAAACCAGGTTACTCAGAGCTCCATCCAACCTGACCTTCCAGGCTGGAGCAGTTCCAGGGATGAAGCAGCCCCAGCTTCTCTGGGCAACCTGTTCCAGTGCTTCAGCACTCTTTGAGTAAAGAATTTCATCCTAACATCTAATCTAAACCTGCCCTCTTCCTTGTTTAAAACATTTTCCCTTGTGTCACTAACTGCCTGTATTAAAAAGTCATTCTCCCTCCTTTTTATAAGCCCCGTTAAGGTACTGAAAGGTTGTAGAAGTCTCCCTGAAGCTTTTCTCCAGGCTGAACAACCCTAGTTCTCTCAGCCTGTCTTCATGGCAAAGTTGCTCTGGCCCTCTGGACTTTTTCCTGATCCCCTCTGGACCCGCTCCAGCAGGTCTGTATCTTTCTGGTGCAGGGGACACCAGGGCTGGACACAACACTGTGGGTGGGATGTCACCGGAGCAGAGCAGGGGAGCAGAATCCCCTCCTTTGCCCTGCTACCCACAGAGCTTTGAATGCAGCCCAAGACATATTTGGAGTCTGGGCTGTGAATGCACACTGTTGGCTCATGTCCAGTTTCTTATCCATGAGAACCCACAAGTCCTTCTCCTCAGGGCTGCTCTCAGTGACTTCTCCCAGTCTGTGCTCATATCTGGGAGGTCTTGAGGGACTGCAATGAGCTGTTGCCTAAGGCAGCCTCAGGTTACATGCACTATTAAAGTGTTGCTTACTGAAAGCACCAACATTATTATTGTGAACCATCTGGCTCAGGCTTCCTGGATAAGTTGCTGAGAAAAGGAGACTTAGCCCTGAGAAATTCTTCTGCATACCAGGGATTCCTGAGGAAAGGATCAGGAAAAGTCAGCAGTGGTTGATTCCCCTGCTGAAGTTACTGCTTTTTGAAGCTGTTGGGGAATAGATGTCTCTATTCTGAGAATGCTAAATCCTAACAGTCATGAAGACTGGTCGAAAAATGAGAACAAGAGAGAAAATAGTTCAGGGGGTTGTGAGTTAACTGGCAAACCAGCAACCTGCACTCGTAAAATGTTAGCTTTTAAAAAGGATGGTTGCTCCACAGTCACTATGACACATGAGGGTAATACAGCCTTATCTGGAGTGGCAGGAAGAATTCAAATTCCTGTTAAGGCCTGCAAGAGCATGCTGGCATTGAAACAACCAAAGATATCCCTGGAATGTTGGCAGGCTGACCTGAAGCAGCTGGAGCCTCCAGGTTCAAAAAGACTCTGCTGTCCTCAGCACTGGGTCTGAAAGAGATGGTGCCACGTGAGCAGCACAGAGGGCCAACCTCATCCCAAAGGTGAAATACTGCAATGACAGTCTTTGGTCCTCACCAGCCAGCAAATGATTGCAAAAAGATGCAACAACCAATAGAAGTGGTTGAAGACAGGATTCAGAAACCTGGGTGAAACTTTGGAAAACAGTGTTCGGAGAAGATACTGGGAAAGGAGTCTACATGTTCAAAGAAATTCAGTAACGACTTGGCTTCCTCATAAAATGGAGTGATTTCATCAGTCTGTGAGCTGGTTTTCTGGAGCACAGCAGCTCTATTCCCAATCTCTGATGCAGCCCTGAGCAAAGTTCTTTCCTTCTGCAGGCATCTCCTTCCCCCACCACATTTTGTCCATTTCCCCCGCACAGCTTGCAAACTCTTTGGGCCAGGATCCTCTGTTGCTACATGACCAGTGACATCCTTGTCAAAACTGTTTTCCAGACACCAGCCTCCCACAGATAATGGAGCACAGAGCAGCACAGTGACAAAGCTGCTCTCTGTGCAAAGAGCTTATGCTAAGCTCTGTAATTAAGACATATGGGGCCTTATCCTCAGCTTAGAGAAGTCAGTGGAAACACTGTCTCGTAGGCTGGATGACAAGACTGTGATGAAGCAGATTTTATTTTAAGGAATCTTTTTTTTTTTTCTATTTGGGGATATTCTGAGGCTTTAAGAAGAACTCTGCTACTGAAATGCATGAAAACGAAGAAGAGGAAAAATTAATAAAGTTAAAAAATATATCAAGTTATAAATGGGCTTAAACTGAATACAGAAAAAATTCACAAACAGAAGAAATTAGATTTATGTTAGTGGGTCACTTCTTTGGGGTTTTTTTATGGCTTTTTTAATGGTGAGTTTTACTCAAAATATAAATAAATCCTCTTCTTTGCTTGTGGACATTAATTATCTTATGGAATAGAGGGTACCGATGGATGTAAGAAAAAGGGAACCTGACTCCAGATGATTTAATTTCAAGGGAATTATTAGAAATAATTATAATATTGAATAGGACATAAGGTAAGCATTTTTCAACAGCAGAGAAAAATGCCAGCATGCCTGTGGAGACAGTACCTGGCTGGACCACTACATGCAGATATTTAATAATTTCTTTATGTGACAGTTTGCCTGTAAAGCAGAAAATATTGATTCCTCTTTGGCTTTGGAAATCAGCACCCTTAAGTGCTCTGGCCAGAAATTCATAACACAGCAATACAAAAATTAAGTTCGAGGAATGAGTCTGGCCCTAAACACTCACAAGGCAGAGGGAAGCATTTTTCTTGCTCACAAAATGACATTTAGGCTCCCAGTTTCCTGTCTTGCAAGGTATATTGTAGAGGCTCTGAAAATAAAACATACAGTAAGCATGGTCTGTTGTAACCCAAACAATTACAGTCATCATAACAATAAATTTTTAAACAGTTAGGTAATATATAATAAATAAAAGATGAACAGGAAAGCACTCACAGCTACTCCCCTAATGCATCTGGAAAGTAATTAACTTTTTTTCCTCTGTTAAGAATGTAATGTATTATACCCTGGCAAAGGAGGAGCCTGGCCATGCATCCCTGATGAGGATTTATCTGAGGTCGGGCTCGGAGGGAGCAGGCCTGCCATCCATCCTGGCAGAGCACAGCATCTCCCTGTCCTCCCTCGAGCACTGCCCCTTTCCCTCTCAGCAGCAGGAGCTGTATCGGGGATGGTAGAGCTCCAGGGGGACACTGGGATGGGTGCTGGGATGGGTGCTGGGATGGGTACTGGGATGGGTGCTGGGATGGGCCCTGTCCAGTCAGCGACACACCAGGCCCCAGCTTCGTGAATGTGGCTCAGGGCAATTCTCACAATCGCCTGCCAAGGGCTAATGAGAAAATAATCACGTCAGGAAAGGAATTGCAGACACACTTGGAGGCCAGCGGGCCTCTCCTGGGGTTCCTGGCATGTGGCAAAGCATAAATCTTCTTATTGCAGGGTCTGGCATGGCTGCCCAGGCACTGGAACACAGGACTGGCATCACCTGAGGGCCTTCCTTGGCTCTGTGGGGTGGTTTCACCTCAGCCCAGACCCAGGTAGCCACTCTCAATCTCCCACCGACAGGATCAGGGAGGGAATTGGAAAGGTAAGAGACAGGGAACTCATGGATTGGGATAAAGACAGTTTAACAGGGAAAGCAAAACAGGCAATTTATTCACTGCTTCCCGTGGCTGTGCAGGTGCTTGGCCATCACCAGGAGAGCAGGGCTCCATCACATGTATCAGTCACTTGGGTAGACAAACACCATCACTCCAAATGTCCTCCCCTTCCTCCCTCCTCTCCCAACTTTATACACTGATCCAGGATGTCACACGGTCTGGAATATCCCTCTGGTCAGGTTGGGTCACCTGTCCTGGCTGTGTCCCCTCCCAACCTCCCATGCACACCAGTCTCCTCCCCAGTGTGGCAATAGGAAAAGCAGGAAAGGCCTTGGTTGTGTGTAAGCCCTGCTCAGCAATAACAAAAACATCCCTGTATTATCATCACTGTGTTCAGCACAAATCCAAAACGCTGCCCCATACCAGCCACTGGGAAGAAAATTATCTGCAGCCCAGCCAAAACCAGCTCCTTCTGACATTTCCAACAATCATGAGGGTGCAGCCAGGCTGGCAGCTCCCTGGGATCCCTATGACAGGGACAGCAGATCTATCCCATTCTCAGCCAGGAGGAGCTGGGGACATTGGGCACCTCCCTGGGCGAGGGCAGGACCAAGGCTAGGCTGGGATGTGAGCTCATGGGTGGGCATGGCTCAACTGGGCAGGGCTGTGGGGAGCTGGAACTCCTGCAGCATTCCTGGGGCAAGGGCTGGTGGCCCCGAGTGCTGACCTGGGCTCCAGGGCCATGGGCAGGTGCAGAAGGCCCAGGGAGCTGCCAGGGATGGTCGGGGCTGCCATGAGCTTTGTGCAGTTCATGGGAGCCTGGGGCTGCCTGGGCTCTGGGCCCCACGGAACAATGGAGTGTGAGCCTGGCCAAGGTCTTGTGAGGAGAAGCAAACCACTTGCAAACCACTGAGTCACTGCTTTCCCTGGTGGGAATGGGAAGAGCTCCTCAAGTGTGTTGCCAGAGCCAAGTTCAATGGAACTCCCAGGGCTGGTCTAAAAGAAGGGAGGTTGCCAATGAGGGTAATGCATCAACTTCAGCATTTACAACAAATAGCACAAAATTGATGTGCTCTGAGGTGTATTGCAAAATCAATTACTGCTGGAAACTTTTAGAGAATGGAGATGTTGCTGAGGGGGAACTTTTAGGACCGTCAGAAACCTAAATTCATTTGTATTTTTCTTAGATGATCTCATTGACTGCTCCTTTCTTAAGATTAATGATGCTTTTAATCCATTGTCAAAGATACTGGTGGTAAAGGTGGGTGATTGGAATTAATTTAGATAAAAAATGCATCACACTAAATGCAAATTAAAGCACAGGCTGAGCAAGACTCTAGGTAATGTTTTTAGTAGACAGTTTTTCAAAGGTAGCTCCAAGGGAACAGATGATCTGATGAGTGGTTTTCCATGTCTGATTTGTGTGGTGAAGAGACAGGGAATTGCTCCATGGCTACCCACTTCCTGGTCTAAACCAGCTACCCTTGCATGTCATTTAATTTATACTTAGAGAAATCAAGTCGCAACCAAACACTTGAGGGCTGATTAATTCCTGGAACATCTGTTGGAGGCAGGCTATTATTAGACATGGACTTTTGACACAATCTGCAGACATAATCATACAGAGAGATTAACCTCTCCTCAATAAGCACAGTCCTGTGCTGCATCCGGAGCAAGACACCATGACCCAGATTCCCAGCTGTGGCTGAGCAGCCCAGCCCCAAAAGGCAAAAAAGGCCTGACCTCAGCTCTCTATGTGCTGGTCCAGTCCCATGGCAGAAGTTGGAGCAACCTGTGCCTGCTGCCGACAGAGAGCAAGGTCTCTGGGGGGCACAAATGCCACAGCCGTGACCCCTCCATTCAGTCATGCAACAAAAGCAGTCACGGGGAAGAAATGAGTTAGAGAGGGCTAAATCAGCTCTGAGCTCCTGGGATATGTCCCCTTTAATGGTGACAGTAGCAGCCCACTGTCACCACATCTGCCTTACACAGGGGAAGCTACAGATTCTCTGTCAATATTCCAGATGGACCAAAGATGTTTCGTTGCATAGACAGGAGCCTTGCAAAACAGAGAATTCCTGCACCTGTACATGAACTACACCTGTTCTGACTCTGCTGCCTTTTTTTCTGGCCCTAACCTTAATCCTAGTTAAGGATTAGCAGCACCACACGTGGCCCGTGCTCCCCTTAACACACCTTTTCCAGCCCCAGTGTCCCTGGAGCTGTCAGCTGCATGGTGCTCTGAACCCAACCCTAACCCTAACGAACCCTAATGGGAACTTGGGACAGAGGCTTAGATCCCCATCACCACTGGGAAGGTCCCTGGCTTGTTTTGATACCAAAACTAATCCACACAAGTTGACTACCTTATCTTAAAAGTCTGTGTGATTCACCTTGAGTGCTCTGTATGATTTCATCTGTTTATAACTCAGTTGCAACGGTCTAAGGCTTTCTCTGCGTATCCATCCTACACATAAACATCTCTTAAAAAAACCCCACTGATAACATCACAAAATTCACCCTGAAAAGGTAAACAATCCTTAGATACATCCTCCCACTCCTCTATATACATATTTTAAGGAATGGTCTGTACTCAGGCAGTTGCATAATTTAGCTCAATGGGGAATGGTTTAATTCAGTCCCAAGGCTGGGGTTGTCCTGTGACTCCTTCGTTCATGGATGTGGCTCTGCCCCAGACTCCTTTGCCTGAGTATTTCAGGCACATCACCCTCAGCACGCCTGACAGGGGAAAGTCTAACTGGGACATTTAATATAAGGGTTGGAGCACAAGGGCATTTCCAATGCCTGATTTCTCAAATTACTCAGTACCCACTTATGCTGCTTACCATTGCATTTAAAAATCGATCTCCGATCATGCCTAAGTGACGCACAGGAAATCTGTGGCCACGGAGTCTCCGGTGTCTTTCCCACAAAACCTGCCCCCTGCTTCCTCCCCTTCTGCCTCTCACACCCTCCATTGTGTGAAACAGTTTTGTCTCTGATTTTCCTCCATCTGAGGAGGGCAGTTGCAGAGCTCTAGGAAATGAAAAGCAGATGAAGTTCAGTAGTGCATTGCATTAAACAGAATAACCCTCTGCAAATATCTTTTGTTTGAATATAATTTTTTTTCCTTTAAAATTCTTTCCTGATTTATACTGTGTGCACCTTATTGATTGTAATTGAATATGAAATAATTAGCATACAGTGGCTATCGTCTCTTCCCTATCGTCACAATATCCCCTGGCACTAGTGAGAGCCCCAGCAAGGAGGCTTGACATTCTAAAAGCCTTTTTATTTCCCAGTAAAATATGGTATTTAGGCTATAATTAAATTTAAAAGTACCCTCGGTGGACCCCAGAGGCCACATGCACTTTCCTCTGTGTAGGTTCACTCCCATTGACTAAAATCTGCACTTGGATCACAGATTCATTGATTTGCAGCCTTGGTCTGAGCCTCCTGTGCCTTTTATTTCCTTTATTAGGAAGTAGCTTATTTTCAATAAGATTCTTTGCTCCAGCTCTTGCAGATACCTTCCCATTTGAAGCCATTCTCAGCATTAATGGTATGATCATTTTCTGGAGAAATGTCAATTATTATCTCTGTCTTCAAAACCCTTGAAACATTCTGCTCCATTCTAGTTCTTAGGCAACCTGATATAAAGAAAATTGTTTCCAGAGTTCCAAGAACATTTTCTTAACTGCATATTTTCCAATCAATTCCCTAGACAATTGGGAGGAATTTAAATTTTTCAATGGCCTTGGAGCACTATTAGCAGTTCCTTCCCTGTTGCACCAGATGATTGCCTCCTGAGGTGTCTACCAAAATTCGGAAGTAATGCACAAGGCTGTGGTAAATTCTGTTTGATCTGTTTATACTCATACATATTTCTCAAAGGCCAGGCTCCCATCCAAATACTCTCAGACAATCCTGGAGGTATTTAACTGCAGTCTACAACTGATGAAGAATGAGAGCAGGTCCTGCAGAATAATGAAATACAGGAACAAACAAAACAGCTGCATGTCAGTTAGTTAAGAAAATAAGACTTTTTGAGTTCTAATTCCACTTCTCATGGCCATATCAAAAGTGACCTTGATTATCTCACCTCCTGTTTCTCAGAGTTGCAATTAAGACGGCAAAGGAGGTTCTCAGGCCAAACCAGAAGTCCATCTATCTCCAAACCCCATGTCGGGTGTCAAGCAGGAACAGCAGCTTGAGAAAAAAATACCAGAGCAGCACAAATGTGAAACAGGGACTTTTTAGGACTGAAGTGGATTAGCATCTTGATGTTTAGCAACCAGGGATAGAGTTTTCATCTGTGAGCTTGTCTAATTGCTCTGTTAATTTATACTCTTGGCTTCCGCAACACCCTATGGCAATAAGCTCTGCTGTTTAATTCTGCACTGTGTGGAAAACTCTGCCTCTTCTTTCTTTTAAAACCTTAGTTTGATGGTTTAATTTCAAGGCCACTCCTTTTGTGGTACAAGAAATAATTTCTCTTTTCAGCATCACCTATATTTTTTGAAATCACTGTGTGATTTCTTTTTGGAAAGAAAATTTTTTCTTTATGGAAAATAACTAGTCTATTTAGTTTCTCATTGTACAGAAACTATTCCATAATAGTAGTACTTTTGTTGGTTGCTTTCTGGTACTAAAGAAGACAAGATTGGAACCATAAAATTTAGATGCATCACTGCTTTACTTGCTGACTTACAGATATTCTTTGCTTTCCTTTCATGTTTGGGGTTTTTTCCTGTTTTTTCTTTTCTCTTTCTTTGCTAAAAACTTCTAGCACTGTAGGACTGCCCTGGAACAGTGAACCATGTTTACAGAGCAACTTACACTGATCTGAATATCTAATCCTTGAATAGTAGCATCTCCTGTGGGCCTTGTCACTCTTTATATATAGGTGGGGTTATTTTTCTCCATGTGCATCATGTTTTCAGCTGATCTAAAGATAATTTCACCTGCTGTTTTATTGCCCATCACTCAGCCATCCTCCTGCAAGTCTTCACAGTCAATTTTAGTTTTTATTTCTCCTCAGCAAAGCCTTCACTTTTCCTCTTTGTTCTTCTTTCCAGATCATTTACTAATACACTGGAGAGCACAAGCTCCAGCACAGATCTCAGTGGTCACCTCTTGCAGCATTTTCTCGGCAGTGATAACTGAGCTTTTCTATTCAGATTTATTTCCTGCCTTTTAATCAGATATCAGTCCATGAGATGAACTTGACCCTTCTACCTCACTACTTAATATCTTCATGTATTTTTGGGGAGGGAACTTTCAAGGGTGCTTTATCAAAGGGTTCATCACAGAGTCATTGACTTCATTTCTTTTACCACTTCCCTGCATCACAATGAGCTTATCATGAGGAAACTGCTAAGACACAAAAATCTTAAAATTTGTCAGTGTTCACACAGGTGTTCAATATCTCCAGAAGTGTTGACTTTTACGGAATGTGGTACCTCTGAGAAGTGTTATCCTTGTTTCATGCTACATATGTTTGGATGTGAGTGTCTATAGGAATGTGTGTCTGGCACTCAGATTGTTTCCTATGCCAATCTATTTTTTGTTTATAAATATTGGATGATTTCAACCAATTAACATAGATATAAAAGTTTGAAAAAAAAATACTCCTTCCAGAACTATGAAGAAAGGAGGGCTGGTAAAGAGTCAAACTCTCATAGTGCTGCCATGGGAGTGAATGTGTTTAAAACCAGCACGTCAGAGCACTTTGTAAGGCATCAGAGAGTGAGAGAAACAGAGGAAGAAGAATTGAAGAAGCAGATGGCATGAAACCTTCAGCTGTAGGAATAAACTTCAGTCAGATCTTATGACAAATTAGATACCAGGGGACACAGCCATCAGTCACAAGAGGCTTTGAAACGAGGTTTTGGTCACTCACAGACCATCTTATCTGATGGTGTCCTTGGTATAGACAGCTCAGCTATGCACATCCTACCAGCAGAGAAAGATGGCAGTCTGTACTCCTGATTTAGCAATTTAGAAGACATCTATAAATTAAAAAAAGAAAAGTGAGAGTGGGAGAAGAAGTGCCAGGGAAAATGTGTCAGGTTTTTTACATTTTGCTTTGTGAAAGAGACTGATGTATGAAAATAACACTGCCTGCAAAACCAAGCAAGTGTTATAGGACAGTGCATAATAAGAATAAGAAAACCAACAGAAACTGAACAGTTCAGTGCTTCATCAGATCAACAGCTGTTTTATTTGAGGAAAGCTGAGCCACATAAGCTGAACTACTTCAATAAGTTACTGATGTAACTGTGATGATGTCAGTAAGCAAACTTGCCATAATTAAAATCTTTAGTGTCTTTACTCTGCTGTATCTCCTTACCTGGTGAACCTGTGGAGCTCTTGCAGCTTCTATAAGAAGCTACAGCATCACTGGTCTTCTATAACTTATGTTTAGAAATCACTACAAAACCATTAACTAATATTATATTGCAAATTCCATATTTATGTACACAAATAATTAGCTTGCTTTAATAAACATCTATCAGTCACATCCAATGGAAGCTGAGAGGAACTTGGCAAAGATAATACTTGAAATTTCGTTTCCATGAAAAAATGCAGATTCTGAGTCTCTGAAATATTTGCTCATTCATCTCAGTTTCAATAAAATATTGCACTCCCTAACAAGGTCCATTTTAATATTTTAAAATAAAACATTTTACTTTTCATATTATAAGCAGCTTCTCATTTGGAAAGACATGCACATTTTTATTGGAGTTTTGTAACAGGTTTTGACTGCAAAATTGCTGGTTTCATTTTCACCCCCCAAAAAATTATATTTGCTAAAAATACCATCAGCTGGAGATGATGTTTTACACTTGCCAAGGAATTGAAAAAAAGTTATTTGCATACCTCTAGAATACAGAGCTCTTGAAAATCATGTCATTTTTGAAGTTCTCTGTTTGAATTTAGCAATTTTCCTTCAGACTTCTCTAACTAAATTAAGATGTAGTGTCATTAAAAAGCTCAGAATTTCCCTGCACAACACAGAGGGATCTTCCTAAGAGAAGAATGTTTAACTTATAACTAGAAATAGAAGCAGTGCCTAGCGAGGGTGTTTTCTTTATCAGCAAACGCTCCATTAACGTGGCAGCACAAAGGAATGAACGTGCTTCTGAGCACAGAAACGCAGCAACAGTGCTCCTGTGTGTTTGCTGCATTCTCTCTCCACAACTTCCCAAAACATTTTCTGCAACCCTGCACAGGCTGTGAAGGAACTCGTCCCACAACAGAAGTGTTCTTGGAAGGGATTGGCCTTTGTCAGTCAAATCAGGCAGATTTTCCACCGTGGCCGTCCAGCTTTGCCCCCGTGTGACACCTCCTGCTGCAGATACAACACTCAGGCTCCCTGCCATTCGTGTTCCAGCTTTGTGCACTGGCACACAGTGCCAACAGACTGTTTTCTGTTGTCTCACTTCTGCTTGCTGTGGAGGATGTACCTTTTTTCTCTATTTATCATCCTTCTTATCCTTTTTCTGCTGAATTTTTGGTTCTCCTGCCTTGATTCCTCTTGGGCTGGTTTGGTTTTTTTTTTTTTGATGCTGAGAAATGAGGGGTGCACACATATTTTTTCATTGCTGGCTCTCAACAGCTCTAGAGAAGGCTCAGGCAAGCTGCCACCTTCTCCTTCTGGCACTCATTGTCCCCACAGCCAGTGACTTACACATGGGCATCTGGCTTTTCACACTGAGAGCACGATCTCCTCACCAGAGTGGGAAGGAAGATCCTCAGTGTACCCTCACAGCGTGCTCTGCCCTTTTCAGGGTCTTTGGATGACCAGAGATGGAATTTTGAAAAGGTCTGGATGAATTATGCATTTTTGGTTTAGTTCCCAATATGAGACACTGTGGGTGGGGAACGAGAAAGAAAATTTTAGATAAATGTGGAAATGTTTTATTTGATGCATAAGGAAGTACTGAGTTATGATTCGTGTTTAGAGTTCCTTTAAATAATTGGGACAATTTTTAAGAAAAAGAAATTGACATTCTGAAATGAAAGAATATCAAAATACTGTATTTTAAAGGCCAGATAAAACATATTTGTATCTTTAATAGCATCCTCCTCTTTTTTCTTACAGAAACCATTCATCATATTTATCTAAGCATTCACAGACAGCTTGTCCACCCAAAAAGGGCTTTCATTTTTGATTAATTTCCTTTTTACCTGTTTAAAAGTAGATATCTCACTGTGAGTCAACACTGGCATATTTAAATCACTAAGGCACTTAAAAAATCCCACTCTTCACCAGCAACATTCACAAGGCTTCAACCACATTGCCTGGGGAGTGTGGTACATAGCAGCAAACACACTGAGGGTTTGCAATCAGCAAAGGGACCTGTGCTAATGACATTGATTGTGTCTGGGCAAATGCAAACATGAGTTTCAGTGTACCCAATTCACAAAACCCAGTTAGGAATTCATGCCCTGTTTTTTTGTTTTGGTTTTTTTTTTGTTTCATTTATCATTCCATAGGTCATGAAGTTCTTAAAATTTACACCTATTATTTTATTCAGAATAAGTTGATTAAGGAAGTTGGTAGTTGAACATGATCAGCAGAGTACCTCCTCTTTTCCATCCTTTGCCTGCTACAGATACTGAATATCTTCATGATGGTCCAGATGTTATGTCCTCCTTACTGTTAGTTCTCTGTATTTTGAAAGTGAAAAGCAAAGATTTTCAAGCATCCCTGTGCCTCTGAAAATGGCAGTAGTAGAAGCCAGATACAAGGAATTAAACCAATTACCACATACCTAACCAAACTGGGAGAAGACAGGCATTGTACGGTGGTCAGTTATGGATTGTGCTCCTAAAAGCCTTCCTGCCAATACTCTGAGTGTGAGTAATTCATCAGGTTTACACTGACTCTGGAAAAGACTAAAGTGTCTCTCCTGTAACATCTTAAATACATTTAGCAGCTGCATGCATAAAGTGACTGAACTCTTCTGTTTCACAGCATACTTTTCTATCTCCCACTCTTACAGGCTGGTAAGATTCAGCCTTGACACCCTGCCAGGAGCAATATGAAGAATTCTATAATTATCAATCTAGTGATGGCATTTAAAAGCAAATGCATTATCATGCGCAGAAATCATCTCATGTCCCCTACAGCGTGTTCCACAACAAGGGCTGTCGCTTTGACTATAACTCTGCCTTTATTACATTTAAAACTCTTCCATCAACACACTTCCCCAGAAAAAATAAAAATTCTTTTATTCAGAAAATAGCATGTAGTCTGGAGTGGCTGTCAATGTACCGAAAGGTCATATAATGTCAGAGTCATTATTTTCAAATCATCCACACTCATGAGCCATACTTTGCAAGGCCAGCTATCTAAACAATAATAAACACAGAGCACGCGTGGTGTGGCATGAAAATTTGTGCCTTATCATTTAAGAAGTATGGGACAGAAGCAGAAACTCCCAACTCTTGCTCCTCATTGTGCAACCACTGTATTTAGCAGACCATAATATTAAATGTAATTAATTGCCTGAGCCCCTCTTAACCAACACCTTTTTCTCCCTGGCCCATTTGGTAATCCAAGACAATGCATTTACAAGCCAGATTATCCATTGCAGAGCTGCCAGCTCTGACACACCCTGGTATCTTACCCTGACATGGATGAAAAAGATTAAAAGCAACTCTAAAAAGCACAAGTTACGATACTAAATCCAGAAACTGTAGCCTGTCTGCTTCAGCTCAGATTTGGAAACTAAGTAAAGATTAATGTTTAGAATGGTATCTGAATTAATGTTCTGTCAGCCAGCTGCAGAGACAAGGGTTGCTGTTTTCCCATTTGTTTGGTTGGTTTTAGTTTCCATAATCCGGATAGTTTTCAATCACTGTTTGCAGCCTCAGGATGTCTGTGCTCCATCTGCAGTCCTGGGCATTGTCAGAACTATTATTTCCAGCCACACTCCAGGTGGGAGCCATGGGTCATTGGTTCAACAGGTTAACGTGACTGACACAGATTGCACTAACTCTAAGAATGATCACATTTATTTGCTGACCTGGCTCTCCTGTAGATTAAGACATACTCCTACCTTCACCTTTTCTACCCTCCCATTTCCTCTACCTTAAAAAAAATAAATTGGTTAACAGATGTAGGCAACTGGAAGGTTTCACATTTCACTTCTGTGCTTTCTTTTTCTCAATGGCAAAACAGTGAAGGAGGAAAGGGGCTGAGATGAAAACAACAACCATCCTCTCTTTACCTCAGCCAGCTGTACCATCCATTACCCCACTCTGGGTCAATACCTGGCACCAGTTTTCATACAGCCCATATAACATCAGACAGGGTTGAAACAGGAGACAGACAGACTTTAAACTTGTGTATCCAGAACTGACCATGTTTATCCGGGCTGAGCTGCATGCAGTGCCCTACACAAGCTGCAGTAAACAGAAAGCAATTTCTCCTTATATTACTGTGAATTATTTACTACAACATCCAGATTTTCCCCCCTCTGTTCAGTTTTATTGCAATGAAAAGAAGAGAGGTAAATGAATAACAGGAGAGGTGAAATAAATTCCACCAAAATGCACTGGCTGATAAAATAAGTGTCTTTGAAACAGTGCTGTACGCAGGAATAATTGTATCATTTGTTACAGTGCCATGCTGATGTACTTAGAACCATCTCTGACTATGGCAGAGATGTCGGAAACTAAGCTCCAGCTTAAGAGCATCCATATGGCTGTGGGACTTTGTTTTTAGGATGTTTGTGAATATACAACCAAGTGGCCAGCCCTGAAGATAGAGGGTTTGAGTGTTTCCTGTAAACTGTGGATTAGTTTAGAGCTGAGATATTGGGGACACTCACACACAGACCAGAGAAGAAAGTCATCCTGACACTCCTCCAGATGAGGACATCCTCCTCATTTACCAGTGGCAGAGAGGACAGAGCAGACACTCTGCATCTTGTTTTCTGCCCCAAACACAGAGGCAGGCAGGACTCAGAATGGGTCCCTCTGTGTCTCTTCCACAGAAGCATTTAGCAGGGAGGGTGAGATAAGTCCTGAAAACAGAAGTCAACTATTACTCACTGCCTCAGCATCAGAGGTAACTCAGGGAGAAGTGCATCTAAACATTCATGTGCAGGAAAAGACTGCTCCAAAAGTTATGTCTAGCTCCGGTTCTGGATTGCAGATGTGAATCTTCCTCCCTGAGTCCGTATCTCAGGAGTTTCCAGACCTTCCACAGGATTATCTGTCATTTTAAGCTGTGCCAAATGAAGTTCAGAGGCTGAGGACTATCCTGGAGGTGTGGTGTTTGGACCAGCTCATCTTTTCTCTTCCAAAACTTGCATTTTCTCCCAATCCAAAATCCAGTATTTTCCTCAATGAAAGTTTGAGTTGTTTTTCCACAGCCTCTGGCTCTTGCCAGCAATGCCATTGCTGAATCTAACACAAGTGCTGATTGAGTTTCACCTTCATTTCTAAGGCAGGATTTAGATCCACTGCTGTCACTCCCAGGTCTCACTGTGGAGCAAAGGTAGTCGAGGAAAACTGCTGCTATGAATGATATTGCATAAGATCTTACCTCAGCGAATTATTAAATTAACAGAGTATCCATGCATTTTTGACAGGATAAAAACATTTTTGGACAAGTCAGCAGGAAGCTTGGCTGAGTGATTACCACAGGCAACCCTGTGAGAGAGGGGTACAGCCAGAGACACAGAGCTGAAGCAGCTGCCAGTCAGGAATGAGAGGCCAGTGAGAGGCTGAACTGCTGAGCTCTGTGCCCATGCTGCCAGAAATAGGCACTTGACAAGCTGGTAGAGCCACACCAGCCAAGAGAAAGTCTGGTGGAAGCAGGGAGCAAGCTCTGGGGACACCTTTTCCTCAGCTGTTTAGCCTCCCACACACTGAGTTATAGTACCCGCAGAGCAGGCAGTGGCTGAAGGCATCAGTACCACCACCAATTTTTCCTATTAACAGCCAGACTACTCCCAAAGAGGATATTAACAGCCAGGGTGTCAGCAAAACATGATGGAACAGCCCCTCACATCTGCAGCACTCCTTCTCCTCCCCTTGGAAAGAGCAGAAGCAAAAGCCAGGTCCTCAGGGGCTGTCCCCTGAGCTCCATTCCTTTTCTTTGAAGGAGCAGCTTCACCTCTAAGTGGCAAAACTCTCCACTCACCAAGACTTTTTCCAGGGTGGAATCAGGGAGTCTGAGCCCTCCTGTATCAGATTGGCCCTGACTGGCTGCACTGATCCTACTACTGGAAAAATTAACACACACACTTTTCTTCTAGCCAAACACTTCTCCTGAGAAAAATTCTTTAAAGATGCATTTTATCAGAGGAAATGGGAGAAGGCGAGAGAAGACACTCAGGGAAAAAAAGACTTGTGTGAGAAATGGATATAGATGGTGCAACCAAGGGATTTGGGGGCAGTGGTGGGGAGAGAAGTGGGAAACTCTGTTCCTCTCTCTGCATGAAGGTACAAATCCAGCCCTCTGCCTGAGTAGGTTTCACCCTGCAGCACAAGAAAAGGCTGAGCTCTGCTGCATTGCTCTCTGTGCCGCTCACCTGCACCTCTGCAGTTCGGTCCCATGGCACTGGTGTACTGAGGAGGAAGTGGTGGGACCAGGAGCAATATCCTGGCAGGATGAGATAAAGGGCAGTCACACCCCAAAGAGTCCATTTTGGTGACTGGGCTGCCCCTGGAAACCAGCCCCAGGCATTTTTGACCAGTATCATCCCCATGCAAAGACTGAAACAGGGGCCCTCTCATCTACCCCTGCTCTCCAGTTCCAGAGTCACTTCTGGATGCTCAAGTCTCCACCAGATTTACCCTTGAGTGTGGAGCAATGGAACACAACTACCAGAGAGTCTGGATACTACAGATGCAGGCGTGTCCAATCTGTCTCTTTGCTCTGACTGCCAAACAGCAAAGGAAGCAATGAGCCTCCATCAGCTCACAGAGGCCGTGAAAACCTTGAACCATTAGTTCACAGCACTCCTGTGAGCAGACATGTGAGCTGCCTCTGGCAACTTAGGTAAGCTGAAAATGCAGTAAAAATGAAAGAGAGAACTGTCAAGCTTATAATTAATGTGCAGTTAAAAATCATGCCTTGTTGATTCTGTCCTGGTTAGAGCAGCAGGGCTGGGAAGAGGCTCTGGTGTAGCTTGTATTCTCACTCAGTGAATTTCCATGTGTGTTGTGGTGGACACTATGCAAGTACTGTTTTAGCCAGTCCAAACTGAGACAGAATAATGCTTTTTTTTCATTTTTAATCCTGAGACTGCAGACTCTGTTACTTTGTTAAGTGCCTCCCACCTGAATGAAAGCAACCTCTTTCTTTCCTAACAGAGGCAGACATGGGATGAAAAAGGCACTCACCATCACTTGCCTGCTGGTTTTAGCAGCTTTGCTGGCATTCTTTTGTCTAGGACTTTCTTATGTTTTCCTAAGAGACAAAAAAAAGATTATCTGATACCCTTACTTCATTCAATGCTGAGGTGCAGGAGGTCTCAAGGAGGAAACAGAGTAATTCCAGGTCTTAGACAAGCCAAACACATAAATCTGGATTGGCATCAGAAGGCAACTGCTCTCCTCCCCCTCCCTTTCCAGCAAATTGTTCCTGTTCACAAAAATCCAGAAGGAAAGTTCACAGAACTGTCTTCACAGGCAATAAACCAAAGTTAATGACCTGATGTAAAGCCACTGGAGTAAGAATATTTTCATATGGTTGGAAGACAGAGGCAGACTAGGCAGAAATACAGCCTTGTGGGTGCCATATGACTTCCTATGTTACACAGCATATGAATCCTTCTTCCAGCCTTTAAAGGGGATACCACTTAAATTTATGGGCTGTAGAACAAAGAAGTTTGATGAATTAATGCAGAGGTGGTCTGGAGCAGAACCACCCCAATAAGCAACACAAACAGCCTTGCTATCCCATTGAAACTGAAAGCACACAACAAAATTGAGCTGTGGTCAGCAGGCTGCCCTGCAGGAGGTGTGTGGTTATCTCCTCGGGCTCTCCACATGCAGTGAAAGGAGCCCACACTCCTTTTTTGTTCGGGAGCACTGGGAGTCAGTTGCCTCCTGAAAGAAACGCGGCTGCACGGCTCCAGATACGTTACTGGTGCATCAAAAAGAATTAACATCCTGCTGCCACTTCCACAAAGAGAGGGGTCTTGTTTGGTGCCAAATGGCCATGTGCACTGATACAGAAATAATGTCTTGGCAGTCAGCAGGAGTGAAGGGAAGCCAAATTACATCATTCACTCTCCTTTCAGTGGGGATAAAAGACTCTATTTACTACTTTGGCAATAGCCAGCACCACAGCTGCTGCCGGTCACATGTAAGGGCAGCAGAGGGAAAGCAAGAAAAAAGTAATTGAATACTCTGAGCCTATGGATCATCTAAATAAAATATCCCTCACTTGGTGCAACAGGGGCTATCTTAGAGCTCAGGAAACCTCTGTTCTGACCCCACTGCTCTCACAGACTTCTGCTGCATGACCTTGACCTGTCACTTCACCACTCTTCTTTCCTCCTTCTCTTGGTCCTGTTTATTTGGCTCACACGATTTTGAGGGCAGGGATTGAGATATTATGTAAGCCCTGGGCTTAGCTCAGCTCTCTGCTGGTCTCGTCTGGGTCCTATAGGCACTCCTGCTCGGAAGGAAAACAACATCAGCTCTAATTCTAGTAAGAATGCATTGAAAGGTGCAAAGAGAGATAGATTTTCAAACTGATAGGATAAATATGTGGCATGGATGTTACAAGATGGGAAGTTCTGCCACTCCAGAGCACCTTTAGCTTTGCAAATGCCTGATGGAATATGTGTGCAATGATAAGAAGTAACTGGTGTGGCCAGAATGAGCAGCAGAACGAGTTAAGTAGCTTAAACATTTTTTGAGCTGAAACTTAGGAAGAGGAGTTGAATTCATATGAGAAAGCAAGGATAAATGCCTCTGTTAATGATTGTCAGATTTGTCTTTATAGGAAGAGCCATACTGCATAAAAAATACACCTACAGGGCATAAACAAAAAGGAACAAGTGTTTAATTGCATGGCCTAATAAGTCTTAAGATTTGTGCAATTTTCATCACCAGAAAGCTCAAGCCTACCTGTCTGAGCACATTTCTTGTACGCTTCAAGCAACTGATGATTATCAAACACAGAAGAGGATGACCCCATCTTAATTTAAAATGCATGCTCAAGTGACACAACTCAATTCTGACTGCTCAAGCAAACCCCTGCAGAATAGTAATGTGATAAGTGAAGACTGAAACATCCCCCAAAAAAACTAAAGCTCTTCTCTCAGGACAGAATGCAGGGTCAGTTTGTGGCACCACATTAAAAAAAATTATGTAATTCAACAAAACCTGCAAAAAAACAGAAGGAGTTGGTACCTCGGAGAATTTTTATACTTTTAAAACAAACCATAATTGTCCTACCGAGAGAAGCTGAGGAGACCCTCATCTGCAGAGCAGATCCACAACTTCATTAAGAGAATCAGTGTATTTTGTAGCTAAATGAGATTCTGTCTCGCTGGCAGGCATATTCTGCTCACAGAACAAAGAAACCACACACACAAATATTCCAAAGGGAGATGTCCTTAAAAAAAAAGTCATTGTAGCACCATCAGACTGCAAAGTGTGCCAGAAACTATGACTTTGTGGAAGAAATAAACAGACTGACAGGAAGTAGGAAGCAAGCTAGATGCATGTGACAAAAAAGTTGTGAGCTTTTTATTTCTCAGTGAATTCCTGTGAGTTTCTGCTTGCTATCAAAGCAATTTCTGTGTTGCTGTGGGTTTTTTCCCCAGTATTCTAAAGTCACACTGCTGCCCACCAGCCTCAGGGAGCTGGGTGTAGGGAGAGGGCAGCACCTTCGGACTTACTTGTTGGTGTTGGGATTTTAGAGCATCTCCCCGGCACCCAGAGCCCTGGAGAACAAAGCCTCGAAGGTTTTCTCTGACAGGCAGCAGGCTCCCTGCTCATCTCCTGTCCTCAGCTCCATGCCTGGCTGGGTACATTAGGCCTGAGATGAGGAACTGCCTGAAAGACAAATGTGAAAAATCACAGCACTAAACTGCTGGGAAAGCCAAACTTCTCCATGCATGGGAGCCAGCAAGGCTGCTGAGCTGTGAGGAAATATTCAGACACTGATCCATGCTCTGCCTTCCTGCTTGGAGTCTGGCTAGGAGGGGAAAGGGATAATAAGATCCCAGATCTGGTGAGTAATAGTAACAGAAGGCAAGAAAAGGGAAAAGGAAAAAAAACCACCAGTGAGCTAAGGGTGCAGATGGTGGTCTGAGATCGGGAATATTTCTGTCTGTCATGTTTTACTTCTCTCCTTTAAGACACTCAAAAACAAGATAAAAAGGGGAGCTGGAGGTAAAACCCAAAATTTGTTTTTTATGAGGGCCTTCGTGTTTTTCCCTTACCCATGGCAAATGGTTAATTATTTTATTTCAATTATCAACAGAAGAGCATGAAATTACTAGGTGCAAACATTTCCAATAATAAACATTTCCAATACATAAATTTAAAGATCATTAAAATTTATGCAAGATGTCAAGTGTGAGCTAGGTGTTCTCACTCAAGGAATTTTTTCCCAACTACCATACAGACAGGTTCACTCAAAAGAAACTGGTCTGGATGAAATGTTATACTTGGATACATCTGCAGTTAAAGGAGATGAATCTCTCATGAGGTCACTGCCAGCCTGTAGAGTCACATCTTGGGCTGACGCCATTACTTCATTACAGCCTGCAAACAACCCCATGTCTACATTGCTCCAGATTCTTCTCAAATTTCTGAATTCTGAAAAAAATAGTATTTATGGCATTTATGGGGAGATTAGCTCTGATATTCATGGCAGCAGAAAAAAAAGTCCAGAATAAGAAATATTTCTTAGAAAATCCCTTATTGATGTCTGTCTTTTACATTAAAAAAACCATGTCATGATGCTAATCTCAGTTGTGAGTGTTTGATAGAAAAAGATTGAGTGCTTTCAGGCAATGTAGACCCAAATCAGTTAGGGATTTAACTCTAATTCTGAGACAACGAGTTGCTTCCACTTTGTTTTGGCTGGCTCCAGAGTGGCTCTTTGCACATTAAATCATTATTAAACTCTGCTTGGAAGTCAGCTGCCAACGTGTGCAGTAGCACCCTGGTATTATGTAATGCCAGCATAAAACTACGCTGGTAAATGGAATGAATCATCCTGAACAAGTTTCCTGGAATATAAAGTCACACGGAAAATATTAGTGGTTCAATTTACAAGTAATGGATAACATGCCATCCACACAAAAACATGTGCTTACCTTATCGAGCCCGAAACATTCTTTTCCACTTACGGTGCTGGACTTCTATTTCATGAGCCAAGTTACAAATTTTGTCTAGAGTCCAGCTAGCATCAAGCCCCACCAACACCACTTCCTTCAGACTGCCAATATGTTTTCTGGATGTATACATACATGTTTTGTTAAGCCATATAATCCTCATGTACAATGAAAGCCCAGCTTGACTAGTGAAGGTTTAACATGGTGCAGGTTCCTTTCAGAAGATACTTGAATATTTTCTGCATGGTGAAGATGCTGTAATCATGTCAAGTGCTGAGAAAGTGGAATTAAAAAAGAAGCTTTGTTGTCTTTATTTCTACAATCAGTTATTTTGGGATTTTAATATTTTTCTTCCAAAGTTCTGCTGCATGGCATTCACTGAAGGCCACAAAGGCAACTCAGACTTTCAAGCATCTTTAAACAACCTAGAGAAAGGGCGACTAAATTTATTGACACTATCAGATTACTGTGGAAAACCAATGAAATTTTTGAAGCAATCTGTAGGCCGAATATAAGAACAAAATTAATTTATATGCACTTCTTTGTCTTATTTTTCCTGCACCCAGAGAAGCAAGATCCTCACCTCATATTTCACCACCCCATTTCTTCATATGTGAGAGTTCACCAACAAGTGAGAAGGGTCAACCCTAACTTTTCCAGAGGTTGCCTCAGATGCCTCCACAGAGCAGGGAGGTCTGTCCCTATACAATGATATTTTTCAAATAACAATCCTCTTCTTCTCTGCAGATGCCCTACCCGAATTAAAACCATACTGGAACCCATGGAGGCTAGAAAATTCCTTAATGGATTTGAGTGAAATTGCCATTTTATGGAATGTAATTTCACATATGGGTAGCTACACTATCTATGGAGTTCATGGTTGAAACAATTTAAAGCACTTCTCACCGTAACACAAAAGATAAGCTCATTTTATGAGTTTCTCAGCTTCCTCTAGCCCATAATAAGCACAAATATATAATGTGAAGAATAGTCTTGTAAGTCAGATTGTGAAGAGGAGCTGAATACTGATTCATGGTTGTGAAAGGACAGCCCTGTTCAGGGTCATATGCAGTGCCCTGCTGTTTCAGAAATAAAATCTGAGGCATCAACAAGCCTGCAGTTGACTTGCCAGATAACTTGTGCTATAGGGTGCTAATTTTTAAGTATTCAATAGAAATACTTTTACTTTAGGTAGATGTTTTCCATCCCAAATTTTTGTGCAGCATGATTGGCAAGTAAAAAGTTGTCTTCTCTCCAGAGAAAATAATACAAGTATGCTCCACTGCAAACCCCACAATGATTATGTGAGTAATTTGAAGACCTCAGATTTGAGGCACATTTTAGTGTCATACAAAAAACAATTTATTTTTAGCTTGCTTTGGTTTATCAAAAAATCTTAAGTTTCCTACTTCAAATCAGTGTCTGGTATCCAATACCTGGGGTTTAATCTTCCATTCAAATCAGCTCTTCTGCAAACAATATTTCTTACCCAATTCACTTTATCCCTTGTACACTGCATTTAGAAGATCCTATCACCAGCCATAGGCATGTTTAATACTATTGAAATTGCACTGCTAATATCCATATCAATTATATTTTGAGATTTATGTTTAGTGTCGATATTAATGCAGTCTGGCTTTTCCATTTTTTACTTCCGCAAGTATAATTTATTGACACATAAATAGTAATATTAAAGCTATCAAGTATAAACATCAATACTTTACAGCACTGTGTAATTTAAGAGTTACATGCATCTAAATTCAGTTACAGTCCTTTCTGAAAGCTCAAATCTTAACTACAGACTGCAGCTCACCAGGAATTCTGAATTTGGAAGCAGCAGGCTGTCAAGTAAGGCAGGACTAACATCTTGAAATCAGCCTTTCGGGAGGACTGGGGAACTGGAACAGGCATGTGGCTGAAACATAAAAAAACTCATGGGTTCTTATTTTTCTTTTTTTCTTTTTTTTTCACTAAATACTCACTGTTTGCACACTGTAACCCTCTTCCCCTTCTCTCAGTCATTTCAGATTGTTTATGGTTTTGGTGTTTTAGTGGTTCCAGAGATGTATAGGAAAGGGACTGGAAGGAACTGCAGTAATTCAGCCACCAGCTTTTGACTAACAACCACCAGTGATGGGAATGCCACCCTCCACAGGTAACATTGCTTTGCTTTGTTGTTCAATGTGTCAGAATTATCTCATTGCATGAAACCAGGAGTAACTGGCAAGCACTGGTATTTGGTTTGGCAAAGAGGCAACATATGTGAGGAGGTCTGGCCAAACTAACATTTTTTACTTCAAACAGATTTTTTTTTTTTTTTGCTGAGACATAATAAAAATACCTTCCTCAAGGTAAAAACTTGCAGAGCTGGGATGCCTATTGCCCAGTTAAAATAAAACTGGCAGTGAAGGTGGGATTTCCTAAAGGCTCGGTCACTAATAAAAGCTTTTTTAATTTTGTTCACTGTGGACACAGACAATGTCAGCTGTGGATGGGCTTTTCCTCTAGAAATGTATTTCCCTCTCCCTTGGCTATGGAGGGGCATCAGTGACTTGCCCTAAAGGCTTAAGTTACATGAAGCAGCATAACATGAACTCCAGCTTCTGTGTTTGCAAAGGAACTGCTGATATCCCTGATTTGTCATTATTACAATGAGCTCACATTTAGGTTTTTGAATATTCATGGGTGCACAGTGCTGCTTTCAATTCTAAGCTCAAAATAAAAAAGTCTTTTTATTTTTACAGCTGTTCTGAGCAAACAAGGGGTACCACTGGAGTACTGCTGGTATATTTTGGACTGAAGACACCAGGGAGGAAGCACCTTAAGATGAAGCAAACTGAGAGGGAAACCATGAAAGTCATGTTGAAGGCAGCAGTTTTGTGCTGCCTCAGATCAGTGAATTCCCTGGTAGAGACAGATGCTTGTCCTTACCAGGAGGAGCTACCTCTAGACAAAAAAGGTAAAGACCAGACTTGGCACTGTCAAACACTCATCATCCTTTTAGTACTTCTAAGTGTAGATCTGATCATGCTCTATAAGAGCCGTAATGAACTTTTGAGCTTACAGCCCTTTTATCTTGTATAATTTTTTTTTCCTTTTTCTGTTTGGCAATCTGATTTTATTAGGATTTTTCAGAGTAGTCAAGTGTGCATCTGAATAGCCTGAGAAATTTAACAGTTCAAGTAATGGAGAATCATGTCCTATTGTATCTGAAGGAATCTGCCCTTTAACAGAGAGTTTTTTCTGCCACAAGCAATAATTTCTTTCAATCAGAAAACTGGTATAACCAACCCTTGTATGGAAAAGAGTGACTAAACACTATGCTGCACATGCCTCTCTCTGAGTCCACACAGAAGAAATGTCACTACAAAACAACATTAGTATTACTTGTTTATTTAACCATCTCATGACAGTGACGAGGAATCATTTTGTCTGAGAAAAACAAGATCTCCCAGTACCTCCAGTGCTATAGAAGTACCAGCACCTGGTCAAGAATTTCCCACATCAGTCAAACTGCAGCTGAAGATGCTTTCAACAAACCACGTTGACGCCAGCCTGGCAGCCTTGTGCCCCAGGTGAAATGCCAGCTCCAAATTTCAGTGCCAGTCTGTCGGTGCTTCTCGGCTTTAGAGAGCCAGCAGGGGATGGAGGTGTGGCCAAAGAGCAGAGATACCTAAAGAATCCCTATTAAAATAGGTACTGTTGACAACACAGATGAAGGAATGCATCTGTGGGTGAGCAGTGGCTCCATAAGTTTAGATTTGGAAATATTTGTGGGATCAGCTGCATGTTTTCCCCTCGTATATGATTAATGTTCCCTAGTTGGTAGGGAACACACCAATATTTTAGAACTTTCTTTTATCTCTTAAGATTTTAAAATGTAGCTGGCAACACACTAATCTGGCTAGCTTTGACCTTCTTTGAATTTTAGATTTCAGTAGCAGTCATCTAATTTTAGCCAGTCTGACCAAGTTAAAATAAATGTGGCACAGACCATGAAGGCAGCTATTCATTTATAAGCAAGAGGCAGCTGCTTTCAGTATAGATGCTTATTGTGGAACAGACAATGATCAAAAGAAAATGTTGGGGAAAAAAGATGCAGAGAGTTATAGTCCCTGCTGTCAGGAAATTTATTCATTTCAAAGCATCATTGGTGTTACCTGCAGAGGTGAATTATTAAAAAGTAAATAAAGATTCTCTTTAACTTATATTGTCTGTATAAAACACTTGGGGTTTTGCCTGCAGCTGTGCAGGTAACGCAGCCATTATTCTCTCAGCCCTTGTTCTCACCCACTCACACAACTGATGGATGGAAAGGCAGATTCTGCTTTCCTTTGAACTTGTGGGAAATGAGAATAACAACACCTATATGCTGCTTAGCCCTCATTGCTGGCAGGTCTCAACCTTCATTGCAGAAGCCATCAGCAGAATTACCCAGATTTTACCAGTGTGGAGCCCAGACAACAGCAAGTTATGTCTCAGGATGCACAGTGAGCTGGTAGGAAAACCAGGAGGAATTCCAGGTCTTCACCTGCAGGTGGTGAGGACACTGTGCATCCTCTCAGAAAGGGTTTATTTCTTTGCCAGGGTGCTCCAAGCCTCCTAAAGCTCCCCTGCCCATCAGCTCAGGGCCTTCTCCAGAGATTCAGGCTTCGTTTCTCCCACATGTCAGGTGCCTTGTTTGTTCTCCTGCCAGCTTTACTCCCTGGCCACTGTTCCTTTCTGCCTATTTAGCATTCACTGAGGTGTCTATCAACAAAAGCCATGCATCCTGTTACCCCCATTCCAGTAAATTAATCAAACCAAACTCCTCTAGTATCCCTTCATATATTATGCTCTCCATTTTTCTAACCATCTTAATAGCCCCTGTCAATCATGCATTCCACTTTAAAGCAATCGGTTTTGATCCCAGGTGACCAAATTATGCTGCATCTGCCAGCGGGGATGTGTACACCCCTCTCTCTGTAGGAAATAACTCACCTCATCCATCTTGGGTTTCCAGGATCTTTGAGTTTTCTGTCATGTTGACAGCCCCTATGCAAGGTTACGTGTCTTTATCTTGTCTTTGCTCTGCCATCCCAGCAGAAGGGCTTTTAATAGCAGGCATCTAATGGCAGCAAGTGTTCTTATAACTCATATGTCCATACAGCACTCTGTACTGTGCCAGCTAATCCAGTTTAAAATGCTCGGTCCTTGAATTATGCCTGTGAAATATTCTGAGTGCCCTGTCTGTACCTGGGATGTGTCATCAGCAAGTCAGATGACTACACTCTCACTTGTTGTGCAAAATAAACCATGTATCTTCCAAGGTAGTCCTTGAAGAAATCAATTTCTTCCAGATCGAGACACGTCCCCTATTTCTTTACTTTCATGGGGAAAACAGTGATTTTATCCACCATTAGGGAGCCAGGGCTGTGTGTGTGCTCATGTGTGTGAAAGAAAGTGGGGGAGGGGGAAATGAGGCAGAATCAGGAATATCTGTTTTCACACTGAAAACAATTTGGAACTAATGGGTAAACATTCACAGTATGAAGCACAATAGAAAAATCTGAAGGTAACTCAGGGCAAGTCAGGGCTAGGTAGAAAATTGATGCAGCTTCAATAAAGGCTAAAGGCAGCAGTGCATGGCAGTGCTGTCATTACCAGAGGACATTAGTGCTCCATACACAAAGCAAGAGATGGAATGACAAGTGAGAAGGTAGGAAATAAACAATCAATTTAGAAAAGGCCCCTTTTTTTTTTCTCCCCGGAGAACTGCATCTCAAGGAGAAAAACATCTTTAAAGGAAGAAGAATATGGTCAAAAACTTCAGGTCCCAGAAAAGGGAGGATCTTTTATGTACATGATTATCATCAGCTTCACTCACTACCTTCTGCATGGAGGCCCTGGAAGAGAGAAGGAGGAAACTACTCCAAGTTAAATTGTCCTGAAATGAGGCTTTAAAGCAACCTGATGAAGTGGTAGCAACATTTTTTGAAGAGATATCATGGGAACTAGTGACCAATAACTTGGTTTCTGGACTGCAAACATTAGAAACTACAGTAATTTAAAAAAAAAAAAAAAGGATATGTGAGGAATGCCAAGGAAAAGACAGCATGGCTTTTGCAAAGGGCAGTCATATATCAGACACCCTCACGTATCACACAGTTCTCAGAAGAGGTGAGGAGCAAAAAAACATTAGAGCTAATACAGTCTTTTTGTATTGCCCAAAATTGGCAATGAGTCATTGCCATTGCCATGAGTTAACAGCCCTTACAAAAATTAAATATTCACAGCATAAATGACAATGATCAATTAGTTGATGCTTAAAAATAGAAAAAAAAAAAAAAAAAGAAAGAGAAGATAAGGCAAGAATAATTAGATTCTTCACAGCATAATACTGTCACTCATGGTAGTACTAATGGATTGGACCTGGGCCCAGGGCTCCTCAACATATTCATAAATGTTGCAGGAAGCAGAGAAGAAGGGCACTGATAACATTGGCTTCTACAAAATTATTCATAAAAGGCTAATCTAAAGCTGACTGTGAAGTATTTCAGAAGATCATGAGTGTTTGTATTTAACTCCATATTAGTAACTGCAGTGTGATGAAGGGTGATAGAGCAACAGGCAGTGCAGATGTACATGTGCATGTACACATATGCATAGAGGTACAGCCCTTATATACAGTCCCTTAGGACTGTCTCTCCCTCTAGTCGTTTAAGAAGAATTCTTGGAGTCCTTCAGGATTCGCCAAACACTTCAAATGTCTGACACATCAATGCTCAGGAGCTCAGAAACAAAGAATATTAAGAATTATTAGGAAAGGCAAAGAGAAGAAAAATCAAATATCATTATGCTACTGTATATTATTGCTGTACATTATGTACTTATTATTCATTTCATCCCATCTCAAAGGGATGTACTGGCACTAAGACAGAGATGGGAAGACCAAATTTACGCTACAGTTTTGTTACAAGGAGAATGGAGAGACTGGGTGACAGATAATACATAATAATAGACTAGATAATAGAGGATAGAGATGGAATATGGCTGAGGTGGATATGAAGAATGGGAAGTGATTTTTTCACTGTTTCACACAATACAACAGCAGGTAGACTGATAATGAAATTATCAACCATCAGTTTGAGAGCAGAGAGAAATAAAGACCTTTTCACACAAGTTAAGGGAATTGATTCTCACAGGATCCTGTGGAATAGATTTGGTGCCGAGAGTCAGTGGGAGTCACTGAATGCAGGGCTACTCACACCTGTGGCCTAGAAACATCCAACCCAGGGCAAAAAACTCCTCAATGAGCAGTTCCCAAAGTTGTGCTGTAAGAAAAATCTCTGTGTATTTGTCCCTTCTCTGAAATTCTCTTTCTAACCAACATTAAATCCAAGTTCTAGAGGCCACCAGAAAACCTCACTGGGACACGCATGTATTTGCAGTTTTAGTGCACTTTAATAAAATTACATCACAAAAAACCTTGAAAAGTCTCCAGTGTGTTTCCATAACTCAGATTTTTCTCTTCTAGAAAGAAAGGGAGAGAAAAGAAGATATAAAACTTGCCTGTTCTGTTCTTGGGTTGAGCTCTTTTTCTTACAAAATACTAGTTGCTGACAATCCTAGTTTTGCTACTGGTACCCCCAGTATATTTGCAAAAGTAATCGCTTCATTCTGCCTGCAAATGCAGGAGTCTGCCCTTTCTCCTCCATTTATTAAAACAAATAAATGAACAAACCCCACAATTAAGTAAGGTCTGGACTATTCTGTAAAAAATCACATCCACGGATGAAATAAATTACTGTAACTTTATTGGCTTCAGTGGAGCTGTGGCAATTTACAGCAGCTGAATATTGCTTCAGCACTATGATTCAAGTTATCAAGAATGTGAAATGCTGCAATATTGATTCGGAAAAGTCTATTTGAATTTATTTTTCTAAATTAATTTGCTCCCAGATTCATTAAACATAGTAGGGAATTATTTCTAGAATGCACATTAAGTACAAAAATGAAGACTGGAGTCCAAACTCACCGATGCATTTAGGATATCTGGGGCATTTTTAGGCTTCTTTATGAGACCCTCATGGCACAGGATGGTATCAGTTGCCTATTTGACAAATATCATTCATATGGATTTTTTTAATGAAGGCCCAAATATTACTGCTGTAATTTTTTTGTAATGATAGTATTCCAGTAGCAGTCACAGGGAGTTTTTTCCAACAGACCTGTGGACATACCCTGCCTTGAGATCTCTCAATTTACAGACAAGATAGAGAGGGTTCATGGAAATTCTCCCTTCAGACTAAGCTTGGCCTGTGACCCTTTTGCCCTTTCCATCGTATAATGGTTAATTTCCTCCAGGTACCCCAGCAGAAATGGTTCTTGAGAAGGACCATGAAGGAGGAAGTAACCTTGTGATTCAGTTTTTCTCAGCCAATCCACCCATAAAATCAAGGCTGAAGACAGCATGAAAGGCTGTCTTGAGATTGCCATAAACATGTCATTTACTCCCTGTAGCCCCTTTTTGCCAGTAATTGTGAAGTCTGGTAGCAATGCTGGTGCCAGGATTTGCCCCTTTCTCTCTTGAATCTCTTCACAGCAGGAACACCTGATTTATGTGCACCACAGTCAGTCTTGGATAAAAGAAGAGCCCAGGAAGTGACCTCTAGCAAGCGACCTCTAGCAAGGCAGATGTGGTGACACTGGGGATTACAGGACACTTCAATTTAAAGAGTGTTAATGATAAAGGTGGTAACTTTATGCTGCCAACAGTGGTTTGGAGCTCCTGTGGACAGGGAGGAGCAGGAGGATAACTTGAGGCAAGGAGAGGCACAACCAAGGAGATCTGTGTTACTTAAGGACTGAGGCAAGGAAGGCTTAGATGAGAGTTTGGGGTGGAATTCAAAGCTGGGATGCTTAAAATACCACAAAATAAATTACTCTAAAAGAAAATTGGAAAGCTTTCATGTAGCCATAATGCCAAGAAGGCACAGCCCAAGATGAGGGAGGAGGATCTCATCATTTTGGATGTGACACAATTTTTCTCTCCCAGTGCTCCATTTATGAAGTGCTAGTCATTTTTCATTTCTAATGCTTGTCTTGGTTTTAAGTACCCAGCTGTAAATTTGCTGGGTGATAGCCTTTAGACATGTGCATATGCATGTGTGGACGCAGGTTTTTATAAGAGAGTCCAATTTTTAGCTGAGCCTCTAGAAAATACTGTAAGCCAAGATTCAATTTATCAATAAAGCATGATTGTAAAATTGTAGGCCTGAAAGACATGAAAATTATAAGACTGTCAACAGAAAAAAAGGAAAAATAGATTAGAAAAAGAGAAAAATAGAGAATATTTTTGAGATAAATATAGTGAAGAGAGCCTTGTCTTCTCTTTACCTATGTGTAATTTTGACTCCCATTAGGTCCTCAAGGATGTTTATACTAAAAGTTTTTGAGAATCTGGGTCTTACCCATAAGGAGTCTACATGTTTTTATATTATGTGTATCCTCGCTAGCCTTTTTTTTTGTATTTATGGTATTTGCAAGTGGCACCATAAGCAAGCGAGAGAGGGGGACAGTTTTTCTCCACTCTCTACGTATTTATCTTGTGTGTTTGGTAACATTTGGAACCAGACCAAAACAAATTTAAGTCAATACTCAGTTTTGTTTGTTCCCTTTATAGCCCATTTCTCCTCTTGGTTTGCGTGGGTATTTCCAATAGCGACAGAGAAGGGAAAATATTTCAAAGCAAAGCAAAACGTGGTTATATAACAGCAAACAAAGGCAGGAGGCTTCAAGGGGAAAATGTGACTCCTGAAAATAATTTTAAGAACTTATCTTTACGCAGGCTGCTACACACAGTAATATAATTACAGAGGTACGAACCCCCCACACACATACCAATGCACAGAGTAAATACAATTATATCAGTGCTTATATAAGCATAGCTTGTTTTATTATAGAAAGAGGAAAAAGATGTGAGGGTACTAAACTTGTGCATTGTACATCCATTATATTATTATTATTACTATTATTGTTATTATTATTGTTATTATCCCTTATTTTAAATACATTCTCAAACATTTTCACCCCTCATACACGCAGTCAAACTGGTACAAACAGCAGATATAGAGTAATGTTATCTTCCCTCCACCCCCACACCTCCCTTATTTTAAAGTTCTTTCTCCTCTGAGCTCCTAAATTATCCTAAGGTGGCAGGGTGGTCAGCCCACCCACAGGAGAGAGATTTGGTTCTCCTGATAAGCTGTTTATTAGTGGTTTAACTCCAAAGTGTGCACTTGGCTTTGTGGCAGCTGCTGCAGGTGACTGCAGAGCTCCAGCAGCTGTCAACACAGCCCACACAGCAGCACAATAGTTAGGGGAAAATCGCTGAAATTAAATAGAATATGTTGAGTTAAAAGCACTTTTCTAATTCAGCCTTTGGAGATGTGTGTCTTCCTAATGGCTTGTTGTAACTATGGGAACAAGGGCTTTCCCCTCTCCCCCAGGTTCTGCCTTTGACTGTGCTCAGTGCAGAGCTGCTCCTCGTCGCTCTTTGAGCTGGTGGAGACAGCAGCATAAATACTTCTATTGCAACACATGCGTAGCCTCCTACAGAGAATGAAAAGGCTGATTTTCTTCTTTGTGGCAGGCGCAGTGTTAGATAACACAGTTAACTGATTGTAATTGATAATTTGTTCCACCCAGGTTTATTGCCTTATTTGCTCCTTCCTTCTCTCCTTTCTTTTAAGTATGGAGGATCTTAAACCTATCAAGGGTTTTGATGTCTCTTGAAAAAAAAAAAACCAGCAAGGTTGGAAAGCATTTAGCAGCACAATTACTAATGTTAAATCAGTGTGAATTCAAATCATTTCACTTGCTCCTTTCGCAGCTGATACCAGGAATACAAATTAGAAGGTGAAACTAAAATTGAACTATTGAAACTGGAAATCATCAAAACAAAAGACTCTCGGTTTCAGACTGGGGAGAACAGAGACTGCTTTTAATACGGCAAGAAATAAAAAAGAGAGGGCCAGAACACGAGTTTAATGAGCACATTTTCTTTCCTTTGGAGGACTGGCAGCTCTGCAGAGTGTGACTGAAGATGGTTGCAAGGGCACAATGAGCTCTCTCACCCTTCTTCCTTCAGACATGATCAACACCCAGATTGCTGCTCAGCAAAGACGAGGAGCACAATATCTGCTGTGTCATGGACTATTCTCCTCCACATCCACCTCCTCCTGGAGAAGGGAAATGTACACACCAAGTACTGCTGAGTGCTGCTGCAGAAGGGTTGTGCTGCCGTTTGTGGGGATGTTGTACCTGAAAGGAGATGCTGCAGCCTTTATCTCTGCCCCGGGCACATCACTTCCTACATCTGACAGCGAAAGGATGCCACAGGAGTGGATTTTTTCTTCCTCTTATTTCTTTGATTTAAGCAATGTCATAGCTGAAGGAGAGCAAAACAGCTGATTCCTCTGAGTACTGCAATCATGCCCAGCTGCATTTTATGTGCAGTATCTCCCAGCCAGAGTCACTGTGCTCAAAGCTTTAGGGCTCTGTTTCCCTACTCTGTCTCCTGGCAGGGATGCACACAACCACATTTTCCAGTTTGCACTTCGTACCTTCCAACTTAAAAAGCAATTATTTTCTGCTAGCATTTTTGGTCTCGATTTTCCCTTCTATCTGCCATCTAATTTTACTTTGAATACTTTTTCACAGGGAAGTTGAATCAGATCAAATGAGCTTTGCATTTTGGTTTGAAGTTGATGAGTTCATTGTTATCCTGAGGCCTTCTCAGGACTTTTAAACTTGGGGTATGTGCAGAGAAACTACTTGCTTCACATCCCTGTATCTTCATCATGAGCCTTGCACTTCTTTCCAGCTTGTTGGTGACTAAGCTGTTGAAAGCAGGCTGTGGAGGAGGAGTGGGAGAGGCGGTGGAGAAGGGGCTTCTCCAGAGCCAGTGCCATGAGAACCAGCAGGATGCTGTGTCCTAAAAAGTCCAATTCACAGACTGCGTTGGGTTAATGCAGAGTCTCTCTAACAGATCTCATGTTTTATTGGCAGTTTAGCTTCTGTTTACTAATTTCTGAAACAATGGTGGAAAGACAGAGAAATGGTTAAGACTGAACTGTCTATTGCCGTCCAAATGAGCTGCCAGGTGAGCAACAGTAAGACGTAAGAAAAAGCAGTTTTGAGGCTAAATTTACCAAACTGTCATATGAATGTCCTGCCAGAGTCTCTCTTTTGACCTCTCTGGTTGTCAGAGTCTTCCTGAAAGCCTTAAGAAGCTCTTGTGGATGAACTTGCTATGAATCATAGAATAATTTAGGAGTGGGGACTCCTTGTCCAGCCCAGTTTCCTCCATGTATTCCTCCTGCTTTTTCATGATGCCACATGACCAGCATCACTCATACCAGGTGGCTCAGGCCCTTTCTACATGGCTCTGAAGTCACCCACCATAAAGCCACAGAGCATTTATGAGCAGCCCACAGGAAAAGGATTTAAGATGCTTCTCCAGCTTCAAAGTGCACCCTGTCTTGGGAAGCTCGGGAGCAAGGGAGGTGTAACCTAGGAGATTCTGCTGCCTTCTGCAAAACTGGAGACCATATGAAACCTTGCGTCTCAGCACCCAAAATCTCTCACCCCCGGCAGCAGAGAAGAGCTCAGTAGAGGTTTGCACCCCACGCCTTTTCCTGCAGATTACACAGTTTCCATAAATACCTCTGCACAGGAAGGCTGTGCTTCAGACTCTCGCACATCAGAGGGAATTTCGGGACCAGGTTAAGCAGGTGTGAAGCTACTGATAACTTCCACCTGCGCCCTAATCTCCACTTGTCTCCAGTGTAACCATATCACAGCGAGGTACACTCGGGGACATGTGTCGTGGTGCTGCTCCAAAGGTGCTCTGCCAAGGAGAAAATGTCTGTTTCATTGTTTGGCTGTGCATGACAGTCCATGGAGGAGCTTCTCTATATAATGTTTTAAATGAGGAAATCAGTGGAGGGGCCACCTTTCTCGGTTTAATTTGGTTTTTAATTCTTCACAAAGTTCCTGCTAAGGAATACTAATATCACAATGGAGAGCAAATCACTCCAGTGTGTCACACAAAGTCAAACCTTTTCATCTGACCTGAGAGATAATTCCTCTAAACAATATCACTATAGTCAAAAGAAATTATAATTAATTCATACAGAGAGAATATAATTAGCATTCTTAGAAAAGAACTGGCTGCTGATGTACTTACTGCCTTATGAAAAGATTTTTCTTTGGAGTGATAGAAATAAACTAAGAGGCCTGAAAATCCCTTTTTATTAGTCTCAAGTGCAGGATGAACACATTTACCACTTTCCAGGCAGTCTTTTGGAAGTTTAATATATGAAAAAGCCTTACATCAAATAAAAATACAGAGTTGACTATTACAGAAGTTGTGTCCTTCTGTGTTAATAGCTGAAGAACAAGCAATCCTCTCCATCTTCGTGTCCATCTATGCAGCCAAGTTCAAATTGATTCTTAGACTGATTTATAGATACAATGTGGAAAAAGCTGGGAGGCTTTTGCAGGGACACACTTATTTGTATCAACTACGATGTCATCAGCTGGGCTTGTATTATTTTTTCCCCAACAATCACACTGATTGTTCAGCAGAGGTAGCCCTACCCATAGTCCTGGTGGACATTTATTTCTCCCTTGAAATGTTTAAGCAGGAATTGTTTTAAAGATGGCAAAGAACAAACTGGGAATTCATCTGGTAGAGAAGGGCATTGATTCACAAACCACCTTGCTCTAATTTTGAAAGTCAACAGCAATAATTAGACAACAAAGCTTAAAGAATATGAAACAAGGAAATTTTATTACCATGCATTTCAATCAACCCATTATGGCAACAAGATGGTGCAACTTTCATGACCCAGAACATGCATTTGTGAGTCGTCATATTTGTCCAAATGCTTTGGCTAAAATCATTGTGATTTTTTTTTTATTTTCATAGGAAATGTTGAAATATTTGTTTAATATTGATCCAGCATTTTGCAATGACATTTTATTTTGAAATTTACCCTCAAGTAACACTCTAAAGGGTGAAAAAATGTAGGGCAAGGAAACAAAACCGATTTTTCTGATTCATAAGCAAATATCTAGTTGGACTTGGTATAAAAAAAGCATTGTTTTTGCTGAAGCACAAAACCTGTGGGCAAAATAGAACTCTACTTCCCCAATTCAGTTCATGAAAGTCAATTATTTTTACAGATTTATTTGTGACATAATACAATATTTGTGACACAATACAAATTAATCAGGCCTCAAAAGCTCAACTGACCTATTTGTTCCATAATTTCTACACTGTAGAAACCTGCTTGCTAGCACTGATTTTGATGAGTGAATGATGCAGTTCTGCAGGAATGTAGCTGGAATTCTCTTGTCCACATGTTCTGAATAAAGGCTTAATCCTCTTGTATTACTTCTCTATACAAACTGGCTGGGAAGGAGCAAAAACATTGCCTCTGTGTCTATTAAATTAGCTGAAAAAAAAACCCTACTGGCATGTTTGCAACATTATTTTAACTTTAATTTGTTTCTTCTGGCACCAAACAGGAGGGATGAGTAAAAGTGATATGAAGAGGTATCAAACATGATAAACAGCATCCCTGAAGTGTTCAAGGCCAGGCTGGGTGAGGCTCTGAACACTCTGGGCTAGTGGGAGATGTCCCTGACCATGGCAGGGAGATGGAACCAGATGATGTTTAAGGTCCCTTCCAACCCAAACCATTCTGTCATTGGATGAAAATCTTTCCTCATCTAGTACCTCAAAGAACTGACTTACACAGGTTATATATATATATATATATACACACACACATATATATATCTAGGGGTTTCTGATCACAGTCTGATCACCGGTCAATGCACTTATTGATTTCTTTGTGGTTTCAGGAAGTTGCCCAACAGGGTTGGATTCTCTTCTCTGTCGTGCTGCTCAGAGGAGCTGTAGTTTTGGTTTAATATACATCTACATCAGTTTAATTTTGGGGCTTTGGAGTGTGTCTCCCTTTTCATTCTTCATCCTAGAGACAACTCAAAGGTTTTAGATCCTAAATGTGTAGCACATGAAACCCAAACGAAATATGAGTATTGAGTGCAAGAAATATTCTCTGCAGGCCAGGTCAGGTGGGATGGAAAGTGTCTCTTTAGGCAGACATTTCTAGCTGTTTGCACAGGTTTTCAGATTTCCAGATTTTCCACTATCATTTAGTATCAGCATCCATTTAATCTTGCCCATGCTTTTCTTTAAGGGTGGACTTTTATTCATAGCTTAATCCCAGGAACTCCATCCCTAATTATTTGCCCAAAAGTGATGAGAAAGTATACATACACATACTATTTGAAAAAGTGACCCCAAAAGTGATGAAAGGAGATTTAAGTTCTTTATCAAATCAACTATTTTGTGAACAGTAAAAAACTGTGCACATACCAAACAGCGAAAAATGGTGTTTGTAACACAGCAATAATTGTTTTTGCTAGGGAAAATCAGGTGAATCAAGAAGTACTAAGATTGCAGACTGGTTTTGCTGATTGATCTCATGATCTTGGCAACTTCTAAGCAATACAGTTACTACTGCTGGCCTTTGAAAAAAGTTACACCTGTGCTGAAGAGCTACTAAATAACTAAAACCATACTGTTATTTTTAAAGGTCTCCTAATTCTGCCATTTCAAATCAATTTCAATCGTTTGAGGTTGTTGCCTTTGTGGGAAACATTCAGGATATGTTAATGCCGTTCAGCTTGGTGTTCTTCTATCCAGGAAGCTATTTTAGAAGTCATTTGACTCAGACAGAGTTTCACATAAGGTTTTACATATTTAATGCCATGTCTTGGTCTCCACCATGACTTAGCAATGAAGCTGCATTTCTAGTTCTCTTCTGTGGGTCTGTGTTTTCATTATGTGTGTTATAAAGGTGGGTAAAGTGCTGTGGAAATTTAAAATATTCTCTGTTTGCAAGGAGAACTTCATTCATAATGGATAGGGGATATCTTTATGCTACAGTCAGGTAGCAGATCTTTCACCAGGTGTTGCTTTCACCTTGGTAAAGCTGACCTTGGAGTGTTTACTGTCTGACCAGGTAGCAACTTGTCTCACTATGCCTGAGGGATGTGAGCACTTCCAGAGCACCTTTTGAAATCAGTGATCATTTGTGGAAAGTATTAAAACCTGAGATCTTAATGAAGTTCTTCATTAAGTACCAAGTGTATGAATTGCAATAAATCCTCAAGGGGGCATTTGAGTCTGGAGGAAGCCGAGGGAGAAAAAGAGTACAGGAGAGGAGACTTCGTCCAACTCAGTGTCCTTTTAGGGAACAGCCATTCTTTAGGCAGACCTTGTCAGAGAATCAGTTCCCATCTGACAGATGTGGAAACTACCAGAGATCTTTTCCCTTGATGGATATTGATAGACACTGTTTCAAGCTAGGAAAAAAGTATAGACGTATATTAAAAATTGAATTGCTGGTTTTACTTTTTCCTCTACAGCAGTCCCTCGTACACCTTGCTTAGTCTCTTAAGTTGGCTATACTGAATTATTTGCCCTTTACCATAAGGTCTAATAGAACCATGGATGACTGTGAGGTGTCTGGCAAACCATGGAGAAGAGGAGGAGAAGGAGAAGGAGAAGGAGAAGGAGAGAAGGAGAGAAGGAGAGAAGGAGAGAAGGAGAGAAGGAGAGAAGGAGAGAAGGAGAGAAGGAGAGAAGGAGAGAAGGAGAAGGAGAAGGAGAAGGAGAAGGAGAAGGAGAAGGAGAAGGAGAAGGAGAAGGAGAAGGAGAAGGAGAAGGAGAAGGAGAAGGAGAAGGAGAAGGAGAAGGAGAAGGAGAAGGAGAAGGAGAAGGAGAAGGAGAAGGAGAAGGAGAAGCCAACTAAGCTGTTGATGCCCAAAGCCCCAATTCAAAACCGATGCTAATATAAAGAGGAGCACTGAGCTGAGGCAGCTGGAAGCCTTTATGGGATCTTCCCAAGCCTCTCCTCTCTCTTTTACTTACAGATTGCTGACAATGTGAGCCACAGTCTGACCTGATCACAGTCTGATCACCAAGTCCCCGAGCCACCCTCATTTTGTGAGCTCACTGAGCTGTTCTGGGTTTCTCTCCAAATGCCAAACCCAGTGCTGGCCAGGTGAGCTGAGCTCCTGTTCCTCTGCACAGCTGGAGATCCGATAAAGAAGCTGACTGTCTGAGCCCTGAGCATCCTTTAGGCATTCCCACCACCCAGCTCGGACTGTCACAACACAGCAGGGGGACAGGAAAATGAGCAGGCAGGGTTCTGAGTTCACTCTTAGCTGTAAGCAAAGATACCTCTGAGCAGGAGAGAGGGAGAGGCAATCCAGTGCATATATTCTGTTGGCAAACTGAAGAAACACCCACCAGTATCCAATTCTGAGTGGATTATCCAGACGTTTCCTTGGATAGTAACACAGGTTTGGAAACCAAGCATAGTTAACCATATGGATTAACAAAGAAAGAGAGTACATATTGCACTTTAGATTCTTTCTGTAAATGCTTTAACACGGGCTAAACAATCATTAAACTACATAATCTCCCTGAAACTACAGCCAAGGTAGGATTAAGTCCTTGCAAGGGGAAGAAGGGAACAGACAAACCAGTCCCAGTGCTGCTAACTGATTGCACTTAAGGAAATATTTGTCACCATGGCTTTTTTGGGGAAGATTTTTTTCCCATTTGAGGCTCTTGCACAGCAGTGAAATCTGAGGGATGTTTCAAGAACCACCTTCTGAGAGCAGCTTCCTGCGAGAGGCATGTAGCATTCACAGGCAGATGGAGCTCAGTTAAAAGGCTTCCAAAAGCTACCAAACTTGCTTGGGTTCCTTGAAGCTAAAAGGAGGCATTAGAGAGACACAATGAGGCATTTCTGTATTTTCTGTTGTTCTGTATTATTCTCTACTCTGCAGCCATTTAGAAAAGTTCCTCCCATTAAAGGGTCCTTCCATTCCTTCTGCTGATGCCACATTTAAAGCCATGATCTCTCTGCAATAGGAAGTAAGGGATAGGAGGGTATGTGAAAGTAATCAGATCTTCAGAATTTTCTTTGTAAAGCTGATCAAAATCATAATTTCTTTTTAATTGTTTTCAGCTATTTTTAAATCAATATAGAGCTGACTGAAAACACTTCTGATAAAGAGAAAATAAAAATCTGAGGTATATAAACAGTCCAGAGAAAATATTAACGGTTTCTTTTTTAAAATGGGGGTGGTGGCATTAATTTTCAAATAACTTACAGAACAACTATGCATTTTATCATATCAATCTCTAAAGAGAAAGCTTATCACATTTCTCCACAGCATTGATTAATATTTAGTTCTTTGGAGTGCTCTAAATTCAAGCAACCAATTAAAATGAGTTTTTCTTCTGCCTGGTCATACTTGAATTTAATCTGATTTTAGCAGCATTGATAGAAGAAATTTCTCTTGATAATTCCTGATGTTTCGAACGTATTCAAAATCATAGAACCATAAAATGTTGGAAGGGACAACAAATGTTGGAAGGTCCCTTCCCTTAGATTGGAAGAGACCTTCAAGATTATATAGTTCCAACTCCCCCTGACATGGGTAGGGACATTTGCCACTAGACCAGGTTGCTCAGAGCCACATCCAACCTGGCCTTGGACATTTCCAGGGATGCTCTTTACCCAGAAAGGCTCAACAGGAGTGACACAGGTCAGATGCAAACAGATGGGCCAGGATGAAATAACAATGAAACACTAATAAACAGTGCACCCCAATGTTGTTGTGTCTTATGGGCACCGACCAAAAAGGAGCTTTTCAACCACCTCTGAAATTTCTGGGAAGTCCTCCCAGAGAAAGTGGACAATACAGAAACAAGTTGTCAGGAAGACAGCAAAACCTGGAACAGCAGTGTGGCTGGCATGTAAACTTGGCTTTACAACCCCAAACAAGAGCTGGCTGGGTGGAGGCATGACCATAGAAGTCATAATAACTGAACTAAGCTTAAGGCAACAACGTGAATCCATAAATTTTACATGGTTAGAGAAAAGGACAAGCTATGGTCAGTGTGATCAGAAATAGATAGCAGTGGGTGACGTCCTTTCTTTGCAAAGAGATTTATTCTTTCTTTGAAAAGAGATTCAAATCCCTAGCAGAAGTCAGCTGAGCACAGGTTAAGGGTCAGGAGGGTGCTCAAGCTCTCCACTGAAGTTACGTAAGGAGAGCATGAAAGAAGGTCACAAGGGGAAGGACCAGAGCCAGGATTTAACTTTTGGCAGTAAGGCTAAATTGGAAAAGATAGATCAAAGGACAGGGATAGAGAACATCAGTATGGGAGGAGAGAAGAAGAGGAGCCACTGCTTTTTAAGGAAGAATGAAGAAAGGAGCATCAGGCCACAACACTTTGCACCAACTTGGGGAACGGGAAGGAAGACAAGGACTTCTGCAGAGAAAACATTGGGCTGAGGGATATGGGTCTCTAAGGAAGAAAAGTGAAGAGAATCACTCACACTTAGGTTGGCTCTACTACTCCTTTCAGATGGGACATGAACAACAAACAACAGACAAGAAGTTAGGTGACTTGAGCAGGCACACACTAAAAAGGTGTGGATATGAATCATGGATTACCTGGCCAGAGAAGGGAAGAGATTGGGAGGTAAAATAAAGAGAAAGATCTCACAAGAAACTCTCCAGGTGTGTGAATTGTAAGGATATGAAGGAGGTGCAAATGGAAGCTCTGGACACACAAAAGGGAGAGGAAGGAGGAGGGAGAAGGATTCCAGGAAACAAAGCAGAGAGTAGTGAAAGCTGGGCTTAGAAAACATTGCAAACACACAAACCTGAAGATCCCCAGTGCCTACAAATGGCATCTTCTCTTTGTTTCAAGGAAGGTGCAGAGGATAGAACTGTTTTGACTTAGATCTCCCTTCTCCCTTGTTTTGCCTGCAGCTGCTGTTTTTCTGCATGCAGTACAGTGCCTATTTCAGAGAGGTGAAAATACCCTTTAGGATGGAGATGGCTATTGTCTACATTACACAGGCAGTTCTGCTCCTCCACCAGGCAGTTTGTAAAGAACAGCTTCCTGGCTAAAATGAATTTTTTTTTTCCTTGGCAAAAATATTATCACCAAATGCCTTTTCCTATTTTTCATTCAAGGCAATGGGCAAAAGAAAACTTCAGAAGTATCCATATGAATATTTAAAAGTAGGGAAAATAAACAGTCTAGATATGCTGCAATTCCATCTCGTTCCCACTGGCAAAATGATGTCAATACATCTCTCCAAAGAGCTGTTACTCTGGCATTTATTGGTCCTCGTCAGCTGCTGATTGGAGGGGGAGGGAGGTAATGTTCGAGAAACCAGCATATTGGAGGGGTCCCATTTCGTGCTTTGGGATTTGGGTTTGCTCACAGCGTTACCAATTCATTTCTCCTTGCCCACGTAGGTTCAGCACTGAATCAGATTCGTCTGTGCCTTCCCTTCCCTGTTCTCCCATTACTGGAGGAGGCGACACGGTGAGAAGTGTGAGCCCAGGGTGATTAAAGGGATTCCAATTCCATGCATCAGCAGCTCCTCGGGAGGCCGGTGACTTTATTTGCTCTTATCTGTGAGCCATTTACACCACATTTAACCCACTTTCTGACAGAAACAATACCCTGCTTAATTCTTCCCGCTCAAGTGGAAGTTTACTGGGGATTGTGAAGATAACATTCAGGTTTTTAAAAGCATCCATACTATTCCCAGCGTTTTAGTTTGGGCTGAGAGATTGTTGGGTTTTTTTATTGGTTTGTTTTTGGGTTTGTTTTTTTTCTGGAAGGCCGAAAGTCACTGCTCAGCTGTTGCCACTGCTCTCCTCTTTCTCGTGCCTTCCTGCTCTGACAGCTGACAAATGGCACCTCCTGTGCTGTTTCACTGGAACTCCTCCTATCTCTTACCTGTATCCTGTAGCACATCAGACTTGATAAAGATAAGGGAAGCTTTCCTTTTTTAGCGCAGGAAATGAGAGTGGTTCAGTGGGTGCAACAGGAACAGCTCACAGTCTGCAATACACAGCAGCCTGAACTCGTGAATTATGTCTAGTTTGTCCTCTGAGCAGGCAACAAGATCCAGGGCTAATGGAGAGCCTGAAAAGAGCTGGATTCGGGAGCTGTGTTATAAGTGCAAATTGTATTATTGGCTTTTTGCAAATAGCAAAATGAATGTCATGTGTAATGAAAGAAAACAAAGTGGTATGGATATAGTTTGTTTAAAAAGTAGTGTGATTTCTTAGGATTATATCATGATATGTAGAATGCTTTTTTATGTAGTTAACTGAGGATAGCAAAGATAAGCAAGGAAGTTCCCCAAATTCCTGGACTATCTGGTTGAAGATAACAAAGACAGGCTTCAGACTCTGGAAGGAAGAATTTATCAATCAGAAGTGGGACACAGGATGACCAAAGGATGTGGTCAGCAGAACTGGACTACAATGGGTTATCAAATTTTAAACAGACCTGCAAGAAGGAAAAGTAACCGGATAGGGGGGACTTGAAACCCAAGAGATGCCAAAAAAGGAATATTTGAATGATGCATAGAAATCTAAGAATATGTATGAGACTCGGGCATTTAACAGAAGAGGTTTGTTAGCTAAGGTGTGCCTCTGGCATCGTGCCAAGCACCCGGCCGTATTAACTCTTTGCTTTATTTCTGTCTCCTATTGTCCCTTTTATTAAACCCCTTATTAAACCTTTTAAAATTTTACCAGGAGTGAGCCTTGTTTTTCACAGCTGGATTCTCTGGATGCTAGAGAGCTGGAGCAGCCCTGCCCTGAGGCATTTCTGGTGCAAGCCTGGGGAGCGTGGGGCTGTCGGGGAAAGCTTTGATGGCAGAGTGGAACACATCCCTTCCACGAGAAATTCCTCCGGCAGAGATGGGGGTGCAAAACCTGCCCAGCTTCCCATGAAAAGCCTTCCCCAGGCCACCCTCAGGAATGTCTCTGCTGTGGCACAGCGAAGGGCAGAACGAGACCTGCTGGGTGTAAAACAAGCCCAGCAATCCCAAAAGCGAAGAGCAACCTCCTCAGTGAGGTGACTAAAGAGGGACGAATAACAGATAAGGGGCTTTGCAAGTCAAAACAAATTTTACTGGCTTTGTTCAATGTGATGGGAGACTGGGCAACTGCAGGGGAATTATGCCTTGCAATAATGTAATAGAATGTAGGCAAGACACGTTTCAAATGGCCACATGAAATGAGAAAATGCAGGAAAATGAAAAGGTTTTACTGAAATATTTCACTTTGACCAGAAATCACTTGCCAAGTTTTGTCATTACTGAATAGCTTTGTATTAACTAAGAGCTGTGGTTTTCTTTGAAATAAAAATTGCTGAAGTCCAGCTGTGACGTGGTTTCTGCTACTAAATATTTCTAAATCAGTGGATATAGCAAGTCTCAGCTCATATGTAACCAACAAAAAAACCTGATTTGCTTGGCACAGCTGAAAGGCAGTTATGAAAGAAGTTATGGGGAGAAAACCACTATTTCGCCTAACAACCAAAGGTTCTGAATATTCTGTGTCTTGATGTTATCTCTTCTTTAACCTATTCAATATTACCACATAAATTCCCTCTCTGATTTCAACAATGCTTTCAGCAAATATTCCAGAGTTAAAAGTAGAAACCTTGAACAATTTATTCATAACCTTAGCCTCATTTTTTATTTGCAAAGTATCAGCGAATACATTGAGTATTCACAAATGTGGTTATTGCCAAGAATTTTTCAATTAATCCTTCAGTGTGCATAGCAAGTATTCATAGGATTTAAATTTTGAGCTTTTGTTATGTGATTTTCTTCATTTGGGTAAGTCATTTCTTCATTTTGGTATTCTGGCTCCTTAACCCATGCAGGACTTCCCCTTGCACAAGAATTTGTGGCAGCATGTCTTTGTGTGAGCAAACTTGTGAACGAAGATTCACAGATTTGTAATTATCAGCCAACAGCTGATCAGCACCAAATTAAGCACTCTTGTAAACAGCACTTCTGACAGATTTGGCTATAGCAGTTCTTACCAGATTCAGTGAGATTTCTGTTGTACAGGTGATGATGGCTCTTTTGTGTAATGTCCTAAACATGTTAATAGTGCCTTTCTGGGACCAATTTTTTAAAGGTATTTCAGCATAACTAGTTGCAGGTTTACCTCCAAGTAAGACATGAAAAGACTAAACTGACCAAGTTTTTAATCTCTTTATCAGGAACTGCAGTGATATGAATAGTGGGTACAAACTTGAAAGAGGAGAAATTTAGGTTCGATAGTAGGAAGAAATTTTTACTATGAGGGAGGTGAAGCACTGGCAGAGGCTGCCCAGAGACGTTGTGGATGCCCCATCCCTGGAAAAAAAAAGCAGCAGGAATACAAAAACTCCTTTGCCACAACATTTCTCAGGTCATGGAAAGCATTTTAATTTGTCCAGGCTTTTTTTTTTTTTTACCCTCTTTTCCTTTCTGTGCCACTTTATATTGCCATTCATTCTTCGATCTCTCTCCCCTTTCACGTAAATGATTTGCCCTGACACCAATATAACACGGAGTAAATGAATCACTGCAGCAGTCATTATGAAAATATAAATCACTGGTTATCTGTTCCTGCATGTGTAGGCAGACAATATATTCAGTAATAAACCATGTGCTGCAATGGAGAGATTTATCTGCTGTGTAATCTTTGGGAAACTGCTTGCTCCTAATATGGATCTGTGGAACTGTGATCTCACTCAGTATGAGGTGGGTGTGGAGGAGCAAGATTGGTTTCTGTTCTCATAAAAGAAAAGAATGTAGCCAAAAATGCATCCAGGCCAGAGTGAAAAACAAAACAATATTCCACAGAGGATTAAAAGGAAATGCCAAGTCAAGAGAAAGATAAAGCCATAACCCACAGAATGTGGAGGAAATCCCTTAGTAACAAACAACTTCCATACAGTCTCCCAATATCCAAGAAGAACCAGGGGCAACAAGCAGGAATAGTGGAAAAAAAAAAAGTATTATGTCTTGAATTGCCCCTCTGATTATATTCCAAATAATGTAGATTATCCCCAGAGGCAGAAAAAGAACAGATGTGAACAATAATAATTCCCAAAAGATAAAGTCTATTAAAAAATTCCTCCAGGACTTCTTACCATAGTATCTCCCAGAGAAAGCAAGCAGCTGGGGAAATCCTCCAAGCTATTTGTCAAAGTGAATCACCAGCTTGATTTGATGTTGATTGTGGAGAAGGTAAGGCTCCCAAACCTTCCCTCACCACCCAGCCATACAGAGGAGGATGAGTTTTGCAAACAGCAGAAGTAACAAACACAGAGGCAGCAGATATTGGCCATTGTTACACCAGTAGTGCAAGGGCAGAAATGGGCCCTGTCTAAACCCACCTGGCACTGCAGCACCTCCCTCCCTTAATGTGATTGCCAGTCCGATGTGTTCTGCAGATGGAGGGAGGTGCCCACATTGCCCCCTGAATGGAAGCCCTTCCCTCATTTTCAGTGTCTGGTTTATAACCCGTCAGGGAGCAGCGCTAGGAAGGTGCTCAGCCCTTGACAAGCTCAGGCAGAAAGTGAAGATATGAATCTCTGAGGTGTCATCCCAATGCCATCGGAATGTGCCCTTGCAAGTCCCATCAAAATCAGCTGGAAAACTCTGTGTGTGCCCACGGGAAAGGCTTTGCTGCTCCATTCTTGGAGCAGCAGCTGGAAGGCTGAGAACAGCTGGTGGCAGTACCTGATACTGGCACAGTGGAAACATCCAGGGAATTTGGGAATACCCTCAGACTTTTTGCAGTGGCTGGACACAAATAAATGGTTAAATATGTGTATGATGACTGAGAACACTACCCTACACCCCTGAAAACCAAATTTAATTTAACTAGAGAATACTCCATTGGAGAAGTTTTCTGCATCAAAAGGTGACATGACCACAAAATCATGTGTATGCTCATGAGGTAAAAAGAAAGTTTCTGGAATATTTAATTCTTTTATAATTACATTTGATAGAGAATTTTTTTTAGAAATAGATTCTTTTGTTTTTCACATTTAAAACCGTTGAAACTGAATACAAAAGGCATCATTTAATGGTAGGAGAATAGACAATTTTAAACTTCCACCTCCTCTGTAGTACTTTGATTCCTGGCAAGATGAAAATTGTGTGAATAAGGGGGGAAAGCCTTAGCACCACATATTTCCTACATTCTAAAGCACAAGAACAAAGAAGAGGGCTTTTTGAGAAGAAATTTCTGGAACATCTGAGGAGGAAAATAGTTTTGTCTTTGAAGTACCTGATCCTATTTAAGCATCAGATCTACATTTTCTTTATCTTTTGATTTTCCAAACTGAGGGATGAAATGGAAATGATAATTTTCTATCTCCTGCAGCATGCTCGAGATAACAGAAATCGCAGCTTCAAAAAAAAGAAGACAAATGATGACAGAATTGATCCATGACAGTTCCTTAAGTATTATCAGGAGGTGGTAAACCCTGACAGCACTTTGTAGACCACCCTGTGTGTCTCCTCTGGCAGCAGTTCTCACTCTCTGAGGCTTCTCCACAACTGCCATTTACCAGTTACCTCTCCATTTGAGGAAATCAAAATTTTTGTGAAGTGCAGAGGCACAGAGCAAGCTTTAGCAGGGGTCAGTGAGGTGCTTATGATCAGTAACAACTAAAATACCTCAATAATATTTATTTCAAAAGGAGGTTGAAGTTCAGTTATAGTTCCTAAGTCCTTCGAAGGATCAACAACGAAAGGACAATAGGAAGTCCTGTGATACCACAGTACAGCCCTAGGGGCTTTCTGACCCTTCTGCTGGAGAAAAGGAGAAAGGATGCAAAATCTTTCCCTTCAACAGTTGGTGTTGTGCTGAGATTCCACACAGAAAATAACTAGGCACACACAATAATTACCTATAGCTATAGCTCTGAAAACCAGCCCAGTTTCTCTTGCAGGTAACATCATGCCCATCCTTTAATTCTGTGTTTTGCTTATGTAGTTGTGTCTCACAAACAAGTGGGATCCCAAGTATCACTGAAGTTTCATTGAAGGGGGTTTTGGTCAAAGGGAAGTTTCTCTACTACACCTAATCACAACTACTCTTTATCAGGAACGCACTTGCCACTAGTGGGTGGGAAGATGTGCTAAGTGACACCTGCTTGAAAACACTGAAATGTGTTTTATCACGATTGATTGCTTAATCAAAGGTATTCTGTAAAAAAAAAGACAGATCTCTAAAGGTTCCAAGAAGGAAATACTTGAGTGAACACTCGTGGATGATTTATACTAGTCAGCCCATAACAACAAGCATTTCTCCTACTCCTGTTTGCACAGTTTCACATCCAATTTATATTGCAGTCAGGTAATGTGACTTGCCATCTGCCCACACAGGACGGACAAACATTTGTTTTCAAGCAGCTGTGCTGGTGGTAAGGTTACCACCCCGGCTCCTGTCCCATTTTTTGCTACCTGTTAGCAAAAACCAGACTGCTTTTCTGATTGCTCCCCAAGCAATTGAGTTAAAATGACCTCTATGAACAAACACCTGCCGCTGGATTTCCTTGAGCTGGCCCTTCCCATTTGGACGGAAGCGAGCTGGGGAGAGTTCCTGTGAGGTCCTGTGCTGACAGGTACAGAGCAGCAGCCTCCAGCTGCAGCACAGCACCAAGGAACCGAGGGCAGGCTGAGGTGAAAAACCCTGCCTCCCCTGGCCAGGCTGGTTTTGCTTCTTTTTCAAGGCTCCATACCAGGAAAGAAAGGAGTCACAAGTGCAGCTTCTGTTCTTCATGTTGTTTATTAGGTTCTTATCTCAATTTCTGTGTGTTGCTCCTGCCTGAGCTCAGCACAATCAGAATCACACTGCAAGGTGGTCAGAAGACCTTGAGTACAGACTGTTTTAAAAACTTTTTACCCAATTAACAGTTCCAACGCAAGATATTTTCAACAGTGTTCCAATAACTACTAATTCTAGTTAACATGTTTCTTCTACCCTAGNAATTTTCTGTGGTGCACGAAACAATTATCTCTTCATTTCTTTGGTGCTCTCACCTCACTCAGAAGTGGCAGTAAATGCTCACACGGACTTATTTCACAGGCCAAGCCTTTTTGGGGAGCTTCAGGGACAAAATATATCCCTAAAGGATCAGGAGAAGTTCTTTGGCTTCCCTGGGTTCCAACACTGAGGGGAACATCCTTGTCCAGCAGCAGGGCTCAGCCTGGAAGAGTGCCTGTCCACATCCAAAGCATAAAAGTGTTCATAAATATGATCATGTCAGAGCACCACATTGCACTACATAAGAGCAATTGTTTCTTTCTCATTCTTCTCTCACAGAATGCTATTACTGTGGTAAATGCTTGAGTGAAATTCATGTGTATTTCCCGATATTATTGAAATTTGTTATTATAAGATGTGCTTGGTGGCACTTTTTTTTCATTTCCTTTCCCCTTTGAGGAAAAAAACAACAATCAAGACTTTATCTTCTGACAAAGACTTTATCAAGTGACAAATTAAAGTTGTTTTTTTAAAGTGGCCACTTAAAAGTGGAAGAAATCTCTCTCTAAGTTCTACCTGTGTGTACACAGAAGAAGTCATAAGTTCTGCAGAGCACATTTCTTTTTTGCACTTTAAATCAATAGGCTGGGCTTTTGCTGACATTTTATTCCACAAAGTGACGATACATTTTTTGTATGTAGAATTTTTTTTTAAGTCAGTTCCTTTCAAAATGGACATTCAAAGATACTAAAGGTGTCCCTGCCTGCACTAAAGGAAACTGGCTTAACTCATGCCTTCAACTAGTATTCCCTAGCCCTAAAACCTTGCTGCATTTTAAAACACTGATTGGTTGTTAGCAGAAAGATGAGGAGATTCATGCCATCCTGGAAGAATTCACAGTGCATATGGTCTTTTCAATGAAGTGAGACAATGGCTCTTGGTGTTTGATCTTCCTGCAGGTGATATATATATATCCAGCCTGAATTGCAGCTCCAGCACAAACCTGGGGAAGTTCTGCTTTGTTGTGCTGTCCCAGCCTTTGCTTTCTGCTCCCAGCACCTCCCAGATGCATCTTCTGCGTGGTAGAAGGGTCTGACCACAAACACTGCACATGGCTTGAAGACATCTGCTAGACTGATCCCACTAGACTTCTGAAAATTCATTTTAGTCATCTTTCTTCCATAATAATAAAGAATCTGTACTTTTTGGACACTTCAGGGTATTTTTTTTACACTAGAAACGCAACTATTCTACAGTTGTACACATGCAAGTGACTTTCCAAAGTAGGGGCCTCCTTACGTGCTGTGTGGGGGAGAAAGGATGTCAGACAACTATCTGAGCCTTGGCTCTTTGGTGGATGCAATGTCTAGACAGAGGGGGCAAAATGAAGCCACTGCTATTAACTGGAAAAAAAATCTATGAATGGAAAAGATGTTATCAAAATCATGCCCATGATAACAAGTCCAATATATTATTCTAACCTTGAATATTTCATTAATTAAGTATTTGAGTAATTACTCTCTCTCATTGCCCTAAATTTTTCCATTCTGCACAGAAGCAATAATGTCTGTCCAGAAGGAAAGACCTCTGCTCAGAAGCATTTAGATAAAGTCTGGGGAGTTGCTGTCCTCTGTCCTTACAGTAGAGAAGTTTATAAAATTTTTGATCCATTTTACACCTCTATTCATAGAAGTATTTGGATCTATTAATTTCTAATTTCCAACTGTGGGGATGACAGAGCCCTAATGCTAGGGCCTTCTCCACAAAGTCTCCATTCACAGATTTGAAATTCAGAAGGCTGTTTTATTATTTCATTTTATTTCATGAAAGCAAATAAAGATACAAAAGGTGCAAAAATCAAGAAGCTTTTCTGTCTCTCTAGCAAGCAGCAGCTCCAAGAGATTGTCCCTCTGTGTCTCTCTCTGAACAGCACAGTGTCCCACAATATCTGAAAACAAACAAAGATAAAGTTTTTTCATTGGCCAAGGAAAATACATTATCAAAACTTTCGCATATTTACATTCTTTGTTGAAGGTTTCTCCCAGGAATCTGCAATTGTTCCCTTTAGAAATGGAGAAGTCTTACAACTTTAAGAAGAAACTGCTTTTTTCAAGCTTGTTGCTGAGATTTCTCTAAGATCCACTAAAAAGTCAGCCCACACCCAGCCAGAGGAAGAATTATTCCAAAGTCTTTCTCCCAGGCCTTATTTTTGAAGGGAGTTTAAAATTATGGGAATGGAACTTCTCCTCATGGGAGAGGAAGCCTAATATCCTTGCCTGTTTTTCTTCAAAACCTGATATAATTCAGTCCCAGGAAAGCTCCATCTCACCAGCAGAGAGCTTGATTTTAATGAATAAAGCTTTCTCTTTAAAGAGTGATGTGTGTCTGCAAGAAAGGTCTTGGCTTTATAAAATGAGGCCTTGGAGAGCAGAACCCACTTGAACCACAAGCTCACCACAGGCTTTGGCTGGAGGATGCTTTGGTACGGCAAGGGCGACCTGTGGAAACATGTTCCCTTTGTGCTCCTGCAGCTCTTTTCCCCTTTTCAGCAATAAATACTGTGACAGACAGACACCACAGTGGTCAGAGCCAACAGAGCTCGTGGAGCAGTTACACAAGCTGCTCGAGGCTGAGCCAGCAGTCTGCCACAGCCATGACCTTAAATAGCTTTTCTTTCTGTGCCAATCCAAGCCATGGTGAGACTGTACAGCAGATCTGGCTTCAGGGCTGCCAGCACAGGAGCAGAAATGCTGTGGCCACATAACACCAAGCATTGATCCAATATAAATTCACTCTGTCAGCTCAAATCTGCTGAAACAATACCAAGAGGTTATGTTCATACAGGCAGGCTTCATTCCGTACCGTGTATTCACACCACTCTGTGCCCCTGAACATGTTTTGTCAGTCCTGCCAGAGTCAGCAGGAAACCAGCACAGACCTCTCCTCTCCTCTCCTCTCCTCTCCTCTCCTCTCCTCTCCTCTCCTCTCCT
>VZRF01008959.1:146225-218597 GCA_013396875.1 Vireo altiloquus
CCTCTCCGAACCTCTCCTCTCCGAACCTCTCCTCTCCGAACCTCTCCTCTCCTCTCCGAACCTCTCCGAACCTCTCCGAACCTCTCCGAACCTCTCCGAACCTCTCCGAACCTCTCCTCTCCGAACCTCTCATTTTAATTTCCACTTTGTTTCTGTCTCCCTGTATTTAACACAAGCTGCTATTTCCCTACGAGGTGGTCTGGGACTGCTGTCCCCCTGGCCACCTCCCACACTGCCTGAAGGGCATCCAAGAGAAAGAAGAGAAATAAAATCAAACATTTCTGATCATTTTCACTTGGACTAGAACACAGACCTGAGGATCACTGGCATGGTATAGTAACTAGAGGACATTTACAAATATTTAAAGATTTACCACTTACATAGAGTTTTTGACTACTACACATGAATGACAGTAACCACAAGCACGTAGTTCACTGCTTTCATTTTAGGGACAGAATTGTCTTATATCCAGAATAACATTAGGATAATTTCCTGAAGGAATAAACCCACTAACACTAATCAAAGGAAAAAAAGGCCAAACCCTAAACAAATCATAAAATATGCATAGTTCTTCAGATGCAACTCTTTGTACAGCAAAAAAAAAGCCTTGAGCACTAACGTGGACACATAACTGCACCTAAAGGCTTCATGATCCTGATGAATTATTTAATCACAGAGAAAACAGAGATCTGAACAGGGTTCAGCAGATCTCCTTGTCTCCTTTAGGGGTCTTGCAGTCCTTCTCCTCTTCAGTGGCATTGGTATTTTCATCTCTGCCATCTGCCTCTGCCCTTTCTGGCTCACTCCCCGTTAGAGGAAATGTGTCTCAAATGTGATTGAGAACAAAAGTTTCTCTGTACGTGCTGGAATGAGAAGTTCAGGAGTGGTTTAGGAAGGCACAGTCATGTCCCTTCTCATCACACTGATAAGTATCCCACTCCTAGATCCAGCTATATAATACTGATTTTCATTTTTGATTTCAGAAGAAAAAGCAGAGCAAATTCAGTCACAGCATTCAGGAAACATTTACCACCATCAAAATACTAAAATCCTCTTTTGATGACAGACTTGTGTCCAGTTGCATCAATAGTTCTCCATACAGACCATTCCCCTGAATAAATATTAACTTTTCTGCTCAAGCATCAACCAATTATTCACATAAGCCTCATTCCTAACATAACGACACTGGCAAGGAAAAGATAACACACAAACCAAGTATTTTCAAATCTACCCTGGCAAACACTTTGTGTCCTTTATGGGATGATTTGCTGTGGTGTGTTGCGTTACTGTACCACCATTACTTGTTATATTACTGCATTTGGAACAGGCTGTCAGCAGCAGATGGACTATTACTGATATGCAAGTAGGTGAGATACAGTGGCTGCACAAATTAAATCATTGTATGCAGATCTCTGTGCTGGTTTCTCCTCGGTAGAGGGCCATAACAAAGTGGTAGGAATTCCTCAATGTTAAATCACTGCTGATTTTTTATAATGCAATATAAAAAGTAATGCAAACAAAAATTACTGGTGAATCAAGGTTGTGAAAGCTATTTCTATGCATCGTTAGTGTACGTATTTACAATAAGATAAAAAGATGCACAGGGATTCAGCCGTGAGGCTCCCATAGGGGAGACATATGTGGAATAAATCTGTGCACATCTTACTGCAAATTTACTTAAGTTTTAAAGTGTTTGGGTAGCTATATGGCTTAAATTTACATGTAGAGTTTTAATGGCTAGATTTGGCAGATTTTAATGCTTTAAATTAGACAGGAATGTATTCTTTGTCTCAAACGTGAGGCCTAAATAGCATTTCCCAGTGCAGCTGGCTTATTAACAAAACTATGCAAAACAAAGCCAATTATGAGCCTTTTTCTTGCCTGATGTCAGTTACAATGGGGTCCTCTGGTCATATCCAGTCTGTAATGAGGAGGAGGTGGGATCAGCCTGTGGACAAAGAGCATCCTCACAGATGGTGAGTGAGGCAGAGGCACATGAACAGGCTGTGCCTCCTGTGTTTGCTAAGATGGGGATCCATCCAGAATGCACAAGCAGCCCCTGCAGAATTCAGTCACCTACAGGGAAGGGAAGGTGGCTCGGTGGTCCAGCTCAGGATTAATTATTGGTGTTTATAAATTGCCATCATGAGTGCTCACACCCTCACACACTCATATGCTGGGGAAGGATGCTGGCTCATAGCAGTGTCAGCAAGTTCCTGCTGTCTCTTCCTCCCTGCTGTCTCTTCCTCCTTCTCTTTGTGTCTTCAAGAATAACTCCTGAACAAGTTTCATAGAGGCTATACCTTTGGGGCAACTCAGCTTGGCTTGCCATCTCTCCATCTCTCTGCATCGCTTATGAATCCCAACAGCAATTTGAATCCCCAGAGACAGAGAAAACTGTGAGGAGGGTACCAGTGGATCATGGTTTTCAGGGATGGACACCTCTGCAGGCAGCACAGACACAGACACACCTGTGAAGCCTGGGCATCCCTGGCCATGTCAGAAAGCTGTGGAAGTGGCTCATCCCCAGTAACGTCTGCGCTGCTCATCTGGCTGCGAGCACAAGTCGTGCTGATGCAGACTGGGAGAAGCTGGGAGCTGGGAGAAGACCATCTCCCTCTCTTTTATCTCAGTCAAGAAACAGCCCAGCCATGAAATGAAGCTCTGCATGCCTGATTGCCCAGGAGAAGGATGCAGCCCTGGCAGGCCAGCACAGCCAGCAGCAGCAGCCTTGAATCTTGGCTGGATTCAGTCTGGGGTGGAGAACCCAGAAAAGTGCACAGGCACATGTGGAGCAATGACTCACAAAGTAATTTGCTTTGTCTCCTCTAATGGGCAGAGAGGATCTGTAGGGCCTCTGCCTCCCACTCTGGTCTCTAACTGAGTCAGAAAGCTGACTATATCGGCCTCCTGCAGGCTGTATCACGGGGGAGTGATGACAGCCCTCTTCGAGATAGTTGAGTTCTCAGAGCCATGGTAACAACGCTCCTAATTAAAGGACACAAAAAATGAGCAGTGTCTCCCTCCCACTCTTTCATATGCATACACACACACAGAGAGAAAGCCCAGAAATGGATGATGCAGCACTTCTCCTGACCTGAAGGATTCACCAGCTCCAGGAAGGGAGAATGTGCATGAGGGCAGCCTCCAGCCTTCTCCCTGGAGCAATGTCTCTGGGGTTTCCTGGCAGCAGGACTGCACCAGCAGGACTGCATTTCCACAGAACACATCAGACCGACTTTTGGCAACGAGGGTGCACCAAACTGTAAAATTCAGCACCCTTGTCCTTAAAATTTCCCATTGCATTTTCTGCAAGGTGCCCAAAGTATGCCTGGGATGTGACTGTAGGTGCCATCACTGAAGGAGAATCACCTCTTTCCCAATGAAAGTGAGCCAGGTTCAGTTTTTGCTTATGCCTCCAGAACACAGAGTTTATGCTGATCAGATCCCACAGAGGATTTTAAAGTGTTTTCTCTCTCCTTCCTAGTTAATTTTAGTGTTGTTTCTACCGTGATGCAGCCAGGCTCTGCCCCTGCTGAAAAATGCTGTACTATGACACCACACACAAACTTCTTCCTCCAGTGCAGACTCCATGAACCGAGACCTTCTCAGGTACCTAAACTTCTGTACCTTCACGCAGAAGTTCAGTGAAGACCTCACAAGCCTTCATCACTTCAATCCACGTAATCATCACACAAATATAAACCTCTAACTTTACACGCTGGACTCAGGTTATGCCTTGCTGGTAGACTTTGCCACACAGCAAATTCCCCTTTCCCATTTTGAGCATCCTCATAAGTACCTTGTCCCTTCCTAGAGAGAATAATTAATTTCTCCAGCAGGCTTCTGCCTGTTTATGCCGTACATCCCATTTGAAATTAATTACCCATATTAAAGTTTTCGAGCTAAAAATAAAACATCCCCAAAGATGCTATCTATGCCCTTAAAAACACTGTTTGTGCTGGCATGCACAAATTCTCCCTTTTCCACCAAGAGTAGCCACCGGGCTCATTTCCTCTCTCACAGTTCTCGCCTCCCCCTGGATTTGCATCCCTGCAGGAGCCCAGGAGCTGTTTAACACACCGTGGCTCCCCTCAGCCAGCACCTTGTTGCAGCAGAGCACTGAACACCCACTCAACTCCTCAACTTCTCGTTCCAATGGAGCCGTGTGGGAAAGTGGTTTCCTGGGGGAGAACGTAACTTAATGCTGTAGAGTCAGTTTTGCAGTAAAAGCAATCACTGATGATACTCGAGGGGATTTTTTTCCCTTATTAAAAAAAAAAAGCAAAAAAAAAAGCACCAAAACTGTTATTTAGAACTGCTGCAAAAATAAAACTGTCCTCCAAAGTTTTTAAAAAGGACCCTGTATGTTAATTTCCTGTGAAGGCGCAGTATATTCTTAATATTATTAAGGAAAGTATCATAAATAATATGCTACCATTCAAAACCTAAAGAATCCACCATTTCAACATTGACTATTGTCATACATGGGGATCCTAAGATGCTCTCAATCCTAAATGTTAGGGGAAAAAACCCACAGCTTTTCCAGATAGTATACTGAAACTAGCTTGTGGATGAAACATAAATAATCTTGTTGTTTTAGCCTGATGAATTTGGGTAGGATTTTTCAAAATGTAAATGATGTCTACTGTATGAAAGGCCATTCTGCATCGGAGCAGAAGTCCATTTGGTTCTGTCTCTGATAGCTGGTTTTCCCAGGGGAAGTGGAAGAGCAGGACAAGGACATGTGATATTCTCCTCTCATATTCTTCCAGTCTCCAATTGTTTTCAAGTAGAGACAGCTGCTCTGTTGGAAGTGGTTTCTGTTTAATTACTAGCACACAGTGAATTTATTTCATATGCATTTGTCCAGTCTTGCCTTGAACCTGTGTCAGCCTTTGAAATGTCTTGCTAAGTTATCCCCAACAAATAGGAAGGCTTTCTACTTTTTTTTTCTTTTTCTTCTTTTTTCTTCCTTTTTTTTTGTTTATGTGCTCAATTGTTTTAAGGAAAATTGAGATCTAACATGAGAAGTGCGTAGTCAGGGCTTCAAGGACTCCATGTACTGTAGGAGCTGGAAACACAAGAGAAACAGGGAACAAACCTTCAAGGCATAAGCCAACTTCTGACCAGGGAAGTTTAGCAGAAAAGTGAGCTAGCATTTTATTCCATAACTCAGTACTGATCTGCTTCTTGCAGATTTATTTGAGGCATTTGGTGCTGGTCACAGCAGAGGCAGGTGACCAATTGCACAGACCTTAAATAGGAAAGTTTCTGCGTTCCCATTTGAACAGTTGGTTTTATTTATTAATTAAGTGAAGAAATATGCAGATTTCACAAATGGTTGGTGTCCTTCCAGAACTAAACTTCTGCCATTCAGACAAGCAAGTGCTTTATCCATTGACTTAAAGTATACTCCTTCTCTTATTAATCTCTGGCAGGGAAGTGCACATCTCTTCCCATGCTTTCTCCTTTTTCTGTCTGTTTTCAAGCTTTCTCCAACCCTGTTGGCTGTTTTGTAAGAACAGAAGCCCTGATAAAGCATTTTAAAAAGCTATTATCCTGTTTGGCTGCTTTGTGTCCCTCCTCACCCACTTTTTTTTGCTTCTTTGGGAGCAGGAACTGTCCTGGTTCCAATCACTGATGGACAAAACTGGGACTAATTTAAACGTGCCACTGGAAACACTTGGACAATTTTGGGTGGAAAGCTGGGATAAATGCTCGTACCCTGCCTCTCCTCAGTGCTCTGACAATCATCTGCCCGACCCTTTGTGGAGCAGCGCAGGCACAAGGAGTTTGTGGAGCAGTGTTGGAGTCTAGGAAAAGCTTGGGAACTTTTCCTGCTCCTCTGGGTGTTTGTTTTACCCTCAAAGCTCCTCAAAAAAGGCTTGGCCTGCGAACCAAGCTCATGGGAGCATTTGCCCCCACTTCTGGGTGAGCTGAGAGCACCAAAGAAATGAGGAGATGTTGTTTAGTGCACCACAGAATGTGTAGTTGTAGTTTTTAGGTTTTGCTATATATATTATATAGAGCCAACATGGAGATTTTAGGGTGTTGGCTCCTTCTTCTTCATCTTCTTCTCTCTTCTCCTTCTCTTCCTTTTTCCCTCTGACATGAGTTCCTGTGGTTTGCTAATTGGTAGATAGAATTTAGTGTAGAGGAGACATGTCAAAAAGGTTGATATTCACTGGTTTTGGGGACAAAATAAGATATGTAAAGTTTTCTAACTGGTTGATAATAGATATAAAAGCTACCTGCTTTGGGTAGCCATTGCCATTCTGCCCTTGTGTTCCTGAAAGCCACAGCACAGTCCGTGCCTCTGAAACTTTGATAAGAACAAGAAATAAACAAGCTTTGAAACAGCAGAAAGAAGCCTCATTTCATCTTTTTGGGACATGGGACACTGAAACAAGCAACACAGCCGGGCCAGATGTCAGGGTCCAAAGAAGAACACCTCCCCCCTGACAGAGCAGATTATCACTGGGAATGCCTGTGGATGCAGATTCCCACAGTGGGGCCTCAGGGGTAAAATATTTTGAAGTGCCACAGCTCATCCAAAGACCAACAGAAGGTGCAGAAGCTCCTCAGCCACCAGGTGTCTTGAGGTGGGCATTAGAAGAGTAGAAAGCATCAAAAATGAAGGCATTTTAACAGATCTGCTACTTAATTATCTCTCGATCGGCAGTACTAAAACTCATCTGCTCCACCAGGTTGCTGTAAAGGTTAAATAGTGTCATTATTAAAGTGCTTAAAAAAGGTAATTAATCAGCATTTTTATTTTTAGAGCCAAAGTTAAAGATTTAAAAGACATATATCACTTTCTTGGCACTTGCCTACCATTTACTCTTTGAGAGTATCCATTTCTCAGGACTCCTGCTTTTTTTACCTACATCAGAAATTCTCAGTTAATGCATGCCGTATCGTAATAATTACATTTTTGAGTCATTTAACACACTATGTATCTGCCAAACTCTCTCCCAGGCCTACTCTTAAGCGCAATTGAATTCAGACTGAAGCAGTGACCACACTAAAGCACTTTTGTTTGGAGCAATTTCTCTTCCCTTTCCACAAGAATGAGTGAGCAAAGGCCAGAGAGGCTGCTGAGCTAAGCAAAAAAATAACAATTTCTGTTCTTGTGGAACATTCCAATATTTTGGGTGTTTTTAAATCTCAATCAAAGGACATGTTAAATAACAGAACTTTTTGTGGGACAAAAATGTTCCCAAATTTTACCATAATTTCAGAGAGTGCAGCTGAACTACTCAGTCTTGGGGAAATATCAGGTGGTGTAATATTACGAGGGAGCCAGGGGTCTCAGGGAAGTTGTAGTACACCCATAAGGAAAGCTGGGAACATGAATTACACCTCCTTTGAGGCACCCAGACTTCAGAGCTGAGCACAAAATGAAATGGCTCCTTTACTTTAAAAGAAAAGTGAAACACATTGATTTGGTACGAAGAGCGATGCAATATTTCACTTTGATGGCTTAAAGAAAGAGCAAATGTTTTGGTCTAAGTAGAAAATTCCCTTTGGATACTTTCACATTTCTGTAAAATCTTTTTTTCTGGCAGCAAAAGGACAAACATTTAATGGAAAATCCCCATCAGTCAATCTAACAAAAAGTTTTAGTGACTGCCAGCACAGAATGACACAGGAGGCTCTCCCAGCAGCAGTCCAGAAATTTAGCCCTTAACCCTTAATTTCATTCTCTACAGTGTTTTTAGCTGAAAGTTATTGTTTAGGAAAAACTTCTGTTTCCATAGGCATCCCTTTATTTTTCAGCTGAGTACTGAACACTGAAATTGTGCAGAATCTCTGCCATACAGGAAACAGCAAAAGATACAGACTCAAAGCTGCCTTTTCTTAAAAAGAGCCATGGGTTTGGCCTATACATATCTTGTGGAGCTCACTCAGCAACAGGAGGATTTCAGCTATAGCAAAAAGCATTGATTTTCGTAAGTAACTCAAAACTAATTGAAGATTGTAAAATCCTATAGACTCCTTAAGGATATTTTAGGGATGTTTCAAAACCCGTCAAGTAGAAATCCAAAGATTTCTCCTTTCAAGCACTCCAAACCTGGGATGAGGATGGTTTCCATGATGTCTTGTAGGAGCTGTGCAGTCAGGGCTTTGACCTCATTCAGCTGTGTGAGTCGGGGTCTTGGGCCAGGCTGGGTTTCCCTCAGTGCACCAGATCCCAACATTCTGGAGAAAAGGCAAAGTGAGTTGACAACTACTGATTCCAGAATGACACGATGGGAGATAAACTGGTATCACAGCTCCGAGAGTACAGTGAGCACTCCATAGTTTCCTATAGTCACTACAGCAATCAGTCTTCTGGTTTGGAGTAGAAATTCCCATCTTGAAACATGAATTTCCAAGAATATTTCTCTCTTAATTATTCACAAATGAATGTTTTTGCAAGAAGATCAACTGTTCATATACATGTAAAAAAAAAAGCCTTTTTAGCATAGGACATTTTTTAAAAAGAGAGATGCTAAACCAGCCCTGGTTTAGATATTACAATAATTTCATTGTGCTTAAAGTAAACAGTCTTCAGACTGGTGCCTTCACTGTGCCAACCTGAGCTTTTCTCCATAAATAGGCAACATTCAACAGTAAAAAAGATGGAACGAGCAATGACATCCTTTCTTGGAGGAGAAGAGCGTGGGTGTTTATTAGCAGTCTGTGTGTGAATTCAGCAATGATATTCTCCGTGTTTGCTATTAGCAGATCTCATATGGGAGCTGCTCGGGCTGCTCCAGCTCCCAGCACGATCAATTCCCACACCAAGCTGTGATGGAGGCAAAGGTCCATGTGGGGCAGGCAGTGAGGGCATCTCTCTGTGGGAGGAGACACAGAGAAAGAGCTTGGCATGGATGTGGGGTATCAGAGCAGGGAAAAGGCAGCAGAAAATGAAACATGAGCACAAAAGAAACTCTCATGCTCAAAATCTCAGACTTACCAGACCTGTGCAGTAACCAGTCACTCACATACTCCCATTTGTTTTCTTCAGAGGTGACTGAGAACATAGGCAGAGGTGAAGGTCAGCACTTAAGGTATAAACAATCTCTGCCCTCCAGGTCTCAGAGGGTGAGAGGCCAGACGCATCAGCCGTGTGCAGAGAAGCTGCTCCATTAGAAGCCACACAGATGCTTCTCCTTCTGAACACTAATTTCTTGCTGGAGAATATGAAAAGTCTTATTCCCTGCAGGCTGAGGGAAGGGGAACAAACACCTTGTTCACAAGGCAGTGAGAGCAGCCCAGTTAATTTTCATTTAGGTTTGGTCAGAAGTGCTGTTAAATGTCTTTCCAAACAGCCAGATGGAACATGGTCTCTGCTATGCCCATCTTCTAAATTCACTAAAACTAATGATGTTTTAGGTGTCAAGAGGAGTAATATTCAGGCAGATCTGAAATCCCTCCACTTAAATTCTGCTGCAAAGACCAGACATCCCTCAATGGGTTGTCTCAATCCGCAATGGCTGCCTGTCTGTGTCCAGTCACATCATTGTTCCATCATATTGCTTTATGTTAATTTTTCAGATTTCACTTTCCCAGTCCTCTAAACAGAAATAATTGTAACAACATCAGGTGACAGTCTCTAAATCTCTATTCTCAACAGTCTCTAAACCTCTATGCCCAAGAGCCTCAGATAAACAACTGCTCATGAGAGTCACATCCCCTCTTTAGGTTCCTTCAGGTGTTTTGCCTGTTGAAATCCTGCAAGGCAGTGTTCGGATATGCATCCTGCCCAACAGGGACTGGGAGGAGGGGAGATTTAGCACAACCCTGCCTGCAAGCTGAGACACAAATATGGCTAAAATACAGCTCAACTATCTCAACCTAGTGTCCTACAACCAGTCTCTGTTTAAAATGGTTCCTAAGAGGAAACCATCCCACTGCTTGACACATTTTGACAGAGCCGAGTTTTGGGAGCTTGGGAGGGTTAGGGAGGGTTGGGGTTTTGGGAGTCTTGGGCACAGGGTTAGGGTCCAAGCCATATGGGCAGGCTGATCTCATTTTTGCTCACCTTTGTGCCCAGATCTGTGGGCTCAACACCTCTCTTACTCTTTTGTGGGTTTTATTTTTTAGAAAACTATATTATCTTGTGTAAGAGGAGCAAGCAGACCTGAGACCTAAGCTTGCACCATCCTTCTCCAGACATCCACCCTAGGTGCTCCCCTTGGGGAGAGGGTGGCAGCAATGCCAGCCTTTGCCTCCCTCTCCAGCCACCAGCTCTGCCATCATGCTGGGCCACAGCAGATGTGGCACATGTGTTTCATTCTCTGCCTTCTTTTTAGCACACCACACATTCTCTAAGGGTTTTACTCATCTGGACAAGTATCATATTTCTCCACTTTGTGACTACACTCTTGGACTTATCAAAAGATGTTTTTGTAAGCTGAGGAGGGACAGGTCTCTTCTGGTAACATCAGCCACATGCCAGACCATCCCCAGCACTCATTCCTCCTCACTACCAACCTGCCTCAAGTGTTTTGGAGAAGCAGGATTTCTCACAACCCTCTCCTCTGTCCTGCTTCCCACTTGATAACTAGGCTACCTCAGGGCAGTAGAGCCATAAGATACTCAAGTGGGAAGCAACTGCTGCATCTGCCCTGCATTTAGCTGGCAGAATGCAAGAGCAGGGGTTTGTCCTGGTTCCCTCCCCAACAACCTGCCCACAGCCAGCAGACAATCTCTGAACAGCCCTCCCTAATACTTATATAATGATTCTGCAAAATGCTGGATTTTACCAAGTCCCCAGAATGTCATTTTCTGAATAAAAACTCAGTCTTAAAAAAAGAAAAAAAACCTTCGGTATTTACAGCCAAAATCTTATTATCTTGTTTTCATGAGATTTTCACCACTATTGACAACTGAACTGGGCTGATTATCACACCTGGAAGCAGAGCCAACACCAGATTCAGCAGACCATATCACCTTAAAGCATCTTCTTTCTCTTTTGGATATTTTCCTTATAACATTAAAACCCCACTTCCAACATCAACATCCCTGTTGTTGCAGTTGCTCCCAGAGCCTCCTTTTCCAGCTGGAGAGCTGATGTTTCCTGAAGCACAGCACTGTGCACACTCCAGCTCGCTCGTTACAATTTACAGTTTCCTCTTCCGCTGCCCTGGGCCACTGCACAATATAAACAATAGCTGTGTCTTGAAAACCATCCAAAACAAATGGGTCTCGCTGCCTGTGCTGCTCTCAGATCTGTAAAGAGAGCTTACTGTGTGCACAGTTGGTTTAATCCTCTGAATAGTCTGGAAAGTATGATATAATGCTCATTTCTTACCAATCAGTCCTGTGCTGGAGTCTTGCTAAAGAAAATTTACCCCCAGATTACTCTCTGTAGCCTACATAATAGCCGAGCTGTATTCCTAGAACTTGCTGCTTTTTTTTTTCCCCCACAGTAAAATTAACCATCTACAACAAGGAAAGATGTAAAAAAGAAAAAAGAAAAAAAAAAAAAAGAAGAAAAAAGGAAAAGCAAATAATCCCCCTCCATCATTATGAGCTGGCAGTGCAGTGGTAATAAGCAGCTAGAGCTGGAGTCAATATTTGCCAATACTCTGAACATTCAGAGGCATGGTGTGCACCTGGGATTTTCACTAATATTTCCTGGATACTCAGATTTTTCTTTTTGCCTCCAGCACAGTTTCCTGCTGTCTGAGTAAACTCCTCAGAGACGCTGTTTTTGCAATCTCCTGTGTTTTATAATTCAATGGCAGTTTATCACTCCTTTGAGTAATCCACAGTGGAATATACTGCAGTCTTCTGCTGTGGGGTTGCCAGGTTTGGGATCTTCCCTCCACCTCAGAGCAGCTGGGATTGCTGACCTTGTCATGACAGAACCTCAGGTCAGAGTGGAGGGATCTCAGCAAGAGATTAATGCCCCCACAAAAGGACAGACTGTAATTCAAAGGAGTTGACCTCAGAGGATAATCTGAAAAAACAAGTCAACTCAGGTTAAAGACTTACATTTTTTTCCTCAAATCACTCTAGGTCATATATAGTAAACAAGATTTATTTTGAGGTTGCCACCTGGGGTTTTATCCTTCTCATCTGTTTTTTCTGGATGAGATTCCTTTGTACAGGAAGCAGACTACACAAGAAACCCTCAAGGCAGGGCTTTTTAATGTGTACTATCATATTTTTCTGCATTTCCGTCACTCTAGTCTATGAGGTTGCCTTGTTCTACTATGAAATATCTTTATCTATCTCTGCATCAACAAAGCCTCCTAATTTCCTTAACAAATATCCATTTGTTGGTACTAAGGGAACCTATATAAGACATTGAACTTTGCTTCCCAAAAGAGTCCAGGAGGATCGATCTCTCCCAGTATAAAAACTTAAAAGAATTTATTTGATCAGAAATAAAATCTGATCAGAACAGAAAAAAGAAAAATCTCACTCCGACTACTATACAGCATCAAAATGCAAGGAATATGGGATTAATTATTCTGATTATTTTAACTGAGAAAGTTGAGTACCAGTCACAAGAGCAGCCTTTGAACTATGGAGAAATAATCCCAGGCAATCTCCATGATTCTTCTCTAATTACAAGGCTGTTATATGCCTTTTGTATCTGCCTTATTCCCTTGTGTTACACATAATCTTCAGCACAAATAATAACTTTTTATGTGGTACCATATGAATAAAAACAAAACAAAAAAAAAGACAAATTGCATCTACTTTTTTGGTTGTCTAAAAGTTCAATTATCTGATCAAAGCAAAAACTGAGGCAAATCAGATGTGAACTATTTTCAGTGGAAGTAAATTTAATTTTATTATTTCATCTTCATGTTCTTAAGTATTGGCCAAAGAGGCCAATGGACCTGGCCTGTGTCAGCAATAGTGTGGCCAGCAGGAGCAGAGCAGTGATTGTCCCCTGCACAGGGCACTGGTGAGGCCACACCTCAAATCCTGTGTCCAGTTCTGGGCCTCTCAGTTCAGGAAGGACATTGAGGTGCTGGAGCATGTCCAGAGAAGGACAACAGAGCTAGAGAAAGGTCTGGAGCACCAATCTGGTGAGAAGCAGTTGAAGAAACTGGGAGTGCTTAGCCTGGAGAAAAGGAGGCTCAGGGGGACATTATTGCTCTCTCCAACTCCCTGACGGGAGGGTGCAGCCAGGTGGGGTTGGTCTCTTCTTTCAGATAACAAGCGATAGGACAAGAGAAAATAGCCTCAAGTTGCACCAGGGGAGGTTTAGATTGGATATTAGGAAGAATTTCTTCACCCAAAGGGTTGTCAGGCACTGCAGCAGGGTCCCCAGGGAAGTGGTGGAGTCACCATCCCTGGAGGTATTTAAAAGATGTGCAGATATGGCACTTGGGGACATAGTTTAGAGGTGGAATTGGCCATGCTGGGTTATCTGTTGGACTTCATGATCTTAAAGGTCACCTCTCTAACCTAAATGATTCTCTGATTCTATCCTTGTAAAATTTGTTGTCTAATATTTTATGCCACTGAGCTCAGACTAATGGGCCTGTAGTTGCTCAAGCCACTTTTTCCCCTTCTGGAAGCGTAGGCATTGTGGTAGTGCACTTACTATTTGCTACCCATGGCACAAAATGTCAGCTTCCTGCTTTCATATGAAAACTTCTTCAGCTTCCATGTATGAGATGAATACTGGTCAGGCCATATGATCCAAGTTCATCAACTTCCATGAGTTTTAATTTCACTTTGAGAAGAACAAAGTTCATTTCCTTACACTCATTCCACCAACCTGTGTTTCCACCACCAACATCTGTGCCCAGACTTTCTGAAATGGAAACCATTTTCTTTCTGAAAGTTGAAGCATTCATTTAGGTGTAGGACCATAACATCCTTCAGGGAAAATGGCCCCATTTGTTTTCCCCTTAATTGGTTTCCAGAATCCCAGATGCTGTTTGGCTGTTCTGACACTTTGTGATCATTGAGATGTAGTTTTCTTTGGAGTTCACTAATTTCCTCTATTCCTGCAGGGTCTTCTTTTTCTACAGACCTTTCCTCAGTGATTTTCCAACCATGGGCTTCCATGAACCACTTTTTTTGCCCTTCTTTTGCATACAAGTTCCAAAATTTTTTTTCATTCCTGTAAACAGGAGAATACAGTGGAGGTTTTTCTAAAGAGTTACCACAAGGACTGGTCCCTGGACTCAGGGTTTCATGTAGTTTTTTCAATCTGGAATGAAAGAACACCTTGATCTTCAAAACATGCAGCTCAAGGGAAAGTAAAATCATAGTAAAAAAGGCAGAGGAAATAACCTGATAGAATAACTGTAGTCTTTAGATGTATCAGCAGAATAAATGTAGGGATTCTATATTAAATTTATATTCAGCACTGATGAAATTGCTATTGAAGCTAGTTGTGCTAGACAATATAATAGAAGTAGAGGAATGTAGTTAAATCTGATAATTTCAAGAGTTATACAGGACTGTGAGTTTTTTCTTTTTTGTGACTGATTTAGGGTAGACCAATCTGTGGGACATGCAGCTTCAGTATCTGAGAGGAGTGCAGAGACACAGCTCTGAGATTTTGCCATACCCTGCCTGCTGGTGGCAACAGGCTATGACAGAGGAGGGGTTTGGCCATGGAATAATACTTTGTCTTTCCTCTTTCTACCTTGCCTAGCTTCCTTAAGTCTTTAAGCACATTTGCTTCTGTCCTTGTCTGCAAAGCAAGAATTCTGTTTGGCTGAGCCCATCTGTTTGTGAGGTGCTGTCTCGTGTGTGCCCATCTCGCCCTCTGCAGTGGTCTCCCTTTCCAGAGGAGAATCATCTCCTGTCTGGTCTCCAGAGGATCTCTGCCCATCCAGGTAGATGCCTCTGCTGCCCATAACATATCTCACTTGTAGCTACCGAAGCCTGCTGCATGGAGCGATAATTCACCATCCTGCACTCTTCACAAGCTTTAGAAGTTCAGGTTTTCACTCTTTCAGAAAAAGAAAACAGTAAGTGTCAGTTCCTAGTAACAATCTTTTAAAAGGCAGAGGTCCTCCAAGGATTCTGTGTGCACCAGGAGTTTTAGTGTTCGGAGATGTAACGAGGCAGCTCCATTGATCATCACATAACCCATTAAATCATTTATTGTTGAAGTCTCTCTACAAAATCCCTTTTAAAAAACAGAATATTTTGTATTATTTATTACAAAATCCTCTTCTGCCAACAGCGAGACTCGCTTCATACAGAACTTCAATAATGGTAAACTAACTGATTTACTGCAAAGTAACTGATTTACTGGAATACCTCTTACATTTTTAATAGCTCTGTCTGTATGCCTGCTGTTATTTGCACCCTGCAAAAGTGGCATATGAAATAAAGGACAGATGTTCTGAAAGCTGAAAAAGAGCACCATAGTTTTAATGAATAGCTACCTGTCTGAGACCTCTGCTGGAAAAAAACGTCCCATTTCTAGATGGCTTCTGAAGAATAGGATTTAAATATGTCAGAAAGTATTTTAGACGTCAGTGATGCCATGGCCCTTTTGAAAGGCAGAACCCTGACTGAGGATAAACAGAAATCTTTTCCAACAGAACATGGATTTATCAAGACTCGGAGATTAATTTTGTTCTACCAAAGATCAACTCTGAGAATCCATTTTGGACAATATGTTTTGGTTTTGTGTTCTAATGCGCCAACAAGAGTAGTCAATTTTCTCTTCATAAAGTGGACACTTATTCCAGTGGGCTGGAATAAGGGCATACTTACTCTCTTCACAGCACAGAACTGCTGACCATCTCCATTTAGAGAATCACAGAATAAATTAAGTTGGAAAAGACTTCTGAGATCATCGAGTCCAACCTAATTTAAAGTAACTACCAAAGAGCAGAAGTTTAAATTTAAATAGGTGCATAGAAGAAAGTAGACTGTCAATATTATATGGTACAAAGGTGCAGCAGGTCAAATTCAACCTAAGCACCTCTCCTCTGACCCTCCTAGCTCAGTACATATTTGGCTTGATGTACAGAAAGTGATGGGAGTCAGCTGCAGGCTGGTTGCAGGGATTACTGTTTATTCATGGCTCACACAGCCTGCACAGAGAAATGGAAGCAGTTAATGCTACCTGGTTCCTTGAAATTCAAAGCATTAAAATTCCAAATGTGGCAGATTTTGAATGTGTCCAGCAAGAATAAACAACAGATTGTTTCTACTGAGAGCTGGAACCGTAAGAATGAAGGACAGGCACCTCCCAGCCCAGTGGCAGTATTTAAAGGGTCACACAATTGAATTGGGTGGGGTTTCCCCCTCTCTTAATCCCCTGCAAAGCTTACAGACAATGCTGCTTTAGGTACCTAAGAGTTTTGGACATAAAGCCCCATGAAAACAGTATCTCCTTAAACTGTTTTGTCTCAGCTGCATATAAACCCTCTTTCTAACCCCATTCAGTTCCACGCATGACACATGGATTTCAATTCAAGCAGCTTAATCTCATTTTAGAAAGTAAGGCCAGGCAAGCATGGCAGAGAGCTGTCAGAAGTGTGGATACTTCTCTTTGCATTTTGATATAAGGCTGTTCTCATGACATGCAATTGCACATGAAGATTTTTCTTCTCAGGGATATGCTCTACCATGCTGCTGATGCAAAGAAGGTTTGTTGAAGCAGGTTTCATGTTACCCAGCAATCTACACGAGGAATTACGTCCCATTCTTGTAGCTGCCCAGGCTGTTAAACTAATGAGGAAGGAAGGAAAATGAAGGGGAAGCTACGAGAGCACTGTCTGACTTAGAACTTGGAGTTAAAGGCTTGTAAATGACATTGAATAGGATCTCTTCCTGCAAGAGGTAAGCTCAGCGTTTTAGACAAAAGGAAGACACGTGGTTATAGGCAGACAGGGAGACATTTTTTGCAAGGAGAGTGTTGAAACAGTGGAACTGGTTGCCCAAAAAGCTGGCAAATGCTCCACCCCTGGAAACATTCAAGGCCAAGTCGGACAGGGCTCTGAGCAACCTGATTTAGTTGAAAGAGTTGCTCATTGCAAGGGGGTTGGACTGTATGGCATTTAAAGGTGCCCTCCAACCCAACCATTCCATGGCTCTGTCGCTGTTGGGGCGGCCACGACACACACAGACTGTGCTTTGGACAAGGGTAAAAAATCTGTTTATTCGAGAGATCAGTCTCTTTTATAGTTTCTTAATGTTTACATAGTTTTAAAGCACAACAGACTTGGTTTAGCCAATCACCACACACCACTAGGTGAACACACGATGGTCACACAGCATGTTTTCCTAACTGTAATTCAGCTGTGCCTCTTTCCCACGGTCCTTCTCCAGCCGAAGCAACAGGCCTAAGCCATGATTTCACAAAGGCAATGAGGCCTTCATTTTATAAATTTTTACCTATATGCAATATGAATCCATGATCCTATGAAAGCATGAGGAAAAAAGGCAGTGAATATGTGTCAGCCTACTAGCAGAGCATCCACAGATGAGCCACCTCAGCTTTTCATGTAGCTCACAAAATGAAAGCAAAATCCTTTTCCCTACCATTACTCTGCAGGAATATCATAATCACACCTAAAAATGGGAATCAGGACTCCATGCTTCCCACCAGCCTTCAAAAGAAATCAACTTAATGTGGCTAACAAGTCACACTTACATATGAATGAATTGCAGCCAAATGCAAACCTGACAGTTCAATTATAAAATATGTCAAGGCCTTCCAGGAGTGATTAGCCCCATAGCATTGAATAAGGATACCAGAGGTGTGACTGACTAATTGGCAACACAGCATTAATTTTTAAATGACAAACAGCGTCTTATTGATGTGGGTTGCCAAAAGGACAAAGTATAGCACTTGGTAACTGGTGGCACATGTATCTAAAGGGCTCATCTAGAGAAACAAACATCTAAAGGGTTGGATAGCTGCCTGGCAAAAATCACAACCTACAAAGTTATCAGGGCTTAAGCCTCCTTTTCGTCCCTAGATGAAGGACTGCTGGCTGGCAACATGGTTGATAAAGTCAAGACACTTTTAATTAGCAAAAAAAATATACATTGATTTTTATGGAAAAAAGTATTTCTATACGCTGTAGAGACATTTTATTGGTCCTGACCCAAAGGAGGCTGAATCAGGGAGATTGGTGACCGATGTGGCTGCTGTGGAAATGTGGTAACTGTTTCCAAACATCGTGAAAAATAAGATGATCAGAAGTACTCAGCAAGGATTTCTGAAGGGAAAATCATGACTGACCAACTTGATAGCCTTCAGTGGCTCAGTGGATAAAGGCAGAGCATTGGATATTGGGTATCTTGAGTTGAGCAAGGCTTTCAACATTGATTGCTGTAACACTCCCTTTTCCAAACTGATTAAGTGTGGGCTAGGGAAGTGGACAAAGAGGTGGACTGAGAACTGACCAAACTGCCAGGCTCAAAGGATTATAATCAGCAGCATGAAGTCAGCTGGAGTTGAGTCACTAGTGATGTGCCCCAGGGACCTGCAGCAGGGCCAATACTGTTTATTGTCCTCATTAATGATCCAGATGATAGGAGCGTTCCCTCAGCAAGTTCGCAAACACATCAGCAGGTGGTGAACAACTGATTGTGCCTTACTTGCTTGGTTTTTTCTTAAATTTTATTTCTCTCTTTATTAGCTCCCTTTTCATTACAACCACTATTAGTGATACTATATTTTACTGTATTTCAATTATTGAACTGTTCCCATCTCAAGACAAAAGTTTTATCTTTTTCTGATTCCTCTTCCCATCCCACTGTGGGAGATGTTCATGCCACAGAAAGAACTTGGTGTTGTAGTACACCCAAGAGTAGACAAGTATAGGTATTTTGCAACGATAAAACATGTTTTAATACATGATACTCACCAATACACTTATATTTCTATACGAGAGTGGTGGTAAATTAATTTCACCATTCAGCTGGACAGACACACATCAATTAATTCATGTTCCTGTAGCATAACAGGAATCCTGTAGAATAACAGGAATTATTCTCATATTTTATATCTTTAAATAATTTAAATATGGAGTGTTCATTAGGTCATTTAAAGTACTTGCTGTATACAGTCATAACTGCAAATAGTCATTCTTGTCAAAATAAGTTTCAGAGAGTGTAACCCTTTAACACTTTGAAATAAGTGCACTGTAAACTAGAACTGAACTTGCTGTAGCTGCTGGAATAAAGTTCTTTGCAAAATCTTATTTGCCTTGTTGCTGTTCTCGGGCATGGAGCAGATAGATTAAGTTTATTTATTATAAGTAGCACATAGTAATTTTTCTGGTCTGCTTTCTGGGTTGCCTTTTTTTAAGTATATAGTGCTCCAGTTGTGTGACATACACACAACTAGTGTTTGTAGTTAAAAACTGGAGTAAATACATGCTCAAAGTCAAAGCTGGTTTTATAGTAAAATTGCAGGGTAGAGTTAAGGCTATTTATATGGCACATGGACCACACACATTAGGATATGTTTAATTTTTCTTAAGCATTTTCTAAATTCTTCATTTACAAATCAGAATATTTCTTTTGAGAATGCTCCCAACAGTAATTTCATCTTTCACTATTAATTCATTGAATTATATTTTTAAATTAAAACCCTGTTGATATAATTTATTATCACAAGAAGATAGATATAGATAGATATAGATATAGATATAGATATAGACATAGACATAGATATAGATATAGATATAGATATAGATAGATATAGATGATATAGATCTAGATCTAGATCTAGATATAAAACAGTTCTTACAAACTACTTTATAGGTTTGTCTCCTATTTCTGTGAAGAAAAGGAAGTTTCTAAATACCTTTTGAAAGTGGAACTTAGATATCAAACACTTATTGATAAGTTACAGCCGGGCTCAGAACCAGATTTGATCAAAAGATGAAGATTGTATGTATTCATACCAAAGACTGACTTGAATACATATAAATTAGTTTTTTCCTGATTCTCAGCATATTTTATTCCATGATCTGGCCTTTCTAAAGTAAATTATTTTGATCAACATATGCCAGAAAGAGCAAATACGTGTAGAGTGGAACCTGCAATAAGACTTCAAGGCGTAAAGGTGTGATCCCAAGCTCCCAAGTCACTTCAGCAGGACTTTAGGCATTATGGAGAATGTATGATACTATTACATATGCTGAGACTTTTGAGTATTGCATAAAACAAAACAGAAAAAAAATTTAAATATTAATAAGAATCCCATTTTCTACAGTGTCAAAGACATGAGAAATAAAAATTGAAATACCTGGAAAAAATATGTTAAAACACTGTGACTGAAAAGAACAAAACAAAACACAGCAAAGCAAAAAAGGAAATAAATAATGGATGAATTAGTGGTTCCTCTTGCATTGTTAAAAACACAACAGAGGATCAAATGACATTAAAAGAGAACCAAACATAAAAGCTTCTTTTTGGAAGAAGAAATGTCAACATTCTCAGAATCCGTCTTTAATTCAGCAAAAAACATAAAAAGAGGAAAAAAAAACAACAAAAATTGGTTTGGAAGTCTGTTTTTTTCCCTTTGGGTCGACTTTTTATCAAGTTAATAAGCTTGTGGACTTAAAAAAATTATCCTCATTCACCTAGGGGTTGAAAAAGGTGTGTAAACACTGTATAAATAGAAAGTAAAGCAAATACACAGAAAATCTTTGCAAAAAAAAATTGGAATTATAGAAAAGCTATTCATCCTGAATGCAGTCCCACAGTAATGTTGACTTTTTTCAGTACGTCTGGTATTTTCCAGAGTGACGTCTGCTCAGACAGTGACTGATCTCCCTTACCCCTCTTCTTTCACTTTATTTTAGTCTCATAGCAGAGTCGAGGGGTCTGTTACTGTTTTATTAAGGTCTCTGGGAGTTTTGCCATCTCCTCAGGCCTCACTTTGATAAGAAAAAATTGAGCTCATGCCGCTGAAACCAAACCATAAGCAATTTCCAATGTGATCTTTTCCACACAGTCATTTCTCTACCTGGGCACCTGAACAAATGTAGGAACATATAATCCAGTCTCTGTTCTCACTGGTGAATACTTGTGTGACAAATCCTATTAAAAACGATTGATATACCTAAACCAGCACTTTTTCTCACCACCACATTATTTCTGTGACAGGGAGGCTTATTGGTCAGACTGACAATTGGAGTGAACATTAGATTTTATTGTCCTTCTGGAAATGAGCAAGGTCTGGGGAGGTGCAGCACTTCAGCCTTTCCTTGTGCCAGACTGCCAGACGCAGCCCCCCTCTGCTATGCTCTGGAATGATTTGCTGCTGCTACTTAGCACACCATAGTTGAGGCTTTTTTCCTACTCTGGATCCTCTTTTCTTCTGAGGGAAGGATTCAGCTGGATGTGTCTGAGATTGTATTTGCTGTTTGGGTACCCTATCTGTCCATTAGCTGTATCTCCACAAGAAGCCCAGTAGCATGTCTCCCAGCCCTTTGCAAACATCTACAAACATGAAAGTGCCTGAAGTGACCTTACATGTTTATATTTAGGCAAAAAAATTATACTGTGATGGACAAAATTACTTTTCACTTTACAGCTGGCTCTTCCCAATCTCCAAGAACCACCTTGCACGCAGGAATTCACTGAGACTCTAGTTTTCAGCTGGCTCAGTGGAGCTGTCTGGAAGATTATGGTCACATGCAGTCTGTTGTTTAGAGAGCAGGGATTAAGACCCAGAACATGAATGGGAATCTGATCATAGGAGCCTGTGCAGAATATGGGCTGGGGTGCAGTGATCCCCAGTCCCTTTCCTTGATGGGGAGGCAAAACTGCTGGATGCTGAATATTTGAAATCTGAGGGTGTAACAGAAGCAAATGTTAGTCAGAAGCAAGGGATTGTTTCTCATTTTTCATGAGATCAAATGGCTGGATATGGTTAGATTCCCATACAATACAAATTATTTAATTAAAGGAAAAGAAAGGAATTAACCCCTTGCAACCATGGCAGCTGTGATATAAGGCTGGGAGCTCTTTGGCTGTTTTCACTCTCTCAAGTTTGATCTGCTGTTGAGTTCTGCATCTAAACAGAAAGGTAGAAGGACATACCAGATCAGATCCATAAAAACAGGCATATTTGAAGGGACAAAGGGGTTCCTGGGCAGTGTTGGTTGTAAAACTCTGTCACCAACAGAGAGACCCGTGTGTCCTTACAGAGCACTAACATCAACATTTTCATGGGATGTAGATTAACACTCAGGTTTCCTCCATGAACTTGAGAGCTTCTTACCGACTGATCTCCTTAACTCAGCTGCTGAAACCCTTCAGAAGAGCAACACGGGCAGGGAACTCAGAAATAGCTGAAATAAGTGAATTATCTAGCAGGAGTGGAGGAAGGTGATCTGCTAGGAAGGTGTGTAGGTAAAAAAACAGTCTTTCTTTCATGGGAGAAAGCACACTCCCCTTTAAGCATCTCAGCTTCTTGAGTGGGGTTGTGCAGAACAACACTGAAAGAAGTATTTTTGTGACAGATAAACTAAATCTGTTGAACTGTTACATGGAAGAGTTTGTAATTACTGATATCAAATACAAACACAAAGCATATTTACTAACAAAAAGCACAAAGTTATCTCTTTGTGACCTTAACTAAAAGATATGTTGTGTAAGCAGTTTTCATACATCATTGTGAAGGCCAAAAATGGAGAAAAATACTTCAGCTTACATAACAAGCAATGGCCATTTCTGGCTCAGTGAAAGGCAATGATGGACAGTTACATGCCCCAAGGTGGGCCTTTATATAGGCTTCCCCTTCATAGCTGCTCAGGGGGTTCTTTCCTCTCCTTTGTCAGCTCAATCCAAAACCTTAATGCATCTCTTTATCAGGAGCAGCTGGCAGAACTCATGAGAGGCTGCCAGGGCTTGTCAGCAGCCCATGATTTCTCTAGCTCTCCCTATCCAGAGCTAATGCCTCCCTGATTTTCCTCAGGGGATTTCTAGGTGCCCCCCACAACCCTGGAAGCAGCTGCCTGAGGATCTAGAAAGTCTCAAAGCACATCCAGAAGCTGCTGTGTCTGTTGCCTGTCTCATTTCACACCACTCAAATCAGTCTTGTACTTCAACCACCCCTCTAAATCTGGGAGTTCCCTATTTCTGAACAAGGGGTAGGGATCTGGCATTTGATGGAGAGGCACTCAGACTAAACATCTGCTTCACTTGCAGAAGTGAAGCAGAAGGACTTGGTTCTACATGGAGTAATTTGCAAGGACAGGCAAAGCAAGAAGCATGCCCTCTGCTTTACAGACATCCAGCTGCAGCACAGCTGGAATAACTGATCTGAAAGCTTAGATAGGATAGGAAAACGGTAGGATTGGAAAGGAACAGGAATCCAGTGAAGAATAGCTCAAAAACATGCTATTCCAGTCAGTTTAAAATTTATTTCATTGACCTAATGTATTTTTTCTTTTTTTTTATTCAGAGAAGATTGCTAAGACAAGATTAGCATATAACATTCACACATATATCTACACAATTTATCTTAAGAGTACAGAAGCATATTAAAAGCTACTATTGGACTTCAGAAACACCTTCCACACGTCTCAATTTTCATTATGCATTTTCAGCCTTTATAATCCTTTCACCCTTGTATCATCTCTGCTTTCAGAAATCAGAATTGGGTGGCTTGGGTAGAGGAGGAGAGAACAGTGGATATCGTCTGTCTAGACTTCAGTAAGGTTTCTGACACTGCTCAGCCAGAGAAGAAAAGGCTCAGAAGAGATCTCCTTGATGTGCACAGATATCTGGGAGGGTGCAAAGAGGACAGGGCCAGGCTCTTCTCAGTGGTGCTCAAGAACAGGACTAGAGACAGTGGCCACAAACTGAAACACAGGAGACTCTCTAAATATCAGTAAATATTTTTTCACTGTGGAGGTGACTTGCAACTGGCACAGGTTGCCCAAGGAGATGGTGGAGTCTCCATCCTTTGAGGGAATTTAAAAAAATACCTAGACATGGTTCTGGACAGCATGCCTTAAGTGCCTTGCTTGAGTAGTGAGGTTGGACCATTGTGTGATAAATTATTCAAGCCTACCCTTTGATTGAAATTTTTTAATAAATCACCTTTTTCAGTAAGAGATTTCCCTTTCACATGTTTTTGAAAACAAAAGTTTAAAACTTTTGGACTTTGGGAGTTTTTCCAGTTTTTCACACTTCTATTCAGTAATTCTTAACAATTTCTTCTAAAAAGGTACTTGAAAATTAAGTGATCCATAATTTTCAGATTACCAGTCCTTGAAAACTTTCAGGATATCAGTCTTCTTTCTCTATGCTGCACAAGGGAAAAAATAAATATCTCAAAACCTCTGGGATAAAACAAATAATTTCCTTCCCACTCCCTATCACTGAGTCCCCAAGTGAAATACTGGCACCAACAGAATCAACAGAAGATTACCACTCACAACTGGCTTTAGGCAAGGCAATATCCTTATGGATTTTATTATGCTCTCCATTTTAAGTATAAAGAATTTGTTTTTACACTGATAGAATCTTTCAAAGCAGTGAGCTTTCTGAAGTTCGGTCTCTGTGAAGTTACTAACATTTTTAATTAATGACATGAAGGCGCTCAAATCTCTTTTGTATAATACAGTGAATTTAAATAAGGTAAAACAAAAAACTTCCAACCTTTCTAATAATTTTTAATTCTCTGATTCCTAAGAATTATTAGTAGACTGTCTGCCATGTATGATAAAAACTGTGTGATTTTATATCCACCAAGCCTGCCTTTAGCACCATCAGGTGAGGCACAAATTCACTTGTCTTCATTGCCAGTGTGATGAGATCTACTGGATGTTACTTCACATATTTTCAATAGAGATGCCAAGTAAAATCTAGTGTACTCTTGAAAGGTTAGCATTCAGTCTTCATGCTGAATTTTCTGACACTGAGAGATTCAAATTAGATTTTTCAAGCTATTTTAACTTTATTTGACATGTAATATATAATATAAATGTGTAAAATAGCAAATGTTAGTTATCTTGTCACAAGGATTGACAAGATTCCCAAGCATATTAGCTAAGTGGTGTTTATCTCCCCACCTTTACTCACTGGGAAAGGATTGGTGGGGTGGAAACCACACCTAATGTTGGGTGTTCGGAGACCATGAATCAATGAAAAAGATTTGCCTAATGTGGCCTTTGGCTTAGTGAATAAAGAGACTGCAACAGGTAAAGATGCCCTGAGAATAAAAGGGTAACAAATTGATGCAATACACCTTTGTCCTTACATCAAACACATTGTGTTTAGACAGACTGCCTGTTTAAAAAAGCGCTTGTAGTGCAAAACAAATATTCAGAGTCAGCCCTGGATGTGTAAAAAAAGGCCCTGTAAGATGACTGGATGCAACTTTTCAAGGGAAGAAGTTGGAGAGGTCCTGTCAATAATTATATTTCAACAATAAAAAAAGTGAATATTTTTAAAGCCTTACAGGTACAGGCTTTGGTGGCCCATATGGTCTTCTGCCCCAAAACACTATTGCCTATTTTGAAATAAATGTCTGCACTCAGCCCTCCAGCTGAATAATAAATTGGGTGCTGGGTGTGCAATCCAGCTCTTCTGTCAAGATACAGAAAACAAAATATCTTAGTGAAAGAACCATGTGAGAAGTAGGAAACAGAAAGCACCTGTCACAGCACATAGTACAGAGCAACCCCCTGCATGTCTTCAGGCACTGTTCAGAGCTGGGCCCAGGAGGACAACTTTCAAGAGCCTCTGGTATTCAAAACTGGACAGTGAGAAGAAATACAGCCCTGTCAGCCTGAATTTGGTGCCAGAGAAGGTCATGGAGCAGCTCGAGAGCCATCATCTGGCACATACAGGACAGCCAGGGCATCAGGACCAACCAGGACGGGCTTGTGGAAGACAGGTTCTGCCCAACCAACCTGATCTCCTCTATGACAAGTGACCCACTTTGTAGTTCAGGAGACACGGAGCACCATTCCCCAACACTCTCTTGCTCAAACAGGATTTATTAAAACAAATTAAAAAATGTATGAATATATTTACAAAGGGTTCCGCACTTCCTGGCAGGGGGAGCATCACAACTGGGACCATTTGCAGGGGCTGCACAGGAAGCAGGGATTTGGACTCGTGTGCCTCCTCAGCCAGGAGGGGAGGTAGCACAGCAGGTTTTCTGGTCGCTGATCCCCACGGCTGCAGGGGTGTCTCGCTGCCAGATCCTCCACAGTGCCCAGCTCTGGTGGAAAAAGTGCACAGTGAGTGGTCTCAGGGGCAGGAGCAGCAGGGGGTTTATCATGTCCTTGCAGGCATTCAGGTGTTTGCAGGCACTGCCAGCTCTCATGGCTGGATGCAGCCCTCAGAATGCTGCTCTTGGGAAGTGCTTGGCAAATGCGTCAGAGGTCCGTACCTTATTTGGGGGCTTCTCTGGAGTGTCATAAGAGTCTGGATTATCCTCACAGTCCTTCTTTTCCTCCTCCTCTATCTGCTCCTGGGCACCAGTGGAGGTTTCCCACTGCCTGCCATCATCACAGTCAGAGCTGCTCTCCCTGGGCAGCCAGTAGATCCCAAAGAGCACAAGGAAGATTTCAGCACCAACCCAGAACCACCACTCCTGGCAAACCAAGAGGAGCATTCTTCCTGGGGTGAATCCGGACTGCTTCTGCATCCTCTGCTCCATCATCAACAGCTTGGTCATCTCCAGGACACGCTCCTTCTCATGGTGCCTCAGGAGTTCTTCCGTGACCTTCACTGATGGAAGATCCACCCTCACTGTGTATTGGAGGATGCCCAGCATCACCAGGATTTTGGCAATCCTTCCAGCTCTGGCCTGGAGGAGGAGGAATGGGGAAAGCTCAGCTCATCAGGACTGGGTGGTAGCAATAATGATGGCTGCAGCAGCAGGGGAAACCACAGAAACATAGAGCCCAGGGACAGGGGCAGCCATCCCCACAGCCCTCAGGGCACTTGCCCCAAGGGTGGAACCTGCCCTGCCCAAGACACTCCCTGCAGCCCTTGCACCTCTCCCCAGCCTTAGAAGCTCTCACTGGATGCTGTTGCTTCTTGTCTGTCCCTCAGCCCAGTCTTCCCCCAGCCTGCCCCACTCACTGATGCCTCAAGCCACACCTCAGCAGTGATGCTGCCACACGGGGCATCTGGGGACATGTCCCCCCTCATGTCAATGACACCTGAGGCCCACAGTGACACCCCGCCCAGCCAGGTTGGGCTTTGGAGAAAAAACAAGATGGAATTCAGATGGAACCAGAGTTAATGACCTTTGGAAGAAGGAGCGGTCACTCTGGAGGACTGAACAGCTGTTGTGGGGTTGTGCAGGGAGAATATCAGTTGGCAAAGCCCAACTAGAACTAAATCTGGTTCTATATTAACTGCCATATTAGAGAATAAAAATGTTTCTATAAATTCATTAGCAACAAAAAGGAGGGCTAAGAAGAATCTCCATCCTTTATTGGATGGGGGTGAAATATAGTGAGAAGGAATGAGGAAGAGACTGAGGTATTTAATGCCTTCTTTGCCTCAGTCTTTAGAGTAAGGCCTGTTGTTCTCCATGTACCCAGGCCCCTGAACTAGAAAACAGAGATGAGGAGCAGGCAGGAAACAACACCTGGGCAGAGGCGCCCAAGCGGGATACAGGCACTGTTAAACTCAGCCCTTGCTAGAGGATCACTGCCCTGCTGTTCACACAGACTAATCAAGAGTTATTCCCAGCTGCCCGGTCACTTGAGCGATTTACAATCTTTCTCACCAGCCAATTCATCTGGCTGCGATGTTCCTCATGCTGGGTCAGAACCTCGGCTGTGCTCGGCGCTGCGTGGGCATCCACCCTCAGTCCATACTGGAGGATGGCCAGCACCAGCAGGATTTTGGTGATCCTTCTTGCCATGGCCTGGACGAGAAGGAGGGAGAGAAGGGGCTCAGTGGGGCTGGGTAGCAGGGAGATGGTAGCTGGAGCAGTGGGGGTAGGAAATGCAGGGCCCAGGCACAGGGCCCATCCCCGCAGCCCTGAGAGCACTCGCCCTGATGGCGGCACCTGCCCTGCCCGAGGTGTTCTCCACAGCCCCGGCACTCTCTCCCCAGCCTTAGCAGCTCCCCTGGGTGCTGGAGCTCCTGGCCTAGCCCTCGCTCAGCCCAGCCTTGCCCCTGCCTGCCGCACTCACCGCTGCTTGGAGCCACACTGCAGCAGTGACACCACAACACACCGTGCCTGGGCCGTGACCCCTCCGATGTCACAGACACCGGGGCTCCATGGTGACACCACAACACACCGTGCCTGGGCCATGTCCCCTCCGATGTCACAGACACTGGGGCTCCATGGTGACACCGCAACACACCGTGCCTGGGGCCGTGTCCCCTCCGATGTCACAGACACCAGGGCTCCATGGTGACACCACAACACACCGTGCCTGGGGCTGTGTCCCCTCCGATGTCACAGACACCGGGGCTCCATGGTGACACCACAACACACCGTGCCTGGGCCATGTCCCCTCCGATGTCACAGACACTGGGGCTCCATGGTGACACCGCAACACACCGTGCCTGGGGCCGTGTCCCCTCCGATGTCACAGACACCAGGGCTCCATGGTGACACCACAACACACCGTGCCTGGGGCTGTGTCCCCTCCGATGTCACAGACACCGGGGCTCCATGGTGACACCACAACACACCGTGCCTGGGCCATGTCCCCTCCGATGTCACAGACACTGGGGCTCCATGGTGACACCGCAACACACCGTGCCTGGGGCCGTGTCCCCTCCGATGTCACAGACACCAGGGCTCCATGGTGACACCACAACACACCGTGCCTGGGGCTGTGTCCCCTCCGATGTCACAGACACCGGGGCTCCATGGTGACACCGCAACGCGCCGTGCCTGGGGCCGTGTCCCCTCCGATGTCACATCTCCGATGTTCCTTGATGGAACTCAAGTGGAACTCTCATGGAACTCACACAGAACTCTTATGAAACCACAGAGTTTAGGACCTTTGGAAGAAGAGGAAGAAGGCCTACACAGCTTTTGAGGAGTTATGCAATAAGAAAGTAAGAAAGGCCAAAGCCTGACTGGAAGTTAATTTACAGAGTGTTGTAAAAGACAACAAAAAATGTTTTCATAAGTACATTAGCAATGAAAGGAGGGGTCAGGACAATCTCCAGCCTTTACTGGATTACTGGGGGGTAACAAAGGAGAGGAAGAAGCTGAGGTACCTAATATAAGGCCTGTTTGACCGACATGAGCTCCTCCCATGACAAGATGACCCACTTGGTAAATGAGGGAGAGGCTGTGGCTCTTGTTTCCCAGGAGTTTAGTAAAGCTTTTGATGCTGTTTCCCACAGAATTCTCTTGGAGGAAGTGGCTGCTCATAGCTTGGACACGGTGCTCTTTGGGGACAGAACTGGCTGTGGGACTGGGCCCAGAGAGGGATGGGGAATGAAGTTACATTCAGGTGCCAACCTGTCGTGGGTAGGGTTCCCCAGGTCTCAGTATTTGGGCAAGTTCTGTTTAATATCTTTATCAACAATCTGGAAAAGGGGGTCAGAGATAGATCTCAGTCAGTTTGCAGATGACACCAAGCTGGGCCAGAATGTTGGTCTGCTTCTGGAAGGTTCTGCAGAGAGATCCGGACAGGCTGGATTGATGGGCCGAGGCCAAAGGTGTGAGTGCAATAAGACCAAGTGCCCGGTCCTACACTTGGGTCACAGCAACTTCAGGCAAAGCTTCAGGCTTGGGGAAATCTGCCTGGTGGAAAGGGACCAGCAGGCGTTGGGCGACAGGAGCTGAACAAGAGCCAGTGTGTGCCCAGGTGTGCAAAGAGCCAATGGCACCCTGGCTTGTACCAGGACTAGTGGGGCCAGCAGGACTTGGGAAGTACATCAAGACCCCTGGCAATCACTTTATTCAAGGCAGAAAACACTCTGTAAAGGCTTGAGTTATCTGTACACTGCTCAGCTATACTGAATGACATAGTGGTGGGACTGCTCCATCAGTTTGTTCTTCATATTTATACTTTTGTGTCTCTTTTCAGCTATTCCTAAATATTCATATTATAAGCGTAGAACAGATCAAGGACTGCTGATCACTTTAAAAGAGATAGCTATGAGATCACCCTCCCCTTTGTCTAAAACCATAGCAGCCATGTCCAGTCAGTGAACTATCGTAATAACATAAGTCATTTAAAGTTTAGATCTTGAAAGTTATAAGAAAGTCAGCCTATTAAATTCAGTGGGAAACTGAAAACCTGATGTGAACTAAGAGAAGAGGGATCAACTCCTGTACAGGCTTTGTAACCATAGGCACTGCTAACTCTGCCATTACAGAGTGCTGCTTTAGGAACGGCAAGAGTCATTCCCAGCTGGTCTTTTGTATATATTTAAGTAGAGTATGGCAATGGAAACAAATAGTGGGTGTCACAATGCCTTCCAGAATCAGTAGGCAGCCTGTGCAGCATTTTTGAAACAGCTCTGTCACCGCAGAGCTAAACACTCCTCCTTTAACAACACCCCCACTGTAATTTGTATCTCGCAAAAGAAGCCACAAACATCGACATTTACAGATATGCTATGTCGTTACTAAATTCTGGAAAAAAAGTCTGATTCTCTGTCTGTCCAGAGTACAAGGGAGCCCTGGACATTTCAAAGAGGAAAAGCAGTCCTACCCTGAATCTGCAGTTGAAGACGAGCAACAATTTCAGGACATCATCAGATAAAAGCGAACAGGAACTGTAGTAAGACAAGGAGTGTGACTTCAAACTGGGAGAGGAGAAATTTACATGGTATGTGGAAGAACTTTTACTGTGAGGGTGGTGAGTCACTGGCACAACTTTCCCAGAGAAGCTGTGGATACCCCATCCATGAAAATGTTCAAGGACTGGCTGGATGGGGCTCTCAGCAACCTGGTCTAGTGGAAGGTGTCCCTGACCATGGCATGGGGTTTGAACAAGATGGTCTTTAAGGCCCCTTCCAGTCCAAACCATTCAATAATTCCATGACAAGACAGAGGCAGACCATGTCCAACAGTCACATCTTCCTCTAGGAAGCAGATCAGCAGCTGATCAGCCCCAGAACTTACACTTTTGACCTATAATTCTCATCCTTAATCTCCACGGTCAAACCAAAATATTCACAATTCTATGTCACATAATGTTGAAAAATAAGCTGATACCAAATGGGATATCCATCTTGAAACTACCAAAATGGAATTGCAGGATGCCTATTAAAAATAGTACTTTTTGTCAATCTAACAGTCACGATCCCACCCATGCTAGATATTACATCTCTAACCAAGGCACAAAAGCTTCATTTAGAGTTTATAACTGCAACCACCAAAGATATCAGTTTACATGATCAAGGTCAAAGTGTTTCCCATTGTGGAATACACTAAGAGGGTATTCCTTTGGAAGCATGGAAACCAAAAGAGGGAGAACAAGAATGGGAATGCTCCATAGAACAAACCTAGCAAGTCCACTGTGAGCTACTGTCCTGCCCTGAATCTAAGTGCAATTGAAGAGTAAGATTTCTGCAGGTTTTTTTTTTTTTTACCAATACTGTGTGCAAGTAACACAGAAAACTGTATTTCCCTAGTGTATTCAGTGTATTTTGTCACCAAAATGTGGTTGGTACAAGTCATCAGTGTACTCTATTGTCAGATCAACTGTCAAAAGTCATCCAGGAATAAATAATTCTTTTTTTTTTTCTACTTGGAACACATGGTTTGTGAGCAGGGAAAGCCAACAAACTATCATATTCTAGTATAGCACACCTACATATCAGATGACCGGGATTTTTCAACCAAACTTTACTTTTACTACTTGGCAACTTATTAATTTGAGTTTTAGAGCCTGCTGTCTGTATGTACTGTGTTCCTGCAATATTAGCTGATTTTTCAAATAAATTGATTTGTTAAAAACTTCTTTTTCTCAAAACTGCTGTTCAGATAAAAGTGCAAAGCCAAAACAAAATGTGAAGGGGGAGGAAGAGAGAAGCTCTCCAGGCATTAGATAATTTTTACCTTATCTCATTAATACTTCAGAGAGGTTTTATAACTCCTTTTGGATCTTATTCTTGTCTTTCTCTAGGATCTCTCCACTGTGTAGAACGTGGCTCTGGGATGTGAGAAGTCATACACTGTTGCAGAAGCAAATTATTTTCAGCCTATTTTTAAGCTTGTGTAACCATGCTTGCTGCTCGTGTGTCTGCTCCCTCTGTCCCCACTTGCTTTTAGATCCCTTATTTCATAGTCACCACCTCATTTGACAGAACAGGATAGATCTCACTGACAAAGTTCTCAAAAGCTTTGTGAAAACAGGTGGGCCAAGAGGGGAGACAGAATTAACTCAACCTTTACTGGGCATCAGGGAATCCACTGTGAGCTCAGGTCTGAGTCTTACTTACTTACAAGCACATACCTGTGTCTGTACCTGTGTCCATACCTGTGTCTATAAAGAACAGCAGATTTTAGGGGCATTATAGTCACCTTTTCTTTTCTGGTGAAGAATATGCTGCAATTTCACAAGTAAAAATCATAGAATTACAGAATCATTTAGGATGGAAATGAACTTTAAGGTAGCCAAGTCCAACCATTATTCCAGTACTGCCAAGTCCACCAATAACTGTGTCCCTTAGCTCCACATCTACGCATATTTTAAATAGCTCCAGGGAAGCCAACCCCGCCACTTCCCTGGGCAGCCTGTCCCAATGTTTTTAACAACCTTTTTGGTGAAAAAATGTCTTCTAACAACCAATATAAACCTCCCTTGGTACNCCATATTTTAAAAAACCCCCGGGGAACCCCCCCCCCGCCACTTCCCTGGGCAGCCTGTCCCAATGTTTTTAACAACCTTTTTGGTGAAAAAATGTCTTCTAACAACCAATATAAACCTCCCTTGGTACAACTTCAGGCCATTTTCTCTTGTCCTATCCCTTGTCACTTGGGCGAAGAGCGACCCCCCACCTGGCTACAGCCTCCTTTCAGGTGACTGTAGAGAGCAATAAGGCCACCCCTGAGCTTCCTTTTTTCTAGGCTAAACATAGGAGCTCCCTCAGTGCTCCTCACCTGACTTGTGTTCCAGATCCTTCCCCAGCTCCATTACCCTTCTCTGGACATGCTCCAGCCCCTCAATGTCCTTCTCGCAGTGAGAGGCCCCAGAACTGGACACAGGATTTGAGGTGTTGCCTCACCAGTTCCCAGTACAGGAGGACAATCATTGTCCTGGTCCTGCTGGCCACACTATTATTGATACAGGCCAGGTGCCATTGGCCTTCCTTGCTGGCCATCTGGGCACGTCTGGCTCCTGTTCATTGGCCTCAGCCCATCGATCCAGCCTGTCCAGATCCCCCTGCAGAGCCTTCCTGCCCTGAGAAGGTTAACACTCCTGCCCAGCTTGGTGTCATCTGCAAACTGACTGAGAGTGCACTTGATCCACTTTTCCAGATTGTTGATAAAGACATTAAACAGAACTGGCCCCAGTACTGAGCCCTGGGGAACACCACTGATGACTGGCCACCAACTGGATTTCACCCCCTGCACCACCAGTATTTGGCCCAGTCATCCACCCAGTTTTTACCCAGCAAACTGTTTGCCCATCCAAGCCAAAATATATTTATATCCTCTACACATACACACCCACCATATAATAACCCCAAGATGGATGCAAGGGTCCATGAACACTATGTATACCTGGTGCAGGATATAGATAACTACATCAAAAAGTCAAGATGAACCAAAGCAGAATCCCCAGAGCTGATTTCATCACAGTACAAAAGTAATGGAAAGAGATGAGGAAGATATTTATATTTGCACTATAGTTCCATTATTTCTAAAATTACCTTGTTTCCTACTACAATTTTTTTTTCCAAAAGGTACAAGATTTTCCTGGTCACCTTGAACTGAATTTCAGCTTCACTCATAGAACTAGCAGCAACCCCTACAATTATAGATCATGGGAGAGGTACTCATCTGATGTAAATCAGGGTAGATCTAGTGCCTAGGCCAGACCTGAGAAACTTTACAGATGCAGTTCACGTGTGCTTCCTTGTGATCACAGTGATATTAGCACATATTTTCCTGTCCATATTCATATTTTGTGGAAACACTGGTCTACTGAGTTTTGTTTGCTGCTTTCTTCTTTTTTGGGCCTTTTTTGACAGTCAGCTTAATTGTATTGTGCTATTTACTAAGCAGCAATTATCTTCTGACTTCTCTTGTTAGGCAAAAAATAAAGGAGCTACTATCTTGGAAACCATCTCACTGAAAATTGTCTGGGAAAGATCAGTAGCACATAATACCCAGGAAAAGGCATAACTCGCTACACAACACTCACAAGACTGTCCTGCTGGGATGGCTGTGCCATCTAGAGAGGCCCTAAAAAGCAGGGATCCTCAGGGCTGTCACTGCAGTGTCATAACCACCCGATTATCTCCTCACCAGAAGGCCTGAAGGCTTACTTTTATTCTCACTTGTGAATGTTTCACACCAGCTGCAGATGATTAATCCTTAAATATGGATATTAAGATCCACCTTCTGTTTCTTAAATAGCTTTAAGAACTATTCAGAGTTCTTAAATAGCTTTAAGAACTGTTTCAGAGCTTAGTTTTGCACCAGCCTTAGTGAAGTCTCCATCTTCAGACTATAATTACTTCCTGTAAACTTGGGAATTTGAGTAAATAAGTTCAACATGGCCCTCCAGATTTCCAGGCTAGCTTCTGATCTGTTCATGGAGGTTTACTGTATCCTTTGTTCCTAACCTCTACCCCACCAGAGTATGGTTTTCTGTGACAGTCTAAAAATTATCTCCCTGCTGCAACAAAATTCCTCTCCAAGATCCCAGAAGATTGCAGTAATCTTCTTGAAGAAGAGAGTAGGTGCAAAATAAAGCCCTTTAAAGTGGGAAGGCAGCACTTAATCTACACATAATAAGAAGTGCTCAATTGACTCTATCAGGTCTTATTTGCTGAGCTTTGTCATTTAACTAGTCAATATTTGTAAGGTGTAAGCCTGCCCTCCTCAAACTTTATCTAAAGGCTTTCCAAACCATTTAAGGTTCACAAGTCTTAAGCCTATGATACATTTTCTTCACAGGTTTTCTGGAATTTTCTGGAATGTGTTATAGCACACACTGACATCAGAGAAGGCAAAATATTTCTCTGTTAGCACCAAGTGGGCAGGCTCTGAATCTAAAGGTGCTAATAAATGCATAAGCCATTTAACCACACAGGATGTGGTATCTTGAAAAAGGTCACCTTTCATGATGAAGACTTCTTTGTGGCTTTTCCAGGATCTCAATTTCACAAATGCAACCATCAAAAGGGAAAAATTATGTTGAAATTATGGTTTTCATACAGTTCATTGAAGCTGTTTTTCTGGTTTTGTTAGATTGCAAGTCTCACGTGCTGCACAGAACACAGTCAGCTGCATAAAGCACATTCTATATATTATTGGACACACTACCATTATATATAATGCAATAACGAATACATGCCATAAATAATTCTATGATTCTGTTTGTCACTGTAATATGACTTTATTGTACACTTAAAGTAATACTAGTTATTTGTGGTTTATACACATCTAGAAGTGGGAAGAAGGTACCATAAGGTGATAAATTGCTGATAATGAAGGACATGGAGGTAAACAACTAGAGATCTCCTTAAAATATTCTTCAAATCATTTAAGTATTGTAAGGTAGGAAGAGAACATGCACCAAAAATAATGACAGATTTGAGGCAGTAGAAAATAAATCATTCGTCATCTAAGGGTGTGAAAACCTATCGAAACCTAAAGGAGCTCTAGAAATCACACTGGCAATATCCCTGGGAGAAAATATTAAGGACAAGAAACAAATTTTGCAGAGGATGCGTAACAACATGTTTTATTCAAACAAAAGGTTTTGTGTACACAAAAACTTCAAGAGCAGCCTAATGACTAGCATTACAGGCAGCGTTACAAGTTCTAGGAGAAATACTATGAAGGAAGAAAGGAATATCACAAGTTCAGCCATTCGTGGCAGTGTAGCTGAAGTTGGATGTCTAACTGTGTAAACAAGCCCCTTACATTTTTTCACTGATTGCAGAAAATTCACATCATGCAGCTGTGACTCCCTTCCAGAAAATATCTCCTAATTAGCTCGTGTATATTTTTAAACTGCACGTTATATGGGCAATGAAACAGAGGAAAGGCAAATTAACAATGAATAAATCTCTTTCACAAGTCACTTACCATAACAGTTACTATGTTCTCTCTCACACAGACACACACACTCCTTCCTTTTACTCACGTGGCTCTCCTGAGAAAGAGAAATTAAGACCCCTCTCATAATTCTTATTAATTGTGATTGTTTGCAACCAAAATTGAATTGAGTGCACAAAATCCATTCAGATTTCAAAAACTGAAGTCAGCTGCCCTATCTCAGTCCCAGTGTTGCTAGTAAATACCCAGCAGACTACACAGAATTCCTAGGAAGAGAGAGCACCATGTTATGTATCAGGAGCATTTGCTATCCAAAAAATAACTAAGAAAATTATCTTATTGCTGCAAAGAACTTGCAGAACTCCTTTAGCTGATGTAAATCACCATGGTGTTTCCATAGAAAGAAAGGTATTTCCCTGTAGTTCTTCCATTTGTCAGAAAGCACTTCTAAGAAGGAACAACAAAACTAATCATGAATGTCCCTATTCTAGAAACCTCCATGAAAAATATATAAAAATCATCCAGCTCAAGCATCTGCTCTGCTCTTTCAAGGACATTCATTCACATGTGATTTCCCATCTTCAGCTCCTCCTTGCAGCTCCTTTTCCCAGCCCTCTCCCCACCTTTGGAACAGGAGGAAACTTTCTCACTCAGAAAAGCCTAATCTCACAGCCATTTGAAACCAGCAGATGCAGGCACCAGCTCCTGGTCAAGGAGAGCAGAGTCTTTCTTCCCTGTGCCCTACATTACCCTGAAAAATTCTCTCAAGGAGGACAAGCAGACTTTCCTTTGAACAGGCTATTCAAGAAGTTTGAGAAGTGTTTTTTTCTGGGGACTTAGAGTATCTCCGCACAAATCTGTTTGAAGGCTGAAGTCCAACCCTCCCTTGTAGGGGCCCTTTCATTACAGTTTTCATCCATCTGGGAGGGCAGGAAGAGGCATTTTCTCTGCAGCTGCTCCCCATGAATCAGCTGGCAGCCACAGTGCCCATATTCTTCCTCCAGGACTTTCAGGACATGGCATCCACAGCACTGCAAATTTCTAATCACTCAGAGAAATCTGAAGCTTTGTTCCCAGTCAACAGCCTGTCCCCTGACAGCAAGAAGCTGAGTTTCTGCACTCTTGTTGCATATTTACTGTAGGTCACTGCTTGTAATTTCCTAGTCCCAGTGCTCAGGCTTTGGTCCTCTAAAATGTCTCACTCTTCTCACACTTCACTGGCCTTCTGTGTTTTACATCAGGCAATCAGCAGGATGACAAATATGACAGCAGTCTCCAGTTCAGCCGCCTGAGTGTTCTCAGCCAATATGCCAAAAATAAAATGGCTTTTCCTTTTTTTTTTTGTTTTTAATAATGTTATCTGGATGGCAGCTACAGGATTTGTTGAGCTTGCCATATGCTCCACATTTCTATATAAAAAGATGATGATGCTAATACAATTATTTCAATAGCACTTGTTCATTGTTTAAACGGAGTGTTTGATGTGCACATACGTAAGTCCAGACCTGGAGCTATTACACCCAATTGAAGCATCCTGCACTTGGGCACACAGGACAGTTAGCACACAGGAGCAGCAGATTTATTTGTGTTTTCAGTCTGGTCATAAAATTGAATCACTGTTTGTCTCCAGCTTAACCCGCTTACAATTGAGTGGCTGGAGCAAAACTACAGATGAATCTAATAGACTCAATCTCTTCATTGAAGAGATTGTACATGTCCCAGCTAAATTAGATAGTGCAATTTTCTGTCTCTGGCAGTTTTCTGCTTCGCAGTATCATGCACTGCTGAGTGTCTCAGGGAAATCAGGGAAAACTTGGTTGAGCCTGTGATCTCATGACCTCCTCTGCTTCCTTGTAGAGGGTGGTGAGATGGGCCCTGGCTGGTGAGACCCTGTGGATGCCTATGGAGACCCCTGTGCTTCCAGAGAGCTGCTGGCTGTTGCTGCACATGAACATCCCTTTCCAAAGTAGTGCTCCAGTATTCCTTGGCTAGTAAATAAAAAGCAGAATTGTTTTTGGGGTTGAATGAAGTCACCCAAAACCATAAACTAAGGAGAGTGAAAAAAAAGCCACAAACTGGAACTTAAAAGGGGAGTGCTGCCAAGCATGGAATGGCATCTACAAGCTTCCCAGAGCACTGACTTGCAGAGTAGATGACTTCACCTCGTTAGCAAAAGTGTCCAAGTCAAACTTCTTCAGAGTCAACCATCAAAACCAGAAAATATTTGTCATTTGGTATTTGCACTCTTTCATGAATCTTCCTGGCTCTGAAACTGGGCAGCACTTAAAGGAATACGGCAGCAATGCTGGAGAATGGAGCCTCTTGTTGTGTGCCTTAATCCTGTTAGGCAGAACGATGAAATCTGTAGCAGAACTGCAGCAGGGTTTTAGCTGGATAAAGAGTTAGTTTGTTTTGATTTTCCCATGTTACCACTGTGTAATCCCCTGTACTCTCTGTAGAATGATTTGAAGTCTGTTGTTTCCTCTCCAGCATTTGGGGCCAAGAGTTACATTAATGAAAAATGTAGCTCATATCTTCAGCCATGAAAGGTCACTGCCACCTGATGCTTCCTGTGATTTCTTTGCAATAAAATGGTTAAGGCTGCATTTCAGCCACCTCTAGTGTACACAACAGGGGGAAAGTTAAATTTTAAGAGAACACTCAATTTTCACACCTTAAGAAGGGAATTCTGGGAACCAGTAACAGGTTGCCCTTTTAAACTAAAGAAGCTTTGCAGGATTATCAATCAGACACTTCGTAATAGAGAATAGGCAGACCTATGGGGATATTTAGCTATTGACTGGCTGGTTGTTGTATTCACATGAGTAACTAGGACTCTGTTTGCTGCTAATAGTATGAAAGGTTACATGGAAAAATACACCATCTTTGAGTTGTTAAGTAATTTGGAGTTTCTCTGTGTTGTCAATGCATTGATTTGGATGTAAATTGCTCATAGTTTTGTGTCCTTATTAGAGTTGCAGTGTTTAGGACAAAAATATCAATATTTTCACTAAATATTGTAAGTGAAGTTACTGTGCACTGTGTTCATTTTTATCTTTTCTTAGTATGTTGTATTTAAAATTGCTCAGTACTTGAAGTTATGAAGTGGGCATTTTTGCATATTTTTGCTTCTGTATATTAAGGCATGACTCAGTTTCATAATGCTTAAATTCCCAAGGTACTGCAGTCTCACAGTGGCTTCAAAGGCTTTTATGAGTTCTCGGCACCTCTGAAAATCTGCTCATCCTGAATGTCTGCAACTACATTTTATTCAGCTATTTAGGCCTTTATGGTCAGTGCACACAGCACCTTATCCCTCTCCCAAAGGAACCACTTAGAGGTGTCTCCTGACTCCTTGTCTCTGAGGCAAGGAGGAATTACAATGAGATTACCCACCCTCGCTTTTTCCTCCTAGTATTTCAGTGTTTTGCAGAAAAGGAAGAAGATCTTCCATGCCAAGTTTTCCTGCAGGCCCTGCTGCCAGAGAAAATGCATTTTTTTCTCTGGGATAGGATAAATTCTCCTCTCCAGTTCCTTGCTTGTGCTTCCAGGCATGCAGTAACCATCTGCCCGAGTGCAGCCCTACAGCAGAAAACCTGTACAATGCAAATTGGAAATGCAGCAAAACCTCACAGAGATGGGAGTAAAAGGCCTTCTTCCTTGTCACAATCTGTCATAGTAGCCAGTGTAATTTGTCCCCTCATATCCAATTGTATAAAATGGGTATAAAACCCCATTCTCAAGATCTCAATTACACACATGCATTTGGATTTCCACAAAGCAGTCGTTCTTTGCTTCTCCAGTCAGGGAGCATTTCTCAGCTGTTGATATTGAGTGTAAAAGTATTCCTTAAGGGCTGAAAACATTTTATGAACATGTCTTTACCAACCTGTTTTTGTAGATATTGACATGGATCTATGCTCCTCTTGCTTCAACTAGTTTTATTCAGAGGATTACGTACTGTATTTCTAAAATGCTCATAAAATACTAGATGATGAAACAGCAAGATAGAGGAAGAAAAATAGACAGATCTGAGAGCTTTCATCCAGGTAATTCTGCCACAGGTGCACTAGGCACAGTTTTGGTTAGATACAACAAGATCTGATCACCAAGATGACAAAACTCTCCTCTGGAGAGCGGTAAGACTGGACTGTTTAAATGGTTTTACCAGTGCATAGGTTCAATGGTACAATGAAAGTATTAAAAGAATTTTGGTTTATAAAGTGCTTCGGTGGGATTCTGTAATAGGATCAACTTTCTGAAAATAACTCCAGCTTCAGGTCTGGACTGCAGACACTCACCTGGCTGGGAAGGGCATTCCCCTCAACAGCAAAGTTATGGCTGGGCTGCAAGCAGACAGAACACATGGGAACCTGGGCACACCACTGTGAAACTGCTAGAGAAGATTGGTTTGAAGGACTTTCATCATCCAGATTCACCTAGAAAATTAGGGAAATCAAATAAAGCAGTTGTTTACCCAACTAAGTATCCTTTTGACCTCCCTTCTGTCTGTTACCTCTGTGCAAGGCATGTCTGCACTGGCATTGACTAAGGGGGGAGAAGGCAGACATTTATTAAAAAATAACTTTAGACTCACTTTAAATTCAACTCATACTTACAGAGTGAAGTCCTGAGTTGGAAATACAGAATCAGCACTTGTGACACAAAATCAAGGAGATTTATTTTCCATGAGGAGCAGAGATGATGCTGCATTTTCACTTCTTCCCTGTGTCTATCAATCTTGAATTGTCTGAGACTCCCCAGTCCAGTAACAGATCAAGCTCAGAAGTGGTTCATTTTTCTGTAGGCCCATAGGTACATACAGAGCAGCACTCTCAATTTCACATGAGGGGTTTTTTAAGCAGCATTTGAAGAAATTCATGAGTCACCAGGTGACACCCTTTGAACAATGAGACCTTTATTCACCAGTAATGTAAAAATGTGGCCAAAGCTCATAAAATACACTCCACAGAAATCATCTGAAAAGGCAATAAAACACCTCTGCAAGACATTTATTTTCTTGACTGTCTTTTTCTTTACATGCTTCAAAATAAAGGAGTCTTCTTTCATTCAGGTTACACTATTTTGGTCTCTATGTCTGATTAGACTCTTAACTGATGGACCTTGAGCTTTTTGGGTTTGGTTCAATCCTTTACAGAGAAATATGCTGACATGATGTCTGATATGGGCCTCAACTCCCAACTCCCACCATACTTCATGCTGTATTGAAGTCAAGGTTTTGATTCAAGTCCATCTCTAATAAGAGCATATTAAATTTTGCAAGCACAGTGCATTTTTCAGTTGTTAGTCCTGTTTGGTTCTGTATTATGCTTCCCTCACCCCAAATTCCCAAATATGGTTTGCTGCTATATCTGCTAAAAAAATTCAGCCAGTGAATATGATTCTTTCCCAAGTCATGGAGACCACAAGCGAGAGTTGTGCTGTAACCACTAAAGGGATAATGGGGCACTATTATAATACATGTTTTCATTGTGGCAACAAGGAGAAACCATGGTTTAGTGATTTCACAATCTTGCAGTGATGTCAGACAGACAGATTACCATGCAAAATATCCCACAAAATCCTGAAAGGAACTTGAACTCAGACTCAGTTCAAATTTTAACCAGATGAGCCAGATGGAAAAATCAAAGAAGATAAAAAAGGGAGGTTGGGAGTCACGAGAGGGAGCAGAGGGACAGGATGCCAGCATATTTCCTCCTAAATTGTGTCAGTTTGATTTCTGGCAGGCAAAATTTGAGTTTGCTATTGCATTTTCTAATATTCCAAGGTTTGGGACACTTATCTTTGTTGTTTCTCTGCATTTATCATCACAGTATCAGCAGAGTTGCCTCAATCGCCTGTATCTGGAATCCAGCTGGCTCCAGAGAGGGGATCCATCCCTCCCATCACCAGGCACTCCCAAGCCACTGCAATCTTTCTTAACATTGGGGAGTTTTTTTCCCCATTAGGGTCATACATATATCTCACTTGTTGGTTGAGCAAACATCCTCTCTAGGATGAAGAGGCTCAGAATTCAAAGATAAAGGACAAGACTCTGGCACCTTTAAAGTCTGTGGGAATGATGCCACTCATTTCAGTGGGACAGCATTTTAGCCAGAGCTTTCCTCCAAAACCAGCATTTATGTCATATCTTTAACATGGGCATTATAGAGAAAAATCAAAAGGGGGGATATGCTCTTCCATCAGCAGTGGTCCCTTCTTGAGCAAATGGCAGGAGGGAAATTCCTGCTTATCCAAGGTTGTTACCCAGGGAGGCCTCTGACCCCAGAGCTGACTGAAGCTCAGCTCAGAAAAGCAGAGTTACCAGCACTGGTCAGTGGTGGGGCCACCAGGAGCTGTTTCATAACCTGGGACAGGGACAGCACTGCAGCCCTGCCCATTCCTGGCAGCCTCCAGCCAATGCCTCACACTGCCCCTGCCCCTCTCCTTGAAGGGCAGAACTGACCCCATGGCTCTGAGGGATCACGGCAGCAGGGAATAGCTATAGGTCCCCGGAACCACTGCAGCTGAAGACAATCTTCTTCATGGCCCTCACCATGAAGACACAGCAGAGGTTTTCATCCTGGATTTAACCAATGACTGTCACAAATCACCCAAAAGGCTTTAAACTATTAAGCACCGGTAGAGTGGGCCAGAATGAAACTCTCAAAATCCAGAGAACTTAAGACTTTAGGAGATGTTTGATTTGGCTTCAAAACCTCTAGCCCATCTTCAGCTTCACTCAACAAGCTTTTGAATGCTCCCACAAAGCAAAGTCATGAGCCAGAGAACCAAACCTGTTGACCTGGGTTGCAATGTAAGACACGCCCAAAAGTGTGTATTCTATCACCACCTTCATGAGCTGTTGGAACCAGGTGGGGCAGTGCTCCCTGCCTCCTGCCTCCAGACTATCTCCTGTTAATGGCCCATCAGTGCCTTATCTCAGAACTCATCATCCCGTTACAAAATGCTCCACCCAGAGGGAGGAGCCAGGCATTCCATCCTGGATATAAACTGAGATTTTGAAGACCACAGGCAGCCTTTTGCACTGGATTTCCAGGGGATAAGAGCTACATACCTACCATGGGACCATCTGAGGAAGACCAGATCTTTCTCCAGAATCACTGCTTCAGCAGAACCACATCCATCACTTCAGGACTACAGCCACCATCTCATCAAACTGCCACTGCTACCCTGACTGTCAGGGTGTCAGGTCATATCTGACTCTGTCAGTTCAAACCAGTATTTCTCCTGCCTTGTTTTATATATATATATGTATATATATATATATATTAGTAAAGAACTGTTATTCCTATTTCCCATATCTTTGCCTGAAAGCCCCTTGATTTCAAAATTATAATAATTCAGAGGGGAGTTGCATCATCCATCCCAAGGGAGGCTCCTGCCTTCCTTAGCAGACACCTGTCTTTCAAACCAAGACACCAGTCAAGTGCATTAACTTAGGAGCAGCAGCAAGTGCCATTAGAGAATGTGTACGTGTTAAACAACAAGCACCACTAAATCCACAAATAGCTTTTATCCTATTTGCTGTCTCTCATGCACACAAAGAAGTGTCTGCTTATTTGTTTCCTGGCTTAGACTCTGCTTGGTTTTGTTTTTCTAAAGGATTAAAAACAAATTCTCACTTTAGCTCGCTGAAAAAATAGGGTCAGTATCTTCATTAATCACCATTGACAGCCCACTCCACCTTTGATCACAGCCACCAGACTCAGAAGATTCACTGCAACACACCTGCCAATGACACTGCATTTCAGATTAACGATCTGGTGTAAAGAAAAATGTACCCCCATTTCAAAGCTGCTCTCAAGACTCACAACATAATGGATGTGGTATTTTAAAGTTCACGAAATATTGAAAACAGATATTTTAATTTGTCAAATTAATTGCTAAACTACTTTATGATCAGCATGGTTTCAAAGTTTACTAACATTATAGAGGCCTTCTCTTCACGGCTCCTTTCAGTGTCTTTGCAGTTTGAGTTACCTCTTTTCTGAGAACCAGGTGTTCAGCTCCCACTCCTCTAAGGTCTCCTGATCACCATATACTACCTGGTTATAGGATTAGCCCTACAGATAATCAGGCATTTCCCCTAGAACATTACTCCCACTAATCATATGGTGAAGGTCTATCTGCTGCAGAGTACTCAATTTGTCTTGAAGGCCCTTTTGCAAACATTTTTTGTGGATAGGCAGGAGCAAGAAAGGGAAAAGAGAATGATTGCCACTGTCTCCTCTAACACCAGCAAGTGAAACTTGCAGATAGCAGGTTCATACAGGAAACCAGGGCTGGAAGTTCACAGAATTAAGATTTAGAGTACTTTTTTATGGGACACTGAGAGGGCCTAAAACTTACATGAGCTTTACAAAAAGGGATTAGATATATTCATTGGAAAGAAGAAAAAAATCCATGAAGAAATGAAAAACAAGATGTTCTTTTCATAGAGTGCACAGGTACCCTGAGTGTGTTAATTCTAAGGAAAAAAGAAGAGAAGCCTATGTTAATAGCAAGTTATCCTTCCTATGAATCTTAGTAGGTGTTAGGGAAAAAATACCCAGAATGCATTCCTAATTTAACAGTATTTCATGCAGGTCTGGGCAAAAGGTAAAAAAAAAGAATGGAATGTACATGATTAAGTATATTTGCTTTAAGAATAATTTAAGAGGTTAGTGCTCACCTTAGTTTCTTGCATTTTTATATCTGAACACTTTAATTGCCCTTTTATTATATTTGTTCAATAATTTTTACATTCACCTTTAATTATATTTTTTTATTGCACGGGACTGGGATCAAATTTAGATGAACTGCTTTAAATGGGAAGGATTATAAATTCTGGCATATGGCTGGAACATTAAACTGAACACTGTTCCTTTAATATAGAAAAATTCTGTCTGGAAAATCTATAAAATGCCAAGAGAGCCTTTTCTCAAGACAATCAGTCTGTGAGTGTTTATGGGAGTCGGAAAGAAGGTGGACAGTGGGAGCTAATCAACACATCACCAAGTATTTTGACCACTTCATCTTAATTGCCCAGGTTTGCCACATATTTCCCTTCTCTGCTTAGGGGAAAGCAAAACCCAAGATGAATTCCAGTCTTTTTAACGAGATGGATGGTAAAACTCCTTCTAATAGTTTTTGCTATTGTGATATGCTGATAAACACATCCTGCCTGTATCCAGTAAAGCTGCCCCATCAGAGTATAATGTCTCAGAGAGGAAAATCTTGGTAGCACTCTGAATGTAAACTACAACAATTTCACAGCTCTTAAAAGTTTCATGATTAGTTAGGAGTCTTATTAATTAAACATGAACCATATTATTACAGCTTTTGTACAAATTAAGCACTGAATTGGTGCCCTGCTATACAGAGTGACAATACTGTTGTCCTTTGGACCTTGCATCAATGTTTTGACTTATTAGTTTGGGTGTTTAATCCAGATTTTCAAACATGGAATTAATCAAAACAGAAGGCTTCCATTATGTAGCCGTAGCAGTGGCCATACTTAGTAATTCAATCACTTCTCATGGGCTTGTACTAATTATATCAATTCAGTTTTATATAAATGCCTTTGAAAGATTTTGATTCAGAAGGGAGGAAAAAAAAAACACAACAAAAGAAGAACTTTATATTCACCTCGGTAATGCACTAAGCTCTCAATTTGACCTGCATTTGAACTGGCCTCTTTGAAATCAGCAACTTTTCATTTTCAACTTTACCCCAGATTCTTCTGAAAGGCATTTGATGTTTCCTTCCTCCCAGAGGATGGAGTGGGTTGGACATAGTATATTTGATCATTGATACAATAAAAGCATTAGTTTCAGCTGAATACATACATCTGAAAATAAAAAGAAAAATGCAATTATTATTGTGTGGGCTCATATGATTAAAATTCCACAAGTAGCTCCTGGGTTCTAGGTAGAAGTAGTTTCCATAGACCTGATCTAGTATTTGCTCCTTGAAGTTATGACAATCTTTCTATTTAGGTAGAAAATAATTTCTTTTCCAGTGAATTTCCTTTCATTATCTTTCATTGCTCCCACAACCGAGCCACCTTCTTTTTCTGTGTGAGATAGGAGAGGTGTGGCAGGCAGCACCAGAGGCGATGCTCATGAAAGCTATAGTGGTGTGAAGGACCCATGACAGTCACTCACCAACAACCTTTTCTGAGTGACCCTGAGAGCAGGGAAGAGTCAAAGTTAAATCATTAAGGTTGGTAGGTTGTGTGCTCCTAACCTAGCACAGCATGCTGCATGGTGACAGCCTGGGACAATAAAGAGAAATAAAAAAACAATTAAAATAGCCAGAAACAGACCCTGCAGTGTCTGTCACAGCCATGCTTTATCTGGCCATGTGTGGAAACATGTTTCATGGGTAATCTGTGCTTTTTGTCCCCCAAAATATTTTCCCTTTGCTGCATAGAGGAGAGAAATCTGCAGAGCCTATTTCCTTTTCTCTTTGGAAAGAGCAGAGGGGACATCCTGCAGTGCTGTCAGCCAAGGATGGCACACCACATACGCCCACAGCAGTGGGGGTTTTCTCCTTCTCCCACTTCAGACATTCTCACCCTTCATGGTTTTTCTGCATAAGGCAGAGAGAAAAGGAGACTTCGAGGCAGTTTTACTTCCACAGAGGCCAGGAAACAGCAAGAACACCCCTCTGCTTTTGCAAGCAGAATACAGTTTGGCCCCGTTTTCCACTCTTTTCTTCATAGTTGCTGGGATCTAACTGTGTTTTCAGATCCAAAATAACAAGAACTTTTGCTTATTAGATGAATCATTTTAAAGGTTGTGCAAGGAATAACTGAGTGCCTGTTCCCACAGTTTCCACAGGAGCACCAGGTGCTATCACTTGACAAGGGTTTCACAAGAGGCATAAGGACTGATTCTTTTTAATCTTCCTTTTTTTTGGACAAATCTACGACTAAAGACACCTATTCTTGTTTGGACAGGAAACTACCCATGGAATCTAAAGAGATACCTACTGATATAGAGTCTTATTTCATTCCCCTGCTCCTATGAGGGGTACAGCTCAACCAAAGCATAGACATGACTTTTCTCTTAGGCTGAGCTGGAAGTCCACCTCAGAGAAGACTCATAAACACCAAATTACCTACTGCCAACAACTGGGCTGGACTAAATTTTACCTGCCACTTATACATCTGCACCTCTGGTCAACAAAAAAGAACCCCTTTCATGGAATATTCCTACCAAGCACAGCTAATGACCTAGTCCTCAGAAAAAGCTCAAACTATCCGTTATATGATACAGCATAAAAATTATTATCTCTTTAGGAAGCACAGCAACTCCAACCCTTGTACTGGCATTTGTCTGACTCCAGTTTCCAGTCATTACATCTTGTTATGTTTCTGTCTGCAAGACGGAAAAGCTCACATTTCAATCAAGTACCTTTTCCATATGTGTATATCTGGGTACAGTGATCCAGTCACCACTCTTCTCTGGCAGATTTAATAGATGTCTTAAATCTTATACCTTAGGCGTTATTTTTCAACCTCTGGACAGTGGGGAAATGTCCTGGTATGTCTGCAGTCTGCAGCCATTCCCACAGGACACAGGTGGAGAAGCTCTGGTCCAATGCAGCTGAACTGCAAAGGACAGTCAGCTGTACCTGTGTGATCCCTGACAGCTGTTTTCCTGCAGCACCAAAAAACCTGCTGGGAGTAACAGTGTGAGCTGTCAGATTAGAAGGACTCAGGGTGCCTCTGTTGAGGAGATGAGAAGTTTTAATTGCATTTTTTGGGAAGGGATCCCATTGTCCAATGAGGTACTCAAGGTACAATAACCAGGAGATTTAATTTAAAGAAATAAAAGGAGTAAGACTGTTCCCTACCACACAGATATAAAAAAGACAATTTCACGTCTGGATGATTGACTCCAATTTACAACAATCTTGTAACAATAATCATTTCAATAATGTGGCTTGCCAAGGGTTTTAGGGCAGCTAACTGAATTATAGCAAATCTTTACAATTACAACGTTTGTAATGAATGCAGTTAGTGAAGCCTCAGCGGCCTTCCCTTATCACTTACCAGTGACTGATGGCTCGTTGGAGGAGGCCACCCTTCAGCAAAGAGCAGTGGAGCAGCACACAAACCAGCCAAGGCTCAGCTTGACAGCTTCGAGGAGACAGGGCTGCAGGGGCGGAGGGCACGTGATGTGCAGAGGCTCCCCGTGCCACTCCTCATGATTCCTGCTAAGGACTGCCTGGATACTGAAAAAGAGGAAATTTATATCAGATATTAGGAAGAAATTCTTTACTGTGAGGGTGGTGAGGCACAGGAACAGGTTGCTCAGAGGAGTTGTGGGTGCTCCATCCCAGGAAGAGTTTAAGACCTGGCTGGGACCCCAGAGAGTATCTAAATTGTGTCCTTTGGATATGACATAATTTCTCCCCTTTGTAGAAATCAGCCTTCCCTAGAAAGTCCAGTGATTTTTCAGTCTCAGTCAATTACAGTGCATGACTATAACAGAAAAACTAAAAAGCAACTAGAAGTACATTATGGCTACAACAAAAGTCATCACAAGAGACTCCGGTGGCTCTTCCTTCCTGATGTCCAGTATCACAACAAGCTGGAGAGCCAATGTCCCAGTCATGAGGCCAAGTTTTCTCTGTGACAGAGCCCAGCACTTGCAGATGGATTACTTTGGCCAGCCCTCCTCACTGAGGCTGCTCACCAAGGCTTTCCTGAGCACACAGGCAAGATCTAATGTGGAAATCATCAAATCAAGTATGTAAACCTACATGTACATTGCTGATATCCACACTGGAGCTTGGTAGCAAGGTTCCTTCACAGTCTACAGAGACAAATAACAGCTTTGCCTTGTTCAGAGGTGACTTCTAGAAACTTGAGAGGTCTTGTCACCAAGAACTGCCTGTGTCTCCAGGCTGGTTCTTAGTGAGGGTGGCTGAGGCTGAGGCCAATAACGACAGTGTGACACAGTCAAATGATGTGAAACCCAACCCAGCAACCAAAATAAGTTCCTTGTCTGGCACACAAATGTCTGCTCAATGTACCCTAAGGTTCATGTCTGGCATCTTGCAGCTGTCCTGGCTGCCCCTTACAGGTGTGGGAATGTGCTTGGCTACAAATGGACCACATGGATTTACTCCAGTAGTAAATTATACTCTGGGCATCTGTCTGGAGTGCACGTGTTAATGCTGACTTCTGCAAGCTACCAGGTTGGTAGATCCTCAGATTCACACTACAAAGGTCAACCAGCTTTAGGTTTGACACAACCTTCAGCAGTTCCAGCAGCAGCAGTAAATGCACACAGCTCTCAGCTGGTTTTCTTCATTGGCCTAATGTGTGATGTGTGACTGTGTCTGAGACTTCTAAAACTGACAGGTGTCATTACATGAGGAAGTAATAAAAAAAGCAAGTAGCAACTTCAGTGGGCTTTAGGGAGCACTCTGTAGCAGTTCTGCTCCTGGTCATCTCTGTGTACTTGTGCTTAACAGCACAAGTTATCTCCCTCTGAAATCAATGGGATTTTGTAATCCAGCAGTGAAAAATCATCATTTTCATCACCAGCAATGAACCAGTGGTTAAAAAATTCCTGGTATGCTGAGACCACCATTTCTCCTGTTGAGAAATAGTCTTTTCCTTTGTGTTTCTTTATCTCCTGACTTCCTCTGACAGCTGCCTCTGATTCTGATATCCAACATTTCCTGGGAAAGCAGGCAACTTTTTCTGCTAGGTTTCTGCAGCACTTGACAGGGAAATGTTGATAATAATAAGGATTCATGTCTTTCCAAAGGATGTTCATAGTGACATAGAGATATCAGTGTCTTCTTATAAGGAGCAATGCTGAAAGACCTGAGTGCTCCAAGCTCCCAGCTTCAGGACTTGCTTTGTCACTTTGCAGTATTGATCATTATAAGCCTGGGATATTTGTTGTGCTGCTCTGGTTTCTTTGCCAATTAGAGTTATAACTAATTCAGTCAGAAAAACCAATAGCACACCTTAAAACTTTACTTTTCTGCCCTCATGACTTGACTCTGATGGCTCTTGGCAGACAACACTCCTCACACTCAGTCTGCAGACAAAGCTTGGTTTTCTTAATGTCAGTACAGCGAGCCAAGGTAGTTCTGCATTGCGCAGATGTGCAGCACCCGAGAGGGAGAGAACAAAGAGCTCCCTCACATTCATCTGTGTTACACAACCATGGAAAGAAACAAAAATACATCCCCAATAAAAATTAGGAGGTCTTTTGTATCTGAATTATTCAAATGGGAGTTTGCTTTTAAGCCTCGAGCTCAAGGTAGTTTTCTTCCACAGCATGGCCTACATTCAGGATATTGAATATATAACTACATATACAGCTGGATGTATGATTGTGCTGAACAAAGGGGAGAACGGGCAAAGACCTGCCACTGAATCTCCTGCCCCAATTAACCTCGCTCCTGTGTGGTGCTATAATTGACTTCTGCTTTTATTAAATGCAGAAGCACTTAGTCCATTGCTCTGAAGCTTAGCAAGCTACCAGCTGAGCCTTTTCTTTACCCCCTCAGAGGAACAAGGAGGCAGCATGAGAGCTGCAGCTCAGCCCACGCCCTCCTCTCCCCCATGGTGTACCCATGTTCTGAAGAGAATGGCAGAGCCTACGTGGGGTGTGCTCTCAGGAGCAGAACCAACACTTCCAGCTGCCCTGTCCCAGTCACAAGTGCATTTTGTTTTACTAAATTGTTGTGGAGAATATCTCAGTTGCCAGACGAGAAGCAATGTCTTTCTCCATCAGGATCCAGTTTGAATTCTGAAAGAAAAATATTATTCTTCCCTCCCCTCTCCCTGTTAAAAACAGCTGCATTCTTCCAGTCATTTCTGCTAAGAGAAATTAGACTTCCTACTCCAATGGGCAGAACCCTCACTGGGCTTTGCTTGCTGGCAAATCCTCTGCAAGCTGAAGAAAACAAAATTTCATTAATTTCAGGAAGTCAGTGCATGCACACAGGGCTCACAAGCACCTTTGCCACTGGGTGGGGGTAGCTGTTGTGAAGAAGGATATCAACTATCACTGCAGATGAACCATTAAGGGCACTCACTGCAGGCCAGAGAGCAGAAGGCAGCCCCTGAAATTGCTTGATCTTTTGTTGTCCTTGTCAGAACAAGGGTGTTATCTACTCCAGGGAGGAAATTCTAGCATCTTCCCCAGCCTGGCCTCATACAGAAGCAGGGGTTAGCCCAATCCTACACTTAAAATACCAAGTTGGGTCAGCAGAAAGTTGCAGTCTCTGATCTCCCGATAGAAAACACAAGCTGACAACAACTCAGCTACACAGAGGTTAACAGGAAGCAATGCCAGAGAGTTCAGAAGCAGAAAAACAGTCAAGGAAGGGATTTATTCCTCCAGTGCCTTGGGCACTGTTTTTGGATTAGAAACTCAGAGCTGAGGGTTTTTTGTTGAACTGAGTTATTTTTTGGTATTAGCCATGATTTTGTGACTGAGCTGTGATATCTTCTCTGGGAAAAAGGGACAAGGTTGTCTTGGCTTTGTTTGGCTGCTCTTCTGGCCATTCCACATGCATGTTCAATAAAAGCAAATGTGAGTTGTATTTCTGAGATGAATATGCTTGGAGATCTGAAAAGTAAGCCAGTTTTTTCCAGCTAGGGGTTGCTATAGTCCAGCCCATAAATCCAGTAATGGAGTTTGGTTCTTCACCAGCCCTCATGTGTGTCAAAATCACCTAAAATGTTTTGGAAAAGAATCACCTTCCTTCCTTCCTTCCTTCCTTCCTTCCTTGGATGGATTTTTTTTTTTTTTTTTTTACCACAAGGATATTGTTAATTGACAGAGTAGAAAAGGAATTCAATGGCAATGAAAAAAAAAAAGCAAGTTTCATTTTTAAAGTGATGCTATCAAATATTACAAGCTTTGCCACATTTCTCTCCCTTGGTGAATATTGCTTAAGAGAGACAACATCCCACAAATCTGGTTAAGAAGTAACTGTGGTAGCTCCACACGATTCATTTTAAGCATTTCCCTTCCCCTCATTGACAATGTTACCTATTTGTTCACTGTGTTCAGAAAAAAGGTCTAAACATGCCCAAACTACATGCAAAAGAATCTTCAGAAGTTCTTGACATGTCAGACGGGTCTTTTTAGTCAGCAGGCTGCATTTTGGATGCCAGGAGTATTTCAATAAAACAATTTCTGTTCAGATCTCCTATACATTAAAAAAGCATTCCAGGGTGAAATACAATTAAACACCTCAAGCATAACTTTTCTAATATTATAGTTTTTCTAGGCATATTTTCCTAAATCTCATACTGAAACAACTTGAAGAAAATATTTTTTAAAAGTACTGTTTATTCTTCTGTCAAAGAGAAATTTCTGATCTTCAAAGCATGAAAAATTCTTCTACATTTAGTCTACCAACTGGCATGTCTATCAGACTTTGAAAACTTTTATGGCACTTCATCATTTTCTTTTTTTCTATAAGAGAAGCATTCAAGGAAAAAGTTCCCAATAGTCATGTTCAAAATCTGATCCTACCCATTCTGTCAACATACTGGTTTTCAAAATTAGCTTATGACCAATAACACTGAGAACAGAGAACACAGAGAGTAACTCATCGGAGGCCCTTCTTTTTTCTAGTGCAGTAGAAGACACGGAAGGATTTTACTTTATCCCATCCTCCTTTATAAAAAAATCAGTAAAATGAGTCTCACTATGTTTTTCCACGAGACCTCCTAAGAAATCATTTTCACAGCTTTATAGAATATTTTGGCCATTTTTTGCACTATTTCAGGTGACCCATAAGACACTTATCTTTCCAAAACTGTTTATCACATGCTGTTTGTGGCTCTTCTGTACCTCCTTGTGTGATCTCCTTGGAGATATGGAGCCTCTCTCACACCCTCAGCTCCCCAACCTGTGCCTCTTCAGGGGTTAGAAGTGAATTATGCTTCTGCCTAATCCCAGATAGGGCAGTCAGGTGTCCTAGTGATGCCTTAAATAGCTACCTAGAAACAGAAACCAGACAGGAATAAAGGAATAAAGGAGGGATTGATTGGAAAGGCCTTCAGAGGTCACACTCTGGGCTCCAGAGGCTCCTGCCTCAGTGCATCCCAAAATGGACAATGACAGCTCCCGAGTTCTTCCCACTTTGGTATCAGCATCAATTCCCCAAGCAGAAGCCAGGCAAGGATGGAATTTGCCCAAGCTTGCCCCCCTCTCCCCAAGATGAAGGTTTGCAGTTGTTGGGCCCAGGAGGGTCTGGGTGTCCTTGGAGAGCGAGCTGGAGAGGCTTTGTTATGTCAGTGTGAGCATGAGAGAACAGCACTGAACGAGCTCCAGGGACCTGCAGAGTTACACTGGGCAGTGCAGGGTTGGAAACAATATAAAAGTTAAAACCTAAGGCATCACTACAACCACTGTAAAATATTGATATATGTCGCAGGGACTGACAGGCAGCTCTATGGGCATGAGTGATCACTCTGGAGCTGAGTGTCCATGAAATACACATTCAATGTCACTGAAGTGGTAGCATGATGTTAATAATGTGAGGGAATCTTGTCACTCTATGAAGATCAGCAAGGCTGACAGGACAGTACAGTCATGTTGAATTCCAGAAACCAGGGGCTTACACTGAGAGACAGAAGAAAATGCACTCCCAAAAGCATATACTTAATTTCAAGCACATCTTTATAGGAATTGTTTGTACAAACAACTGTGAGGAGTTTAGACTTTTTAAATGTAAAAGAATATAATAACAGACATTGACTTGGAGAGCACAGATTCCTGAAAATTAAAAGTTCTTTTCCTCTCAGATGCAGAAACATTTGCTGAATAAATAAGCAGGAAAGAGAAGTTGATGATATCTTTGAAGAAACCCATGTAATACATTAAGATATATGAAACATCAAAGTAAGGGTTTTCATTTGGCACAGTAATGTACCCACTCTGCTGCCCAAGAGCATAAAGGCAGTGGCTGTGTCCCAGCATTCAGCTCCCCTCTGCCAGCTTCAGGGCTGACTTCATCATGTAGTTCTGCAAAGTCTGGGGGTGATTTTACTGGTGGTTTTTCCAGAAGAAGAAAAAATATAAACAAAAAAATGTATTAATAAGAGTATCTCACAGAAACAAGAACCCATTTAGGAGCTCTGCTAAGAATGCCAGCTCTTCCCCTGAGGTGTGGAAAACTGTGGCAATGGTAGACAGGAGAAATTATATAAAGGTGACACTGTTAAAGTAGATTGCTCTTTAATTGTCTGCCCTGGGCAAATAATATCATCTTTTTCCATTCTTCATTCTGCTTTTCCCCCACATCCCTGCCACTAATGTAAAGTTTCATGTTCTGACTATTAATAAACTGGTAATGTTATAAAAATCTTATATCTATTTGAATAATACTGAATTAACAGCCCGACCACTGATCAAATATATTTCTGTGTAAAGGAAGAATATCTGCTTTGATATCAGTGGCACTGTATTAGCTTAAACTTGAAGCTCAAAGTCACTCTTAAGATTTTTGTCTAGGATAAACCTTTTTTCCTCTCCTGTTCATTTCTCTGCAGTGTGAGGCAGGTTTAATTTTCAAGAACCATATTACTTAAAGAGCAGACTGCAGGCAAATTCCCACCAGTTTGATTGGAAGGCAAATTTCAAGGTGATGCAATCAAGCAACAGGAAAATGTAAGATGTTTCGAAACTTCTTTCCAAGGAGATATTTCAGTTGGGTTAAGAGGAGTTCACACTGGTTTAGCCTGAGAGGCAAAGAGCCTGCACACCTGTTACAAGGTTTGTCCTCAGCTCGAGGCCACAGCCCACCAGCTGAGGTGCAGGGATTAACTCAGCACCCACACTCAGTCCTTTGAGCACAAAGGGGCAGCAGCTCCACAAACACCTCCCTGATCTCAGCTAAAGTCGATTCCTGCCTCATTTGACCTAACCTGGAATAATCCATTATCCCTCTGAAATACAAGTACCTATACAAGGTTTGGGCTTGTTGAGCAGATCAAATACAAATTGATTTGAGTTGCATCAATACAATTTACTTAAGTTTCCTTACTCGTACCACACTCCATATCTTAAGCTCAGGTGTTTTGCCCATGATCCCAATGCAGATTTAAACAGCCTCTTGTTAACCAACATAAATGTTCTCTGCCTCACAGTGAGGCTCCCAGAAAACCTTATCACTCCTTTTATCATACCTGATCCTGGACCTGCCATGCATTTTTCTTGGCTCTCATGGCTGTGATGTGGGTGTGACACTGGGAGCACTGAGCAGCTTGCAGGATCAGCCTCCAGAGCCCTGATTATGGTGGATACAGAGGGACGCACACTCCCTTCAACATCAGCACAGTCCCATGCTTTTCCTGGCCTCAGAGGGAAAACCTCTAAGAAAATATGGTTCATATTTCCAGTGTGTGCCTACAACTCATTCCCTACAGTTATACTTTTCCCTTGCTATGTGCCTAAAATTAAAGCTTCACTTGCCTGCTGGGATCCAGCACACAGCCATCTCTTATTACTCCTCCTTTGAATATCCCTCCACTTGGTTCTCTGACATTTTTATTCAAGCTCTTCTTTTTTCAGAGTGTAGCACTTTGATATCAACATTGTTTTACATCCTCACTCTGGCCTATGATTTTCTTGTTACAGCAACATTATTTTCTGTGCAGTACACTCCAGGAACAGCTGCTGCTATTCCACCAGGATATTCCTTCCTCCCTCAGTCTGGCTGTTGGGAGGCCGCAGGTGTTTTCCAGCCCCACAGTTTCTCTCTGTGCTGATGGATGACCCAAAACTTCCTGGATATTCCCTGCATTCAGGTGTGCCCAGGAAAGTGTTTCTGCAGCCCACTCCAGTCACAGGAGCGCTTAAGAAAGGCTATTTGCAAAACAGGGTTTCTAGGAAGCCTTCCTTTCTTTAAATTTCTGGGATCTCCACCTCTGCAGCAATGCTGCTGCTACAGTACCCCAGGTCTAAGTCTGCTTAGCTTTCACTACAGGTCCTGCCTTGTTCCCAGCTCTCACATATTTGAGGTGAGCCTGTGTAAAGCCCACACCAAATCCCAGGGTGTGCTGGCTGGAGCTTGTCTCCAGGGGACAAGCTGGTCCCTGTGCCTCTCAAAGAGGACATCCCCCATCTCCTCAGCACCCCAGCCTTACATCTAGCTGCTGGGCTTCTCGGGAACAGGCAGGAATTTGGGATCAGCATTTCCTCACAAGTGGAAGGGTTTGCCAGTCAGCCTGAAGCTCTTTTAAAAACTAGACCAGTGTTCTGCGAAGAAAGAATAAGCTTAATAAAACAGTCTTGGAACAAATTTATAAAAATGAAAAGGAAGCACTCTCTCTCTCAGCTAACTGCATCCTGGCTGGGCTCCAGTAGCTGCTCTCTTTATTTCATCCAGCTGAAGTGCTGTCGGGGCCTGTCTCAGCTCCAAGAGCCACAGTCAGAGCCCGGAAAGCCTGAGCAGTTAATGTTGAACTCAAACACCTTCATTACTTTCCAGCTCTTTAGGCAAGGCACAGAACAGGGATGCTGCCCTGGGGCTGCTCCCATTCCTGCAGAACCCTTCTCTCTTTGCAGGCTGTACAGATGCAGACATCAAACAGAGTATTACCTGCAGCTGATAAACTCAATCTTTAATCAAGAGATGCATTTTTACCATGCAAACTGGGGGATTGTTACCTCTTACAACCTGCCTTTAGGAATGTGGATATCCCCTGGCATAGGCCAGACGCATCCAGGCATCTCCATTTGTGTGGCCAGTGACCTGCAGGCCTCCCTGACCATAAACATAGGGAATAACAACTGGGTTAGCAATTTTCCCTGCAAGCAGCCCATGTACTCTCCGTGGATGAGATGCTATCTGCACTCCAGCAGGGCGACATTTGATCCTAAATCCACTATGATGAAACATCTCTGCTGCCAAAAAAGGGCTGTGCTTACCCTCCCTCTCCCCAGCAATACTTCTCCACCCCTTTCCCCACAAGCAGCACTGCTCTGAGTGAGCCACCAGCTCAGGCCAAGCTGCTCTGCAGTCTGTGCTCAGCTTGCCCAAGTCCCTGAGCCAGCACATCGAGGGGTTGAACACATAGCAGTGCCTGTGTAAAGGCTGCAGCTGGAGCCAGAGGTCTCTGTGGACAAGGGGAAGGGGAGTGGAGCCTCTGATTTCAGGAGCTGCCCTCGGTGAAGTCAGCTCAGCCACCCCCTTCAGGCCCAGTCCTTACACCTGACAGCTGCATTTTGTACAGACACCTGAAATCACTGCCACATGCTGCATGAACAAAGGATGTGGTCAGAGACACAGGTAACAGTGAGGACTAACAGGGGGAGAGTGGAGGGCAGGTTCCTGGTTTGACTGACCGAGTTCTGAGGCTTCACACCTTCACCGCTGAGTCCAAGGGCACGTGGCACGCCAGCACTAAACCTTTAGCAACACAAACCTTCAGCACATGCACAGGTTAGACATTTATTCATTTCCCATACTAAATGCTGAGTTGGGCAATTCTACAGCTCCTTTGAGGCTCATCTTTCCATCACACCATGATGTCACATCACCGTTCAATGCACCTCGAAGCTGCAGCCTCCAGGGCTCGGCTCCACACACAGCCAGAATCAGCATTCAAATGTATTTCAGACTACAGGTGTGTGAACTCGCACATGGCATTGTTACCATAGGTTATGAAACCACTCCCATGCCTGACTTCAGCAGTTTCATGCTTGGTTTTGGTGAGAACAGTGAGGAGCTTTTTCGAGGAGCTGTTCTGTCATCTCTGTTACGGGGGTAGTGGCAAATGTCACTTGAGTCTTCACTTACCAGACAGCTGAAACTCTGCTTGATATTTGTTGACTTGCACTTTAAAGTGCTCGTTGCTCGACTGTTTCAACAATTTAGATAAGCTGGAAAAATGCATCAAAGACACACACCAGCCTTCTGGTAATGAATTTGTTTCAAGCCACTTGATGAAATATTGAGAGCAGCAGCTAAATCTAGCAATGACTGATGCCAAAAGCCACCACCAGTGGTGAAGACCTGTAGTCAGCACAGTGTATAAAGTTTAGAAGTGAGCCTGAAACGTGCTGGGGAGACAGTGAGTAAAATGCTGGCATTTTACTTTAAGAACCATGATTAGAGTGGAAGATGTTGCCTTAATAAAATATGTTTTGTACCTACTCTTAGTAAATCACAGTGAAATCGACAGCCTATACAGGAGAGGAAGACTAGAACTCAGCTTGCAAGCAGACTGAATTATTTCGCACTACAGATTTGAGGTTATTGGCAGACAGCCCATGTTGCCATTTACTCCTCATAGCAAGCATGTTTTAAAAAATATTTTCCATATAGACAGACACACTGTAGCCACTGAGACTCCAGAGAGCTGCATGTAGGCCCTCCTGCCCTTTGGAGGCTCTGGTTTGATTTCCAGGTAGTGCAAACCAGAACTGAAATTGCAATTATGTCTGTAGCAGAAAACTGCTGGTTCTTTCTCCACATGGCACGTAACCAAGAGAAGGGCAAAATGTTCCCAAGGAATGAGGAGATGCACACTGTTTTCTTTCCTCCCATGAACTACAAACAGTGCCTCTCACAGTCCTGAAATTTGCTTTGAATAGATGCTACTGTGTCTTTATCAGAATAACATCTTCATTTGTAACTGGGGCAATGTTAGGCAGAAAAATTGATAATTGTAATGTTTGCTTATACTTGATTATTATTTTTCTTGTTGTTGTCCTTCTCCCTTTTATTTTTTAGACAAGAATATCCCCATATTTAAATGCCCCTTTGGTTGCTGTTAAAATAACCAATGAAACATTTCCTCTCTCCCACCCAAAAAAAATTTTACTCATTAAGACATCTTTTTACCATTTTCATCAGGGAGAAGGAGTGCTCTGTAGCCTATGGAAGTGTATCACCTATGAGGTACTCTCAGCAATACATCATGGCTGTGTGTTAGTCCCTCTTCAGAGAGACCCTTAGGCTACTGCTTTTTTGCATGATCAAAATAGAATTGCACCCACTTCTGGGTTACTAATTGCTGCAAATTATACTGACATAGCTAGTGAATATCCTGCTTTAAATTAGCAACTATTTCAATGGAAAAATCGTTTAAAAAGAAAAGGACTAAGTAAATAAAAATGCTGTTTGTTGTGTTGTTGGCTAGGCTGAATCCACTAATGCTTTTAAAGTATTTTTAAAGTTATTTTCTTTTAATCAGCTCAGCTAAAATTCAGAGGCGACTATTTTGACATCACTGTGTGATCTGGTTGGATTTGTTTGAAACAGTTGCTGGACAAGAATTTGCACAGTTACAAAAACTATGGATATATCAGTACTCAGGGTGGTGGGAGAGAGGAAACGGGGAGGGAAGAGGGGAGGCAGGGTGGGAAGGAGACAAGGTGTTTTATTACAAAGGGCCAAAATACCAGCATTCAGCACTGGATTAGTCAGAACTTCCTTCTCTTCTTGCATTTTTTCATATAATTAGCAGACTGCTTTTCAGAAGCCAAAAACTCAGAAAGAAGATCCAGAAAAACGTGTCTGTTTTAATAACTATTTTCTTCTGACTCTCCCAAAATATCCTCCTTTCCATTTGCCAAGCAGACTTCTAGCAATAGCCTCCCTTTCCTGCTCTTCCTCACACTATCCCCATTATTTCCAAAGCCGTTTTAACAAAGCACTGGGTTCAATTTTTGTAAAGGCCATGGATGGAGAGCCTTGACCATCCCTAGACCTCTTCACAACACGGGCACAAGCTGTAGGGCAGTTCTGAGCAGTAACCAAAATTCACTGTATGAAAGGGAAGTGTTGAGGAAACCTGTAACCAAAGCATTTAAAATGATGAGGAGTTCCTCATCCAGTCTTTTGTAGGAAGAATGTGCAGTCAGGACAGGTACAGCCCAGAGCAAGAACTCCACCACTACCAGAGATGAATGGCTTTGGGTGAGAGACCTGCTCCCTGCCAGGTCCAGGGCTGATGGTGAGTGTGGCCTCGGGGAGGGAAGGCAGCAAGGATTGCTGTCCCAGGGAGGCTGCAGGAGCAGTGGATGGTGAGGTTTGCCACACTGCTGTCTGTCTCTCACTCCAATCCACGGCCAGGAGAATCACAGAACCATTTAGGCTGGAAAAGCCCTCTAAGATCATCAAGTCCAACCATTAACACAACATTGCCAAGTCCACCACTAAACCATGTCCCTAAGCATCACATCTGCAATTTTTTTCCTAAATACCTGCAGGGATGGTGCCTCAGCCACTTCCCTGGGCAGCCTGTTAGAAGCTGGTAAGTGCTCTAGTGTTGCCTAAAAATAGATTAAATGTCTAAATGTCTTCTTCAAAGAAAAGTGCCTACAGTGCTCATGGGATGGGCCCTTCTCTTGGAAAACCCTTGTCACTCTTTCCTTGCTCAAAACACTTTCCCTTTGAAGTTCACACATTGCATGCCAGCATGGGAGTGTCTTCTAATCTAATGTCAGCAGGAGAAAAAACCATGATCCTAAATCTCATGATGCAATTGTGATTCCCCTGGGAAAACAGGCAGTGTGGTAGCTGTAAACTTCCTCTTCACCACACTCATGTTGTGCCCTTTACTCTCTCAGTTCTTTAATCTCAGCAATAGACTTGTGACTAATATAACATTTTAAGAGCTTTGGAGCAGGGATCACAGCAATTTCCTGGAGCTAGGATGAGATTACAACATTCAAAGATGCGATACATTAATAAAAACAAATTAATCTGCTACAACACAAGGAATATATTGAAGCATATTTATTAATTCCACTGGGATTATATGAACTGCTCAGATCCTTAGGAATTTCTTGTATCGTGCTGCAGTTTATGCTAGAGAGACTAGACCTGGTACCAGCCTGCTTATCTGTCTCTGAACAGGTCAAGGATTAAGTGTTATCAGTGTATTAATAGACTTGCCTGGAGAGAACAAGGGTAAATGCATCATCAATAAAGGCAAACTTGCTAAAGTTGAAAATTGTTGAGTTTCTAAAATCTGTGGCAGGGTTTTTTGAGTCCATTGGCTCTCAGCAAAGAACGTCTGAAGAGAGAAAATGTAGCTCTACTGTGGCTTCCCAAGTGGAATTCTCCGTGGGGTGAGAGCACAGGGCCCCTGGAGTAAACCTGCTCAGCTGGTGAGTCCATGGGCAGTGGGCTGGAGCATCTTTCCTCCATGGGAGGGTGTGAGAGGCACCTGTGCCTGACAGGGACAGCAGAGAGGCCAGGCTGGTGTGCAGTGTCAGACTCTGTTTGTCTCTGGGCTCTTCCTGGTGTTGGTGGGCTGAAATCAAACAGGACTGCTCCATGAAGGTCCTGCAAGGGGATTTCCACCGCAGTTGTGTGGATATAAAGATCTCCATGTCTTAAAAAAAAATATTTACATTGTTTTAAGTCTTCCCTGCTCTGTTGTCTGAGCCCCTAAGATGCTGCTTGGCATCTTGTGACCACACCTCTGTGAGCACCTGTGACAACCCTTGTTGGGACCCCAAATCCCAGGGGGATGGCTCTGATTTGTACTTCCTTAGGCTGTTGCTTTTTTTACCCCCCTGATTATCTGCGACAATAATGTGTGCCTCGTCTGCATTTTGTGTTTTTATAGCTATACTATAAGTTGATTGATTCCTACGACAAGCTAAACCTGGGGTGCTGGGGATGGCTAACATTCAAGCATGTTGATGAGCCACGTGGCTTTGTATCTGTCTACTTCAAATACTCATGCCTTGCTCACCAAGTGCAAAAAAGCTTTATTCACACGGAAAAAAGGTTTGTTTAACCTGAATAGTGTCGCTTAATGCTGACACCAGAAAGTCAGAAACCTGCACATCAGCAGGTTTCTTTTATAATCTCTTGAGGTTCTACTTCAGCTGTTCTCTGCCCAGCTTGAATGTCTATTCACCTCATCACAAACGATTGCCGATTTATTGTCAAGGGTAAAATTACCTACTCTAAATCCTGGCTAACTACTTCACTTACAAAAAATGATGAAGAACAAAAACTGGGTGGGGTTTTTTTGTTCCTCCAGTATTTTACTGGGCTAATGTCCTCAACCCCTAATAGAGGCTAAGGAAAATTAGATCACAAAAACCTATATTAAAGCATGGAGACTTCACAAAGTAGATGAGTGCTGCTTGCAGATTGGAGACCCATGGGCTCTGTCAGTACTGGGAAAGCAAACTGGGCCATGGGCTGGGCTCAAACACCACCTGTGAATGTCCACAGAGTTTACATCTTAGTTCACCTTAGTATGGTTTAGATTCACACCCATGACTCTGCCACATGGGGTCTGTGCATGGTGCAGAAGCAACACTGAGCCCCAGATGCCCTCATTTGGCTACCTGGGCAAGGGCTCCCACTCCCTGGGAGAAGAAAACACAGCAGTGTGGAAGCAGGTAGTGGGAAAGATCTTGCTCCTGTTTTCTTTCTTAAAACAGTTATATTTATTTAGTGATTTTATAATTATAAGAATGACAGGCCGATTAGGTAACAGTTAGCACTGTACACTTTGAATTTTGCATCTGAAATTCCTTTCATTTTCCTCCCTCCTGTCCTTTCTGCTTTGGATTGAGCTGTATCCTCAGTGCATCCTTCCACTCCTCTCGGCCTGTCAGGAAATTTAACTGAGTCTGACTGCGCTCAGATCAAGCACAGCTCCTCAAGGGAACTGCACAACCCAAATAAAATTAAATGTAGGGATTAAGATGAGTAGGGGAGGATGTGATTAACACAATCAATTAACCCAAGTTCTCCTGTGTGGAATGAGACCTACCGCATCCATGGTAAATTCTCATTAAGTTACTAATTTTGTCATGGATGAACATAGAGATAACCCAACTTTTTTGCAGTTCCTTTTTGCAGTGGATTTTCAGGAGATATCAGTTTAAACATGCACAGCCACGCCGAGCTTGGTGCTCTTGTACTTGGCCAAGTGCTCTGGCAGACAAGGAAGCAGATTTGTCCTGTGGCAGGACCAGCAGCTGAGTTCAGGTACTCACATTCCCACACCTGGGGAAGTCTGTCTGTGCAGATTGAGATTCCTGAGTGTTTGTGGGGGGAAAAAGGGAGGATGGGGAGCAAGAAATATGCCATCTCCTATTTTAAGTACACATCAGTCCCAGCATGGGGAGTGGGTTCAGCAAACACCGAGTGAAGAGCACTCAGAGCCATCCTCAGGACAGAGCTCTGCCTCTGGGGGTGGCCTGCAGGGTCAGTAAATGTTGTTCACTTCAACATTCATGTATTTTAGAGAAGACTAAAAAACCATTTTGATAATCCATTCACAGACCTTCTCTGTCACGGGGAAACATGGAAGCAGAGAAATTTAGGAATGACAAGAGGCAGCCTCAGACACCTTCCTGGCTCCTCTCAATCCCTGGCCCCCTTGCATTTCCCCATTGTTCCATCCTTCCTTGTGGTTTATTCCTTCAAACCCCTGGTTTTCCTGTTGCCCCTGCTCTCAGCATCAGTTCTGCTCCTCTCTTCCCAGTCCTGGTTGACCTTTAGTTCTCACCCAGCCGCTGCTGCCCTGAGGAGCTGGCAGTCCCCTTTCAGCTGCTCCTGTGGTGCCTGTGGTGCCCAGCAGTGCCAGTGAGTGCATATGTGTGTGCACGAGTGATCCATGTGCTCACACCCTGCTCCAGCTGTGAGCAGCTGTGCGGTGCAGCAGCCTGCATTACATCAAACCATTCCAAAATAGACAAAATGGGCTCCTCCCTCTCTGACAAAACCTAGAGAATTTCATTTCTTTCCTCTGCTAATCTCTCAAAAAGACACAGAGGTGGTGCTCTAGGGCTTTTAAAATTATCTGGCAGTTCCCAGCTTAAATAAGTAACATTTACTGTAATTGCAAGTTCCTCAGGAGCCTCCTCACTTCCAGCACCCAGCAGACCCCAAATGAGAGAGGTCCTGTTTGCCTGAGCAAGGCTGGCTCCAGAGGTTGCCCTCACAGGGCTGAGGAACCAGGAGGTGCTGCATGAGCAGGACGTGGGGTTTCAGTCCTGATTAGCTTTACAAAGGGAGATTTCTGAGCCGTGACAGCCCCTGCCCAGCCAGCTGCTTTCCACCCCACAGTATTTCAGCTATGCCAAATATGTGATAAGACTTAAAACTAACGCCAGTTCCAGAGTCATTCATAGGGCTAGACATATTTATTTCTGTAAATTGAGGTCTAATTAAAACCTGAGCACGTTAGGGAATACTTTGAGCACATGGCGTAGAAGAGCCAGTCTCTCCAGCAGGACTGAAGGGAGGTTGAAAGCCAGGTACATATTCTTTTATAGAAGCATGGAGATGAATCAAAGGGGGACAAGGCTGTTTTTCCACTCTTTGTTTGTGTAAAAGCTGTTTGGCATCTATATTGTATGTGTTTGTTTGTTTGGCAATAGTCTGCCATATGGCTTTTCTCTTTTCTTCCAACTGCAGCTCTGTGTTTTCTAAGAAACATAAATCAGAATGACAGGTAAAATGACTGAACTTTTGTCAAAAATAGATGCACCTGTAGTATTTTAAGAGCATGTGGATATGCAATGTGCACACATTGCATTTCGGAGAGGGTCTGGAGAGGGACAAATTCACTTCCGCCCCTCCAAATTATGGTAAACTCCTGTTTCTGTAGCCAGGATGAAGGTTTCCTTCTTTCTTTTACTTCCTTTCCTTCCAAAATGTCAGTCTTTTAGGTAAGTGTCCAAAACACCAACCTTCTTATGTGCTCAAAAAAAAAGGAGTTAAAAGCTTTTATCAAAATCCCGCTTCCTTCCTTTCTTGTGTTTGTTTTGATTTGTTCCATTTCCCTCAAGATAAGCCAACTTTACTGTTCCAGACAGTCCCCCTTATGAAAACAGCTTAAAATATTTTCCTCAATGAAACCTGGACACCTGCCTTATTTCAATAATCTCTCCGTGCTTTCAGTGAAGCAGATGCTGTTGAGTCAGACCCGCAGAAATTGTACTCTTCCTAGTCATTTTTGTTATTTAGAGTCTCCCCTAAAAAAAAAAATATTCTTCATCTGTATATCACCTAGCTGTCTAAGAGGGTAGGAAAAGGCCACTGAAAAGAAAATAGTGCACAACATCTGGAGGCTGCTGAGCCTGCTCTGCCCAACCTCCTCCCTGGGCTGGAGTCAGCTGTGCATCCTGCTGACTCAGACCCACCACATTTTCAGAGGAGTAAAATACGACTGAAAAAGTGCTAAAGTAAGGGTTCATCTATAATTAAAATTTGCCAGCTATGCCTAAATGGGTTCGAAATACCTTTTCCAGAAATCAGTATTCCTATAAAATGAGATTTTTTTTCTTTTCAGATCAAAGAATAGTTTTAATAAACGAGGACATCTGTGGAAGCATTTCTTGCTAAAGACAGTGATTAAATTGCTTCAGTTTCTAACCTGATCCCTCTAACTTTTGAGAAGCATTTCCTGGGCAGGTGCTGGCAGCAACCCACCCCTTGTGGGGTTTTCCTGCTGTGCAGGAACCCCAGGTCAGATCCCATTAGCACCACTCAGCAGCACTGAGGGGGTGACCAGGCTTGTGATCACTTGAAAAAGCAGCAGATGAAGCCAATGCCTGCTTTGTACCTGTCTGCTGAATTATTGATATCAAAGGTCATGCAGCTTCAAAAACCACCAATATGTGGCATCCTGGCTCCTTTTGGAGCTCTCTCAGCCAATTCCCTTCATTTTTTTCCATCACAATGGAGGCTCTTCCCCAGCCACCGAGCTCCTGGATCTGCTGGGGGAAGCACAGAGCAGCAGCTTTGCTCCACAGCTGTGTGCAATGCCTGTGCTGCAAACACCAAAGCCCAGGCTTCAAGATGTTTCAGGGGAGGTTTCAAAGAGGCTGCTGTCTGCTATGCAAAGTGACCAAGGTGTCTCTGGTGCAATTACCTCAGCCAGCTGTTTTCCCAGACAAGTTTTGTAAAATCATTGAGATTTCTATTGGCCTCCAGCAACACAAATTATTTTCCTGTGTTTTATCAAATTTACCGTGTGAATATGAATGGCATGAACAACATGCAGATGATGACAGAGGGAGTTGTAAGGACTTAAGGAATGCAGCTGCCTGTCTCAAAACACTGTCAAGGCCACAGAAGGCACTTGCCGTAAGAAGTGCAATTCCACTCTCTGTGGTGGCACAGAGAGTGGAATTGAAATAAGAGCAGAAGGAAGGAATTTGCAACAGGAGGGCTCTAATTCCAGGCCTGGTGAGGCAGATCTGGGTAACCTCCTGGTTACTGCACCTGGACAAAAATTCCCACTCTGGCAAACTATGGGAAAGAAAACCACTGCTTACACCCACGCCATTCCAAGTTACAGGAGTAGCACCTACTCCCTGTAGATACAGAATCTGGACTATATAAAGGTGATAGCCCAGAAGAACAACTCTGGGACCCCCACCACCAAAAATCAGGGTGAAAAAGGACCAGTGGGACACCACGGGATCCACAGGGTGGTGATATCTTTCTGCTTATTCTGTCTCTCTCTCACTGTCTTTGACCCTCTTCCTATGTCTTTCTCTCTCTCTACCTCATATTTTACTGTTAAATAAAATCTCTACTATTTGCTTCAGCATATGATCTCATTTGCACCTTGATTCAAGCAGAGGCACCCCTTAAAAACTGGATCATAGCAGGAATCTCTGTCCTACTGGCAACGCTTCAACAGAGTCAGAAGAAAATCTCAATGTAAGCATTATCTCAGGTGTTCAAAAAGCTATATTAGGAATATGGCCTCAGAGGAAAAAAATAAATAATTCTGTTTTATTTCAAGTGTGACAATTTTTTTTTATAATTGTTCCTACTGCTTATTACTAACCCAAAACTCAGGGCAGATTAAAATATCAAGAGACAGGCCCATATGGCAAACATTCATGGTTATGCTAAGCATTAAATGGATGGATGAGCAGAGGGGGAAAGGATGAACTGCAGAATCTAACACTGGAAAGGACATTGGGCATATTCTCTGGGTTGAGAGGAGTGAAGAACATGATGAAAAAGGGTGAATTGAGGACCATAGAATCATAGGATGGATTCATCATAGGATGAATCAAAGCTCATCAACTTCCCTGTCTTGGGCAGAGACAGCTTCCACTGGAATGGGAGGCAAGAGCTGAACTGGGATCTTCTATCTTCTGTTTTTCAATGAAGAAGGAGTGTGTGGGAGAGGCTGTGCAAGGGGACAGGACAGCTGAATCCCATGTGTGCCCCAAAACACAGAGTTGGAAAAGAAAGTCTCCAGCTCCAGAAGGCAAACAAATAGGTTTTTAGGACACAGAAATCTATGAAGGAGACTCTTGGGAGCGGAGTGGGGTTCCAGCCTCAGCTCCTTGGAGGCTGAAACCCCCAGTTCCTCCATCCAGTGCTCCTGTGCCCACCCTGGGTTGGGTGGGAGCACCTCAGCAGAGGAATCTCCACCTTGCACATCTGCAGCACATCTGGGCAGCAGGCTCCTCAAAGCATGCTTAGCCTTGTTCACCTACAGCAAAAGCCCTAAAGGACTTAAAATAGCTAAGCTGCATTTTTTCTCATGTTTGAATCATGCTCTATTTCTCCATGCCTTATGTTAATGATGAGGTGTCTGGCCAGCAACACAACCCTGCCCAGGCAAACTCTTAAAAACCATGATCTTGTTTGCCTACAGTTTGGCTTGCAGAGATAAAATAATGTAATAATAAATCCTACTCCCCGTCACTGAGGAGCTTTGGTTTTCCAAAATTAAATAACTTGGTGGATTGTGGCAGTGCACAATTTACCCTTTCAGCATGTGAGTCACAATCCACTTTAATTACTTAAGTAATTCAGTCCCCAAGCTTCATTTATAGTGGGCACACAGTGCTTGGCACCCAGCCCATGATTTGTAGATGCATCTGAATCTCCCACATGCATGCAGTGCTCCCCTAAATAAAACTTTATATATTCCTACACTCCCTCCAGGAGTTATATATTATTTACATCATCTGTATTGCAAACATACCAGAAGAGCACTGGAGTTTTCTCTGGAATTCAGCAGCCTTTTCATGTTCCCCATGCCTGAAAACATATTAAACATTCCTGCTTCATCCTGTACCTCTGCTTTATTGACTGCACAGCCTGTTTTATGCAGGGCAGTGCTCCCCCTCTATGTAGGTGAAAGTTTGTTTACTCTCATAATGCAGCTGAAAAGGGAGCTGTAATGACAGTGAGAAACAATGGAATAGCAGGCAATAGCAATATTTCCTCCTCTGAACATTTGAAAGGGTTTGGCCAGAAGTGAAGGAGAACTGAAAACCAAAAAGTCAGATGGGATCACCAGCATGGAAACAAGCTGGGATTGCCTCTGCCGTTGTGCTGACTGGTAGGATGGAACATGGAGAAAGATGAGGAAGGCAGCCCTGCAGAGCTCCCATGTGCATGGCTGCTCTGCAAACTACCTCTCAGCTGCCTTGAGTTCTGGGAAATTGTTTATGTGGCTTTTGGAGCCTTTGTTCTCAAATGGATCCTTTGCTGCTTCAGATATTGATCAGCTTACAAGATTCTCTGGGCAAAGACAAGAGGAAAAATATTGTTCGGGAGACAAATGGAATATTGCAGAATGTAACATTGCTAGAGCACACATTAGGACCAGATGTTCCACTCAAAAGTATTTGTGGTCAGGGACTATGCCGAGAAACTAACTGCTATAAAGAGAAAAACCCAGAATTACAGCACACTGGATACAAGAAAAAGTTACACCAAGAGAAAAAATACTGCAGAAGGATATATTAGGTGTCTTACAGTCTGACAAGTCTGATTACAGGTTACTATCCAAGCCAGAAAAGGGTTGGATCCAGCTTCCACCTCTTCCACAGATGTACTGTTGGATTTTGACCAAACCACGTAGGCTTCACTTCAGTGTTGACTGAGGACTCGAGGGCTTTGCTGCACTGAGAGGTTTTATTTTCTTCTCTCTCTGTGCCTCACTCATAAGAACTGGATGCAGCCCGGGAGGAGCAAGTGCTGGGAGGGCTGGCAGGAGAAGTGCTGGCATGGCAAGCTCTGCATGGCCTTTTCTCCAGGGCACCACACACACTGTGAGGAGGAGGAAGGTGGTTGTCAGTCCCTCAGGCCCTTTGCCATCCCAGCAGACTCTTCCTAGGGTGATGATCCCTTTGTAAATGGGGACTGGGCTGTTTCTCTGCCGTTTTGAAGAGCTTCAAGGGACAAAAATGCTGATACATTTGGGTCTCCCACTTGAGGCAGTGATGGAAGATGTGGAAAAGCACACAAGTAAAAATAAATATATCTGCCATACATTTTAAAAGCGTAACAGAAGAACACAGCTGTCACACCGAAGAGCAAAGCTTCACCTGGCTCCATGCCCTGAGTGTGCTCAGAAGGGAATGCTCAGCTGAAGCACACCAGAAGCAACCCAGGCACTGAGGGACCCTTCCCTCTCTCACAGCTTCTGGTGACAAAGGAGCCTCTGGGGTTTCATCCTGGACACAATTTTGAGTAGAAGCTGATGGCCCTATCCTCTTCCAAATTGCCCCATCAGCTTTTGAACCCCATCAGCTTTTGTTGTTTTGGTCTCCATAATATCCCATGGCCATGACTTGCACAACTTCACCACATGCTGGGTGGTGAAGTGTTCCCTTTTTAAACACCCAGCTGATTTCATCAGCCCTTATTCTTGTATTGTCAGGGATGATAATTAATCTCTTTCCTCAACTACCCATTACCATTCATGACGTTATCAGACTTCATCTCTTCCCCAAGCTGAAAATATCCGGTATATTTTGCTTTTCCTCAAACAAAAGTCACTCCATTCACTGAGCCTGCTTCTCCCTTCATCTGGGGCTCTTTCAGCTCTCCATTACAAGCTGTGGTGATGAGTTCACTGCATAATATTCAGGATAAAGATACATCATGAATTTATGTGGTAGCATAACTAATTTTTTCTGTTTGTTCTCTATTCTTTCCCTAACAATTCCTAACAATCTTTTTGACCACCGCTGAGCAATGAACTGATTTTCACAGGGACTTGTCAGTAATGACTCCCAAATCTCTTTCCTGAACATCAGAAGCTAATTTGGAAACTGTCATTCTGTGTCCTCCTGGAGTGCTTTCTTCCCCCTTATGCATCACTTTGCATCTACCGACATTGAATTTCTCCTATCATTTTATTGCCCAATCACTAAGCATTGTAAGATCCTTCTCTAAAGGTGAAAATCAGAAAATTGATAGTGAAATTAGGCCAATTTCATGTTAAATGTATTTGTAATTTCATGGGAAGCACAGTCAATATGCGAAGAATGCAGCTCGGAGAAAAACATACCTCCTGCTGCCAAAAAGTCCTGGGAAGTTAATTTCATGGAGGATCTGACTTTTGGAGAAAATAAATTCTTTTCCTCATTTGTGTGTGGCTGAAGGAATTACAGCTTTCAGGTCTAAACTTCAATTCTGAGATGTCTGCGATGCAGGGAATGCTGAATTTGCCAACCAGGCAATGTCTCAGGGGGTCTAACTAAGGCTGTGCAATTCAGAAAGCATTGACATCCCAGTCAGGACAGCTGGGCTGGGCAAGGATGTGTCAGGTCTGACAAGGCTGTGGGTGGGTGTCCTGACACCCTGGTGCAGGTGCACCTCCTGCTTTGTTGTTTGCAGCCCCCTGGAAGTACACTTTGACAATTATTTCCATTAATACCTTCCTCTTATTATTTTCAAGTCACCTGTACAGGCCATCTACACCTCCCAGCAGTTATCTGTGCAACCAAAGGGCACTTGCCCCATGGAGAAGAACAAAAATGTTGTTCTCTCTGCACCATGAAAAGGATGAAAAGGACTTGTTCTCACTGTAATAACAGAGTTTAAGTGTGCACAAGGTAAACCAGGCCTGGTACTGGTATGTGGGTGCCTGCATAAGCCAGGAGGTAGCTCTGGTTGTAGATTTGCATGAATAAATCCTGCCCACGCAAAAGGTGACAGGACTTGGGAGAGATTTGTTGTCACCTCCTGTCCTTCTCAGGCAAAAGGCTTCAAGTTGCCACAGGTTTCCTTCCTTCCTTCCTTCCTTCCTTCCTTCCTTCCTTCCTTCCTCCCTCCCTCCCTGCCTTCGTTTCCTCCCTCCTTCCCTCCCTCCCTCTCTCCACCATCTCTCCTCATTGCCTTGACTCTAGGAACCTTAATTAAGCCAAAGAACAGACCTCTGCTTTAGCACACAGAGTCTTTTACCCATGTTAAATGAGAGTTTGCCGCATCCAGTGTCATCACAATTCTGAAATTCCACATGGAGCACTTCTCACTGAGCTGCATTCAATTATTTATTCAGGCGCTGGTTCTGTCCCCACTGAATGCAAGAGCACTGATTTCAACACAAGGAGTAGCAGGCATACAGCTGGAAAGAGAAAAAATGTGAATTAAAAGTAATTTAATCTCATTTAATCACATTTCCTCTCCTCCTTGACCGAAAGATTTAGAAAATAAATAAACTCTCTGAAAAGGAAAACTATTAAGTAAGTTTCAAAGTCAAGTTCATGCCAACTAATATTATCTATTTCAGGACTTCCTGCCCTGCTTATCTCCTTTTAATTAACCTATTTCTGACCTGGACCATGTGTTTGCCTGGCAGACACAGTCCCATTTCTGAAGTTGCTCTTGGCTCAGTAAGAGCGTCTGTAGTAGTGTTTGTGATCAACACTGCTGCTACGTATTTCCTGTAGCAGAGTAAGGGCAGCAGGAGAGGGAGGCTGGGAAGCAGATGTGGAACAGGAGAAACATGGAGGGAAGAAAGGGTTTTTTACTCAAAATACTGCACGTTGAAGCAGTTGATAAAACAACGTGGTCGATCTGCTCTGTCTCCCTGTTCCTAAAGCTCAGATGTCTGGACACAATCCCGGAGCCAAGGGGAGCACAATCAGCAGATTTTCTATTCATTCTTATCTTCTAAAGTGCAGATTTAACATCCTCCTGTGCACTGACAAACAGGCCATTGAGGGTGATAATAAACTTGCTTCCCAAATAGAGTCCATCCCTTTATTTAAAATCTGAAATAAACCTGATACAATCCTCAGACTCCAGATAACGCCTGGAGGTCTCAAATGTGTGTTATGCAGAAGGGAACAGCCCTGAAAATATGTAGTTTTAACTGCCAAAGATTCTATCTCATGATTTTAGTAGCAATTTGATGCAGCACAAAGAAAGACGTTAATCCCAACAAATCCTATCCTCCAAAAAGTACAGAGGCTCAGAGTAGGGCAAAACTGAGCTTGAGCAGCTCCTCTTCCAGTGCAGTAAATTGCAATAAGAATGTTACATAAAGAGAGAGAGGGAAGGAAGGAAGG